>JAUYWH010000005.1:18615257-18645862 GCA_034779795.1 Ctenopoma multispine | reverse complement strand
CACACACACACACACACACACACACACACACACACACACACACACACAGGAAGCCCAGAACCAGCATTCCTATGGATGATAATACTCATGCTCATTTAATACCAGTTCAACCTTAGCTGGCTTTAAGCATCAATATTAACTAGTTAAAAGTTTTAAACTATATCATACATGTTCCTTAATATGACAACTGTCAAAATGTAAAATCCAAGGATCTTAACATTTTACTAGTTTGAGACGTGGACTTCAAAACTGGCCAGTTTATGTCAGAATGAACTCTTCTCTATGCACCACAAACGGACAACACACTGTGCTTGTTGTGGGTGGTTGAAGGTTTTTGGATGAGCAGAGATTGGACATTTAGAAGCTGGGACTAATCTCCCACTCCAGTCGTAGTTGGCCAGATCAATCAAACCACACACACACGCCGTGCTCGCATTGCACTGTGGCTTTCGGGTTCGGGTGGGTCTCTGAATTAACAAGACAAGCTGCTGAACTGGAAGGACGTTCGCTCCAGTAACCTGCTCTTGAGAATCGCCAATCTGACGCCAGCTCCACAGACATTTGCGTGTGTAGACGGACAAACGAACACGTACATTAGCCCCTCATGACACCTAAAAAAACAGGCTGTACAAGCCCAGATCAATGTTACACACGTTATTGACATTAGATAAAGTCAGGCGCACTGACCGCGGCGCAGCTGCGCGCACACACAGCTGCAGGCCGAACTATGGACACCAGGACACCACAATTGGATCTTCTGAATTTCCAGCGTTAATTGTCACCTGCCCGTTTTTCTACACCCCTCAAATTTGGAAATGTGTTGCTTCTTGTGGGGCTGAGGTCTCTGATTTAAGATGTTTGCTCCGTAATTCGAGTCTCTAGATAATTAGCAAATTGTTATTCTAAAAATATATCTGAAACATTTTCACATTGAATGTTAAAATAATGACTAGTAACTACTTAGTGTCTATGCAATAACTCCCTGGTAAGTGGCACACGCACCGTGTAATAGACTATAAATGGCTTAAATAAAATAAGCGGAGAATCTGAAGGATTTTTTTTGTAGGCTGGATGAGAAGCTGACTTCTACTTTATCCTCCCGAAATCACTCATCTCAGTCGCAGTGTAAAGCTGTAGCTGTCTGAGCCTGCTGTCTGCAATGAAACACAACATTTCAGCCTCCGTCAGACCCCGAGAGTCACAACTGTTGCTCCATTAGCGCATCCTGCTCGGAGGATCTGCGCCTTCTGAAAACGCTTTTAGATAATAAAAAAAAAGCATCTAGTCAGAGAAGGTGGATGTCTAACATTCAAAACGATCAAACAGTAACTTACATGTCTAAGTTCTTGCATACGATCCTTCATGGCTCCCTGTTTTGCCGGTAAATCACTTTTATCCCCTCAGTTCACTGTCTTCTGGTTGTGTGTGATGATGGAGCGAAGGGGTGGAGACCGACAGGATGATGGGAGACCAACCGAGGAGAGGAGGCGCGTACGGCGGCGGCGAGAGGCGGTGTTTTCCCCTTTATGGTTTGGATGCTGGGATGATGGAGGGACCACTTTACACAGACGGGTGACGCGCACGAAAGGTGAGGCGAGGCCTTCCGCTGTTAACCCATTACGCACCTGAAACTTCCGCCTGAGTCCACACTAATTGGCCTTTTTGGAACATGAGCCTGTTTCCTGAGTTTATTCTTTGTTTCATTAACGTCGGTCTGAGAGGTTGAAGTCCGGTGCAACACAGAAACGACTACGTCAGAGCGGTGGAACTGGGTTGGATCTGGTTATCGATTGACCAGGTTCAGAGATAACGCCCAGGTGGTTTTTATTTTTGCCGAAGCGCACAGCGACCCCTGTCGGCCAGCCGAGGTGCCGATTATTTTCTTTTAAATATCACCACAAAATGTTTAATTCTTAATAACCCACGTCTTTTCTTCTCCAAGTGAAAATAAAAGACAACAAATAATAAAGATGAATAAAATTACCTTGAATTAAGAGCCGCCATGCCTTTATTATGTTTTCTAGTTTTTATTTGTTGCTCTTTTCAGAACAATGCTCAACATAAGCACTTAACATATGAAAGGTTTACTTGGTTCCCCTTTATATGCAAGGGCCCTTCAGGGCCATCATACACATTTGCAATAACTACGTAATTTTTAAATTTAAATTAATAAGAATATTGTTTGTTGTTTTATTTTAACTGAGAAAATATCACAGACTAAACAATGTATTGATTTGTTATTGATTCTGTGACACCGTCAGTACTTCCTCCATCTTCACTGCTTTGTGTCATCAGCAGGCAGTTCAGGTCTGATCACGTACCTCCAGCCAACATGAACATGGGAAGTGTAATCTTTCCACCATTTGTGGGAAACAAGTTGCCTACCACTCAACCAAATACAACCTGACTGACCATAAGAACATTTCACTTTCTCATCTCATCCCCTTGGATTATAGAGATTATAGAGAGTCCAAACACTCCAGAGGTGACTGAGCGCGGGGTGGCACAGATGAGAGTTAATGAAGGCACAGCTGCATGAGTCAGAGCTAGAAATGAGGCCTTCTCTGTCGTCCGGTGTATTTTGTGTCGGCTCGAACCTCCCTGCAGACCAACGTACACAGCAGAGAGAGAGAGAGAGAGAGAGGAGGCGTCAGTAAGCATTACAAAACACAGCTAATCAGAGGTGATTCAGTTAAAGCTGAACTTAAGCATACTGCAGAGCTTCAGTATTTCAGCTCAGGATGTTAAATCCATCATTTGTCCTATTTAAGAGTCATGTACAAACCGTCCCTGTCGTCTCCTCCTCTCCTTCTTCTCCAAGACCCAGTCTCGTCCCTTCTTCACTGATTTTCCTTTCATGTTCTTGAAACGGCATCTTTATACAAACAAAGAGTAGCGGATTAGCTTATTTCCAATGCAGCCTGTTCTTTGTGACAAGCAGAATCCAAAACCGCTGCTCTGACCCAAATAGTTCACAAATCCTGTCTCTTTGTTAACCAGAAGACGCATTTTAAACATCTACTGCATGTAAAGGGGAGGAAAACCTGCCATGCGGGGTCTTTCAAGTCAAGGCAGGACGACAACCCTTTATTAGATTTCTCTCGGTCTCTTGGCTTCACCAGTACAGGTATGACTGGACCTGCACCTATCAAGACCAAGACCTGCACCTATCTAGATATCAGGAAACAAACAGGACGCATTTTTCTGTCATTTTTACGATGCCAACTGTTTCCTGATCAACTGTTTCATTAACAAATCTTCAGATTTATCTGTTCACGTATCTTCAGAATCATTTATATTAATGTTTTCATCTCAGCAGTGAAATATAGTCGGCTGTACACAAAAGACAAAATATTTTAATCATGGGAGGCCTCAGGCTGCTTCTCATCACGCTGCATCTTTCAGAACTAAATACACACACAGTAAATCCATATTATCCCTGATGACCAAATCAAACTGTGCTACTTCCAACCATGTTAAGGATTAAAATAAACACCCTTGTTTTTCCAGTTTCCTAAATTAATGCAAATATTTACTTACTGGACACACGCACTCAACACATGACAATTATAATAGAATGTGGTTAATCATTCCTCCAGCCACCAGCGAATTTATACCGAACTGCACAGAAGTGTTAGTTGTCTTTTCTATGAAGAACTAATTTCAGTAAGCAGAAACACATCTCAGTGAATTCTACCACACATAAGAGTTTAATAAAAATAGTACAATAATCTGCTCACTGAGATTAACTAGCGTATTGTCTTCATGAACAAACACACAGTGTCTGTCTATCGTGTTGCCTCTTACCTCTGTCCTGAATACTGGATCTGGTTTGAAACAGCTTTGTCTGACATTTCTGATCCCAGTCCCTGAAATGAACAAACAGTTACTATAATGTCGCTAAGACTAATCAAACAAATCACAACATCCAAAGCAAATTGCTGTGTCTCTTACTTTGGGAAGGACTCCTGATACTCCAGCAAACAGACACAAAAAGAACCTGGAAACAAACAGTGTGTGAGAGGAAAGGTAAATCAAGTTGAGTCGATATTAATTGCACTGTGTTCTCATTAGTGTTGTGCTGCCGCTTCTAATTTCAAACAGCGTTAAGAAAGAATCAATTACATATGTCAAAAAAAAGCCTTAATTCTGATGGATACAGACTTTTTTGCCTTGCTGCTGTTGGGGTAATCCACCACCATGCCTCCGCTGAAACCTGCCTTCATGGCCTGCGTTGTGATCAGTTCAAGCTTTAGAGAGGGAAGAAGAAGACTGAAGATGAGTGAGGGAATGGGGAATGTGGAGAAAACTTTGCATCCATGATGAACAGTGTTTTCTTTTCACCTGCTCTGAGTTCTCTGGATAAAGCTGGAAAACTGCCCGGGCGCCTCTAGACTGAAACACAGAACAAAGAGAAGCTAGTAAAAGTCTTCACTGAAAAAATATAGTATCTGGATGTTTGTATTTTTGTCAAGGAAAGTCAATAACAGTGATAAAAGCTTACCAAAGAAGAATACAGAGTACTAAAGAAAGTATAGAGTCTCTTTGGGGGGCTATGTGTCCTCTTGTCAGCATTACAGAGCCACTGTAAGGCAGAGATACTGACAGGGAATAAAAGCAAAAGGTAAATGAATAACAGAGCTAGAAATCATTTGTGAACAGTCCAGAGAAAATCTTTGTTTCTTAACATAAGCATGTTTTTACCTAATGCAACCATCAAAGGCGCCGGGTCGGAAAGGCATCCCCTGACCCATGTCCCCCAGTAAAAGGTCTCCTTCTACCTCTCTGTCTAGAGCAACATCTGCCACAGAAAGAGATTTGATCAATCTTTCAGCAGCTTAAATCTTTCAGCAGCTTATTCACACATCCTGTTAAACTAAAGGCATATTTAAACAAATAAGTATGTGAGAAATTATAGTTATTACATTGAAAGGTCACTCACAGATGTGTGAGACAGATTTGATTTGTGCAAAACATCAAACTTAAAACAAGTCGCATGTGAAGAGATGATGAATATTTATATTTCACACGCATGCTTTGTCGGTCTATCAGTGATATATCATTGGGTTGTTCTGTATATAAAATAACCAAGAATCACCACCAAACAAATATCATCTTGATGAACAGTAAAACATTTCATCTCCCTCAGCTACATTTCACAAATATCACAATGTTGAAGTTATAGTGGTTTATCATCTAACTCTAGCTTCCTGTTTCAAACTAACCCAGCATTGCAGTGCTGATGTCAACTCCAACCCAGTAGTGTCCCTCCTCTGACAGGTAGTCTCCACTGAGACCAGAGCCACACCTGAGGGACAGAGGACAGACAGTCTAACTCATCTTACACTGAGTTAAGGTAGAACGTCTCACACACTGTCAAACATGACAAATAGGTCACAAACTCACCCGACATCTAGCAGGAAGCACGGCTGCCCCTCTGGCAGGTTCAAAAGCTCTACAGCTCTTTCTGACATCTGGGTCTGGATCTCAATCATTCGAGAGCTGTGGAGCAACAAAAAGCAGAGAGATTTACATTACAGCGCAATATGTGAGTTGTGATGATGGAAGACAAACAAACTGGCTATTGAATTTCTAAATTACATTTACCTTCCCTTTACACCCCAAAATTAATTGAATAACTTTAGTTACTTTGGGAGATTAATATTAATAATGTAAAATATAATTAACAAATAAATGATTGTGTATTCTCATGGGTCAAAATGAGACTCACTGAGGAGAGATACATAAACTATATTTGTTTATATTTTTAAACTATTTTTCCCTTAACAAGCTGTAATATTAGTTTTAATATAAACTACAATATTCCTAACTGGTCCATTCTGCATAACAAATAATTTTAGTATTTTGATTTAAGTTCAGTTTCTCCATCTCTGACACACATAGTAAAAATGATAACATACTCACTTCTGAGAGTATTTCTTTGCTTCCTCGTCGTTGTAGAACTGCAGAGAAGAGAGTAAATCAGATCAACACAGATCCTATCTGTAAATCCACTGTTAAAAAAGTTTGTGTCTGTACCCGGCAAACACCCATGTAACTCGTTTATTTAATGCGGGTATACCTTAGCTGAAGTCCATTAAAAACACATTTAAAGATCCAAAATGGTTCAGATGAAGTCGACCTGTTAGCCTAGCAGCTAAAACAACTAAATAAATCGACTCACTAACCACATCTGGAGGAGCTCTGTGTTCAGGGCGTCGGCAGCTGGAGGCCATGGTGTTCCCTGTGTGTGTCTGGATCTGAAGATAAACTAGAAATTTGTTATTTCACTTCGCATACAAGCTAAATATTATGGTAGCAGAGAGCAGACGGTCCACATGTGAAGCGCAGTGACGTCATCCACCGGGGACAGCGGAGCTTCTTCTTCGTCGAGTTTAATAAAAGTAAACCATCTACTGTGAATCAATAAACTAAAGCACCTTTGTAATTTATTCTCTTACAAAATAAAAATATTGCTTTTAAAAGATGTTAGTGAGTAAACTTTAGACCTGGACATATCATTAAGTTTATATTATAAAAATTAAACGGAAGAAGTGAGAAGGAAAATAGGTCAATAACAAAATCGATCTGTTCTAATTTATGATAAAACGAAGACAAAAAATAGAAAAGCATAAATTATCTTTAATCATTTAATTTTTTTATGTTTGTTATCCACGAAATAATACGTATAAAAATGGTCCGAGTGACGCACTTCCTGTAAACATTGGATCTTATTGGTTGTTCGTCGTGGGACGCCCCAGGACAGATCAGCTGTTTTCCGGTGGGATCCCTGCTCTGTTCCCGGTATAATGGCAGAGGTTATTTGGAAGCTTCATGGCGGAATTTGTCGACTGTCGGCTTTCAGAAACAAACATAGTCGATCGGTGCACACCGGAAAAGGTCCCGGATCTCTGCTGATAAGATGCACCTTCAGTGAGTGTCGGGTTAAAGAGAGACTAGTTCAGGATATTTGCGAAGTTCACCTAGTGTCAAAAAGAAGAGCAGCACAACGTAAAGCAGAGAAACTTTGCAGAGAGAGAACAAGTAAATGTCAGCAGGAAGATGTGACTTTGCTTTGTGCCAAATCTTTGGAGCTGGACTTTGCTGAAACATTGCAGAGCCATGAAGCAGCTCTATACTTCCACAAGAGACTGCAGCCTGTCCTACAGGAGAAGCTTCTGTCTCACAGGATGACATCCTGGACCAGGGGAGCCGTTTCCTTTCATCCTGACACATTCAGGTCCCCTCAGCAGCTCCGAGCCATCTGCACCGTCATCTTAATCCTGACAGAGCAGAGGTCAGAGAGGCGCCCTGATCCATCTACAAGTAGAAACTACAGCTGGAGGAGTGACAGCAGCTCAACAGATTCTCCTCTGCTGTACAGAAGCAGGACAGCCTATTACGACATCCTCAAAGTGGCCCCCAGTGCTACGCATTCTCAGATCAAGACGGCCTACTACAAACAGTCCTTTATTTACCACCCTGACAAGAATCCAGGGAGCAATGAGGCCTCCAGGCGCTTCTGTGAGATCAGCGAGGCTTACACCATCCTGGGCAACATCAGCCTGAGGAGGAAGTATGACCGGGGCATCTTGAGCCAGTCAGATGTCCAAAGTGCAGGGAGGCCGTCTTCTAAAGAGGCTGCAAGCACAACCAAAAGCTCGTCACAGCAGCAACACCAACAGAGAACCAGGCGGTACTCCCAAGCTGGAGGGAAGCCCATATTCGATTTTGATGCTTTTTATCAGGCTCATTATGGAGAGCAGATGCAGAGGGAAAAGAATATGAGAGCCAGGAAGGAGCGAATGAAGGAGAATCAGAAGCAGAACCTGAGCAGGTGGAAAGAGGAGAAAATGATACAGATCACTGTGACGATGCTGCTGGCTGCAGCGGGGCTGGTTTTTATCAGTATCAGCGGGTCCTGAAATAGGAGCAGCAACTGGAGCTTTCAGAGGGGACGAGCTGGTGCTAACTTAGACTGTATGTACACAAATACGCAGCGTGTTGCACAGTGTTGCAGCAGTAGACGAAAGCCAGGTCGCTAAAGCAACAGTTATGCTCGTCATTCATAGAATAGTAACCACGCACAAACTGATGGTATTAAGGGATTCATTCACAATTTTTCAATTAGCCAGGTACTCCTGTAAACACTCAACAGGTTTTACTTGATAACTAATAATTTAAAAAACACAGAGAGAAGTCTATACTAAAAAGACAGTAACCTCGCAACTCTTTTAAGCTTCAGGTAAACTTTGAAATGTGTCTTTGAACAGAGCCAGGACTGTCGCTTGTTGTCCCTCAGGCTTCGATTGGTTGGTTGAATGATTAAGTAAAACAATTGTTACTTGATTTAGGATGGAAGAGAAAAATCATGAACCAATCCTGTAAAAGAGCCACTCGACATATACATTTTATTTCTTCATATGTTTGATCTAAAAAGCATAAACAAACTTAACACACACACTTAACAAGAAGAGGGCTGGATGCAGAGCTATGTATCCCTATCACCCGCCGAGCAGGTGATAATCAGTACAGCTGATAATATATAGTTCACATTTAATGGCTTTCTGACATTTAGTGTGATACAAAGTTTGGTTTCGGTCATATTATTTAAAGATAAATAAAAGTTAACATGTATACACAGGTCATCAACAATTCTTCGGACAATTATTAAAATTTGTGTTAAAACGCAACAATTTTACATTCAGCAGGCTGGATACCAAACAACTTGTTAACCACGCACAACTCCCCCACCATTTTTCTTATGCAGTGACTAAAACATGTTTGTTTTTAGGAGATGAATAAGATTTTGCTGCTAAAATGTGTGCATGTACTGCACAAATAAAAATATGCCACAATATGTGTAATAAAAGAAAATAAATTTTTTGATTTTGTGTAAGGGAAATTGTATTTTAGTGTCTGTAAGATAAACGTTTATTTTAAGTAAAGTCTCTTATAATAAATAGGTACACACAACAGTGCAGTACTGCTGGTTATTACTCTCTGTAATATTATAAGGGTCTGACCTCTAGAGGGCATCTGAATACATCAAACATGATGTCTGGGTTGCAGCTGGAGGCCTGCGGGGCTCAGTGACTTTAAACTGTGTGGGAGGATGCATGTTGTCGAGGTCTCAGCCTGCACAAAGCCGCTTCCGCTACTGACAGCATGTCTGCTTATTTTGTCCAGTTTTCTTGAAAATGCTACACGGTTCCAACATCAAACTGGTAAATGTCCAGGATTATCTTAAGAGCCTTTAAACTAACTGAAGTGGTCAACACACGCCGGGCGCTTTAAACTATGATCTTCAAAACTGGTTCACTACCTCTCACAGTCAATGAACCAGCTCAGTGTACACTCACACAAATAAGCCAGTGTACTTGCAGTAGGGCTTAATTATGGAACACAGGCCGACTATGTTTTATTTAACATCATCTGAACAGACGAAAACCACGTCACCTTTCCACCCTTTACACAGGGTGAGGTCCCAGCACTTTAAAAACCTTTATCAGATATTTCTTAGCTTATTTCTGAACCCTCACTCTCCAACATTTAACTCCGAACCTCAGACATTTGACAGTTGTTACTGAATAACTGCGAAAAATGTGCAATAGTTTGTTCACGTTTTATTCACAGAAATATAAAGTAGTATGTCAAGTACATCACTTTGTACAAAATTGCACAGACTCTTCAAAACTCAGTCAGACAACAGAAAATTCAGCTTTAAGAAGTGTTAAAATAAAAAGGGAGACATGAGTAATCTGTGATATGTGAGATGTGGATTCTTGCAACAGGAAGGTTGCACGTAGGACGTTTCATCAAGGAGAATCAATCAGTTGCACATAAATAAGACTCAATAGGAAAAACGTAATTTACAACGGCTGAGGAATAAATATGTCTCAAAAATAGGATTCAAATTGGCACATGAACTGCTCCATCTGCTCCTCAGCTGAAATTGAAATTTCACCTTTAAAGCTAAATGGCCATGCTTGAAAAAAAAAACAAAAAAAAAAACAGATGACAGTGACTTTTGATATGTTTATTCCAAGTGAACAAAGGTGTTGCATATGTTCTTAAATACTAGAACAATAGGCTGTACAGTAGTTAGCGTAGCTGCTTGCTGCTCGTTTGCAAAGACTTGAAAAGTGTCTGGTGTTTTTTTTTTTTTTAAGTTTCCAGGTGTGTCTAACATGCTTTCAAATAAAATCTGACAAGTGCGCTTACTGAGAAGATTGATAGCACTCGGGCCCCCAGACAGAAAACATGTAGCTACCAGTAGCAGCTGGCTAATTTAGCTTAGCACTAATTCGGCTTGCCTGGTTTTGTCCAAAGCTAACAAAACACATGTCGTAGAACAAGGAGAGAAAAGACATACCTATGTTTACTGAGGAGTTTTGTGTCCATATTTTCCAGCCTCTACTGTTTCTGTGCAATCCTCTTCAATGAGAGTGTTTTCAATTTTCTCAGTTAAATAATCTTAATGTAATATTTTAACTGATCTTCTATATTACACTGAATGTTAAGGCATCAGTTTTCACAGCAACATAAATATGTTTGAATTATTAGAAGCTTAAGACCAGTCATTTGTCAGCTTAACCTAAAGCAGCAATATCACATCCTTCCGTTCAAGCATGGCCATCTAGTTGCTTAATTTTACTATCTGTACCACTCAAGTTCACATTCACAAGTTTGGCCTGCAGGCCACACAAACTGTACGCAATACTGCCATCATTCTAAAAAACAAGTCCCAAGTCCCTCCGATAAATGCTGGATTTGGTTTAATAATATCTTCAAGGCATTACTTTAAAGTGAACTCCTACTATATAATAACAGAATATCTAATCTACAGGTTATCGATATGATAAGCTCGGATACAGAACCAGCACCAGACGGAGGGACCTCGAAAACCATTACTGTAGCACACCAATCATTGAAAAATATTTGGACTCTAAAACACCACCATAGACTCATACAAATAACCCAGTATAACAGCAAAATGGGACTCATCCTGTCGTACTGGCACAGGCTGGACTCGTGTTGTTCGTCTTCCATTTTAACATTTTGAAACTGATTTGTAACACAACATGTGACCACCTGTGTGCATGAACAAACGTTTTTCAGTATGCAGAGATATGCATGTTCAGTACATTTTAAGCAGAAACCAACAGTAAAAGAATCACCTGCATTTCATTTTTGGGCTGTTGTGGTTATGCAAGACTTCAGCATCATCGTCGTCATCACCGTGGGCAACAGTCCGTTCAAGTCCAAGGTAATCGTCAGGCACTAAGACCCTTTATGTTATACACACTCCCAGCTAACTTTAACACACCCATGATTGCTGTACTGATGTTAGTGCTGAGCTGAGACCCAGAGCAGGACTTTGTAGGGGAACCCCACAGGGATAGTGAGGATATCCGGGACAGACTCAAAGCAGCTTTACAAACATTAACAGGATGCTCTCAAGAGCTCAGGGGCAGTGAGGGGAAGGGCTGTTTCTTCAGAATCATTGCAAACTCTTAGTCCTTTAATGGGATGGTGACACAGGCTTTGTTCCCAGGCAACTGTGGGTAAGGGTGAGCAGGAAGTGGTCAGAGGAGTTGAATCAAAGCCAAATGACTCCACTAGATGACTTCCTCTTGCTTTCTCCACCTTTCTCTGCTTTTCCTATGTCTAGGCCTAATCTCTCTCTCTCCAACTCAACTTCTTGCTTTTCCACCTCATCTGCAAAAACAAGCAAAACAGACGTTTGGACCGGCAGAGCGCCCCCTGTCGCTTCAACCTTTCTGCTTCTCACCCAGTCCTGAAAATATATGACTAAACCCTGCCCTGGGTCATTTAGTAGAAAGAGTACTGATTCTCCACAGCTCGGGCCCTGCGGGTTCCATCAGCATCGTGGTAGTCCTCAGATGCACCACTAGAGGCCTCCAGCAGGCGTTCAGAGCTGTTGCTCCGACTCTGTAACCCTCCTCCCACTCCTCCTCCAGTACCGGGGTCACTGCGAGAGAGGGAGGGTCGCGCAGTGGGTGAGGAGGAGGTGCTTGAGGAGAGAGGGGTGTCAGGAGTGGGCCCTGTGGGCACTGTGATCCCAGTAGGGTGGAGAGCTGGCTGGGCTGAATCTGTCCGGCAACCGGCATCCCTTGGTGGGGTGGGGACTGGAGGCACGGACACATCTGTGGAAGATTGTGGGAAGAAAAAAAGGGATACACATTATAATGACCATATAATTATAAAATTAAACAAGTAGAAGAGAGGCATCTGAGGATATCGAGGGATGGGAGAAGTTTACAGCAACAAGAGATTAGAGATACAGTATGTCTTGTAGCAAGACCTCACTGGTCTTTAAACATAAGCAGAAGAATTTTGTAATCTATTTGGTGGCATCCAATCAGAAATGTGTATCCTGTAGGCCTTGCTATGACCAACAACACAAATGTTTGCTTTGTGCGCTTGTTCCGTTTGACTCTGACGAAGACACAGCAATGTCAAAATGTAAGTTTTGTTTGCTTGCACCATTAAAGGCAGCAACTTCATCAGGGTGCTCCAGTCTTTTCCCTTTCAAAATGTTTGATGTCCTCACCAACACCTTTTCTAAAACATTTGCTAAAATATATACAGTTCTGTTTGGTTTTTTTTTTTTAAAGGTTGAACACACGTTCTCCACACACATTTTAAAATGATAAAAAAGTGGGAATAACTGTGGTAAAAATCCTTAAAATAGGGGCAATATAATCGTTAATAAAACAGATAAATCTGTAGATAAATTTTATGTCTGTTGGCTTACACCAGAGACCTGGTAGCAAAAGGCTCCCTCACAGAGCAGCATGTAAACACAGGGAGTGTGGGCCTCCTTCATTATCCTTTCTCTTGGTGGGCAATAACACAGACAACAGTGGTGCTAAAGACACGCCTGACCGGTTTATCAATAAAGCCTTTCACGCCCTGAATCAAACCCTCACTTTATGCTAATGTGAGGGAGAGCATGGGTGTGTGTAGGTCCAGCATTTGGGGAAACAGAGGTTCTCTTTGTGACCGCCACAGTGGGTTGGGGCCGAAGTCTCGGCCTGCATGCAAAACCTCTGTGGTATAATCGCCCCCTCTTCTCCTGTACAGGAGGGCATTCATCCCATGCCAGGAGAGCGGAGGGCAAGAGCAGAGTGAATATGTAGTTGGGGGAGTGGGGGAGGGCAGGTTCAGTGAGTTTTTGCTGTCCATCGACATGTCAGGAAGTGTAAATTGTCCTCCATTATGATTTGGTCACCTGAGAAGCAAATGTCAAACAAAGGCTTTTTTCTTTTTTTTAAATCCCCTTCATGTTGTTTCTAAAGGTTCACACCGTATATTATCTCCTTTTTGTGAGTCAAGTGATCAGAAAGGGACAATTGATGCAGAAAATGCTACAACATGCCATAAAAATTTTTATATGTATAAAAGAACCATAATGTACATCAGCAGTATCTACCTTAAGTTTGCAAACATCAGCCACCAAAAGCTACTGATAATACCAGACCAAGTAAGGTTACCGCTGGAAACAATAGCAGAAACAATGTTAACCAACAATACATTAACACTGCTGCTACAGCAAAACCCAGACTTCACTAACGTTTCATTTCTTATTATTCAGGATTTAATTTATAAAAAGGATGGGTTAATTATTTCAAATGTAGAGAGTAGAGGTTGACTGATACGTCATCCTGTATCAGTTTAGTGCTGATATAGTGTATTTATACTATATCTGAATATGTCAGCCGATAATTTTAGGTAACTGAACAACAGTGTCTCTGTGGTATACAATAGTTTGTTCACCACAGACCACAGACAAGTTTAAGCTACAAACTTTCTTATTCGAAAAAAGGTTTCAAGTCACCAAAGGGATATTTCCACTTGCTGCAAATAAAATCAACAATGACTCTTTTTTCTTTTCATTTAATTATTTAAAGCTGAGCTTTTTCAACTGTGACATATCAAAGTATCTTCAGTGAAAACGGCCTGTTTGTAAATGTCCTAGAGTGTAATCATTCAAATCCAAAACGCTGTAGCAGACAACTCTTAGAAGACAACTGTCTGAAGTCACTCACTCTGAGTTTGAAATGCCATCTATGTCCTATTTTCACATGACTGCCTGAATATACCTCTTGCTAGGGTTATGTGGTCGTGTACAGACTGACATCCTTGTCACTCTTTAAGTTTTCTTGCACCTGTTAGTTCAGGAAATTTTAGAACATTATTTACATTACTTACATGAACTTTGGAAGCCTCAGGTAATTTCCTGCATAGCTTGACCCAACAACCTACTATCCTTATATGTGGCCTAGTACAGATACCTGGACGGATTAACATTCATGACATTTCCATTTGGAGCAACAGTTTGAAATGATTGGAAGTTTGCATGTAAGCAGGTATGTACCTGTGGTGGAGCTTCGCTGCACTTGCACGTAGGAGCGCAACGTGATGTCAGCTGAGCCTCCGGATTCGAGGGGAATGGGGTGTGCGTGGAAGTGTCTCAACATGTCTGACACGGTGTGGAACCACAAGTGGTGGACGTGGCACTGGCCGTTCTCATTCACAGACAAACGCAAATGCTGACAGGGAGACAGGAAAGTGGCAGGGGAGTAGAAAGTATGTGCATCCACGGAATGAAGGAGACATAGAGGGTAGAGAAAGAAAGAGACAGAAAGACAAAGAATTGCTGAGTGAGACACTGTGAACATCTGAAACAGACAGACCAAGACAGAGGTCAGGACATTATCTGGGAGGCGTCTTGCTGACAGTAGAATGCCATCGCTGACACCAGAGGAAAAGGCGGCAGCGGACACTTCCTCAACACTGCCGGCTGGCAGGATGTGATGTGCAGGGATCATGTTACATAAGAGGACACAAAATGATGACATTACTGCATCTTTTACGGGTCCGGACATGGTCGGCTGTGAGCTGCAGTGGCTGCATCCCAAAATGTCAAGAGAACGAGCCTGAGTGAATTTAACACTGCTGCAGAGCAAGTCTGCAGCTGGAGAGATGAACATAGAAACAAGGGAATTTTTTCATTTTACGGACACAAAATACATCAATAACAATTTAACCATAAGTGATTTAATTTTGGGTCTGTAACCAGGCAAAATCTGTTTCTCAGTTGTCAGAACATCCTCCATTTTTATTTCTTATCAGTTTGAGCTGATTTCTTTGCAGTTGGTCGGATAAAGTAACCAAATTGAAGACATGCAATTTGTGATGCCCATTTGTCTTTATTTTTTATATTTTAATAACTAAATTGAATATGTAAACCAAAATAATAAAATATAAAATACTACAAAAAATTATCAAGTAATAGTTGCACTGCAAATTTACACATACACCACAGGCTAACATCTCCCTTTCTCTGAGTTTACTTTAAGAGTGCGTAAAGCTCAGCTGCTTAACATAAAGCTGTTTCTCGTGCCTCTAACGATCTCACCTTGGCTTTTCCCTGGAAGTTGAAGGTGAGCACATACTCGCCGGGCCTCGTCTCGCTCTGGCGAATCACAAAAAGCCCGTGGCTCCTGGCCCCGCCTGCAAGCACCAGCTGAGCCGCCCTCACGCGAGATAATGTACCATGGAACCATGGGTAACCGGCCAGGCTGGCATCGCCGTCTGAGTCTTTTGCTCCTTCGCTGCCACCTGAGCATAATCGCACACAGAGCGATGTGTTTTTGTATCTGTAATTGTTTTACACTCGGATATTGTTAATGTGAAGGTAAAAAGCATATCTTAAAAAGTATATCTTTTTACCTGAAGAAGAGTTGGACCCCTGGGCCTCTGGGGACTGGAGGAAGCGTTCTAAAGGCATGTGGGATGGGTGCTGTGTGAATGGGGGTTCCCTGCAACGAACTGAGGGGGTACTGTAATGCTCTGCTGCTGTAGGACACGACCTCTCTGGAGCACGATACACACCTACAGAAATGTTACTATACATTAACACATTTGTCTGGACCAAAAGGTTTGACTGTTATACAACAGTGACTGCTGCAAAAAGAAGTCTCACCCTCTGACAGCAGCTCACAGCTGCAAGAGGCCACCATGGAGCAGTCTTTGGAGGCCTGACCATGAGGACATGACGCCAGCTCGATGTCATCGCCGCTGTCACTGTACACAAGCAGGCCAGTCAGGAGAACCACAAGAACGTATACACATGCACAGACACGTGCAAACAAACACCGCACAGTCTCATTCTACAAACATGGACGCAAATAATTCTGCTGTTTACGTTCTGAGCTGCACCAGCTAACATCCACTATCCCAGGAAACTGAGGAGGAATGCAAGCTCGCCCATGTTTGTGTTCAAGCAACCTGTCAAAAATTCCACTAACTTGATGATTAATGACTGCGTGTTACCCCTCCTTTCCCATTCCCATCAACCCATTCCCCTCTCTTCATTCCCTCCATCTCTCTCTTCTCTCCATCTTCAGCCAGCAGCAAATATTTATCTGGTGGTTTACCCAGGGTCTATGCAGTCCTGGATGTCAGCAACCCATGAGTTTTTCTGCAGCGAGTCAATGGTTTCCAGGATGTACTCTCCCCCATTTTCCACCTGTGGGAGCAGCCAAACACTGTGATCATACACTGAGCTCTGTGCAAAGCACCACGTTAGGGTACAGAACACAGCCAATCCAATGTTAACTCAGCAGTTTTCCAACAACCTCTCACTCGCATTAAGTTTTTTTAATTCTTATGGTAGATTTTCAAGCAAATGCAGGGACACCTAGATCTTTTGTGGGTTTATCCTGTTCCTACCTTAAGAACAAATGTGTTGTCCTTGTCAGGCATCTCCAGTGGCATGGTGGTCCGCACCTCCACAATGGCTGATAGAGGGATGCTCACTTTGGGCTTTGAGGACTAGGACCAAGATGCAAACACACACATACAACATAAAGTTAGTACCATGTAAGGAAACAAATATAAATTTCCTCAGAAAGCAGAAATGAAATGGTCTAAGAGGGCCCATTTTCAAGTTGAACTGCTTATATATTACAGATAAGAAATCTGTGGGGTTGGGAGTAGAGTATCACGTACATAAAAGGTGGTAAACCCTGCTTTAGTTTAGATAGTAAAGATGAATGTGCTGCCTGGTGCTCGTGGATCACAGTCGAGCTATTAATATAGTAACAATATTGTTTTTTATGATTTCTGCTCCTGAGAACAACAAGAATGCATCACTCCATATGTGGCAGTAACATTTTGTGGCCAAAAAGCCCTACACAGAGTTTTAAATTAGCGGTACAAGTTTTAATGCTAACACTATTTGTTACATTTATAGTGTGATAAACACCAAACCTCAAATGTCTCCTTCACAGATGATAATTAAGGTGAAACTTGCAGTCGAGATTATTGGTACAGCATTAGCAACACTGAACTACCCCCTCTTGTTTCCTGAGATTAAATAGATTAAGAAGAGTTAACAAAAAGCTCAGTTCCTATGAAGCCTTGTTTCTCCCCGTGTTTCTCGGGGGTCATTGGTGCTGACTGAGTAACAAACATTAACCACGAAGACTTTATAAGAGGGAGATCACAGAAAACAGCCTGGCCTCCGTTCACCCTCTTCTGAGAGTTTGATCCAGACAATAATCTTAACAGATCCTACGTGTCTGTTTGAGGCAGCGAGCAGAGTGTGTGTGTGTGTGTGTGTGTGTGTGTGTGTGTGTGTGCATATTTCATTCTGTGTATCTCAGGAGAGTCAGAGCAAGGAGACTGACTGATGGCAGAAGCTTATCAGCTCGTCTGTCTGAAGTAACACTGCTCTCATCTTAATCTGCCTGTGCAGTGGGCTGCCGTCTACGCCCTTAGTAATTTTCTCTGGCTCAAATGTCAAACTACGTTTCCTGTTTTAAGCCATTTGACCATTTCCTGTACCTCTCTACTGTGGGAAGCAAAAGCCCAATGTCAGTATTTAGTTGGTGCAAACTAATATTAACCAGTTGTGAAACTTATTGTACTGAGAAATGTTATATATGCAAACCTCAAAGCCTCAATCTACCTGCATATGACTAGAGACAAGTAAAAAATGGGATCTTTGTAATGTAGGCAAACCCACCTTTAGCACTTAAACTACTGAGCCAATTAATACACAAAACTGAATGGCTCAGAAAAGTAACCACTGTTATGTTGTTGGTGTGAACATGCAATGTTGTGTCACCACTTCCTTTTTTAATAAATACATGTAAGGATTCAGGACTGTCAAAAGATTACACACATTAATGCATTTTAACGTAGGAAGGATACAGCAGATAACAGCAAAAGTGTAATATCCTTTTATGTAAAGGGCAGTGTAAGGTAGGGTAACGGAACAGACAGCGGGGCATCTCGGGGCCTGCTGCTGTGTCATAATGCAGGCAGTTAGTGCTCTGCAGTGTGCCGTCTCTGCCACAAAGAGTAGATTGATAGCCCTGACAGGGATGGAGCAAGAGAGCCAGGAAGAGGCAGGAGAGAGGTTTTATGAGTCGGTTTATCTTCTCAACATTGTTGACTCTGCACTGTTATTATTTGTAAGGCCCGAATAGGACATCAGTGATAAAACTCAGAGAGCGTCTGCGGGGCAGGACTGATGAGATGTGTGTGTTTAATTAACGTGTCATCAAGGCTGGAAGCGCTGCCGCGAAGCTTCGCGTGATCTCAGTCTAGTCCACTGTTGATAATACTTTTCCCATGTGTGGACATTAATAGAGTGTAACAGTGAAACTGCTGAAGCACAATTATTAAGTTTCATTTTACATGTTCCCCTTGTGGATCTCTGAGTTTGACTCACAAACTATTTCTGTTCCTGTTTTCCGTTTGTCGTAGCCAGTTTGCCAGAGAGAAGAAACAAATCTATATTTATTAAAAGGGATTCCTCACCCCTACAGAAAATCAATGTGACTTCCTCTCTCTCACACAGTCTCTCTACCAGCTCCTTCACCCCCCTCCAACACCTGCCTCCCACCTGTCCTTACCCCTCCCCTACTCTCTGCAGCCTTACACCCACCTCACTGCCCATGTTCAAAGGACAGTGGCAGATTTACACACACTCAGCTGCACAGTCTCATGGCCCTCTTAAGGTCAGTGGCAGCGATCTGGAAATTCCATACAACCAAATGTTATGTATACACGTGAGTGTGTACGCACGGTTTGACTTCAGACTGTTACTCAGGGTCACAGGGGCTGCGTTTTCAGACTTTCAGCTGGGATTTACTATACATAATAATGATTATTTCATTACTAATGAATGTGCCAGTTATTTTTTCAAATATTTATTAATTTTTAGACTTTTCTTATTACTTAAATACAATAAAATATAGAAAATAGAAAAACAGCTTCTTCACTATGCTCTTCATTTAGGTTCTTTAACTTTTTGCACAATACAATGTGCTGTAGTTTTATTTTGAAATGCACTTCAAATTGGTCACTCCCGATTTTGTCTTGTCCTTAAACACTGAACACTGAACCCCAAACCCTTGGCTTAGAATTTGACTGAAGCTAGCCTAAACTATTTTGGTTCACAAACACCCAGAAACAAATTGAAAGGCCGATTCTAACATTTTAGAGTCCAGAAGAAAGTAAATAAAAAAAAATTGAGGACTTTTCCTTTGTCAATAAATTGAACGTCTTTGTGTTTCATGCATCCATGCAGGTACATTGTAGACACACATAAGGTACCTGTATTACTGCAGCCTCTGCAAAACACAACTAGAAATTAGTTAACAGCTCTGGGACTATGTGTGTTTTATAACCATGTGTATTCACGGTTTTCAGTCTTAATGTCCTGCATGTCTTGTGTGTTTTCAGTACCTTGGGTGGCACGTAGAACTCCAGCAGGAACCTCTCCCCTCCTTCGTCCCTCTTTGTTTTCCTCAGCAGCAGACGGCATTTCTGCCACTGTGACGCTCCCATACAGTTTGTGTCATCGGCCACCATGTACCTCAGCGCACCCTCTCTTTGGATCTCCAGCAGCTCGGCCTTGTTGCCCTGGGATCCTCTGGGAAGCCGCAGCTTTTGGGACCACTTCTCCCCCCCTGCAGCCTCCCCTCCTCCTCCTCCATTAGCCTTCCTGGCTGCAGAGGGTCCGTCAGGTTCAGGAGAGGCCCGTCGGTGCCACATCTCCTTCACTCCATCCACCACGCACAGACTCATGTTCCTCAGGGAAAAGCCCTTCTTGAAACGAGCCTTCGGGTGACTGACTGACACGTCCTCTGAGCTACGGGACTGTCCCAGAGCAGACACCTTGTGGGCTGGTTGAGGGCCTCGGGAAGCAGTGGTGCCACTACCTCTTCCATCTATCCCTCCCCCTCCACTGTCCATACTGTCCAGGGATTCGCTTGAAGCCCCAGCGTCCTTGCGTCTCTGGTAGAGGTCGTGACCGTAGGACAGCGGGCAGCCCTGGATTCCCAGGAAAGGAACAATGCTATACTTGGGTGCTGCGTTGGACCCGTCGTCCCCTGGCGAAGATGCCTGGCTCTCCCGGGCCTGGGTCAGCGCTGAAGAGAAGCACTCCAGGAAATGGTGGGCAAAATGCTGTGAGAAGCTGGCATCAGCGCCGGGTGAGTCGTAGCACGGGTTCTCCGTCAGGAAGCGCTGGAACTTGTCTGCAAAGTCTGCAGCGGAGGCTCGAGCATGGAGCTCACAGAACTCTCGCCAGTCAGGCAGTGGGCACGAGGAAGAGAGCTCCGGGCTACCGGGCACCACCGCTCCGTTCATCACTGGGCCATGCCAACCCACAGAGGAGAGGCTGCAGGAAGAAGAAGAACAAAGTGTTAGTGGATGCAACAAAACGATTTCAATAGATTCAATGTGACACACCACAGAGAAATCATCAGGACAGTTAAGTTTCCAATTCATGATTTCTGCACTCTAATTATGTGGATTTTCTAGAAATGTGTACTGTCAGAGCAGATTAACAGAGCAGCCACCACAGTCTGAATAATGAGAATTGCTACGTTTCACTCATGCTTACTATATATTCCTCTCCTCCCCAGCATGTGTGTGTTTGTATGACTCAGTCCTCAGTGCTGCCTCCCTCACTGGTTCAAGCAGTGCCAAACCACATCACATCACTGATAAAAGTCTTCACACTCTACAGTGGGGATCTAACACATACCACCATTCTCCGCTCTCTCTCTCTCTCTCTGCCTCAGCGCATCGGTGACTAGCATCAAACTATCAAACACATGTTGGTTTGATTATTGTTCCCTGTAAATCACACAGATAAAAAGATATTGTCGGAGTGGGCAGGCTGAGCGGCATATGCACAGGGAAAACCAACCCCCACCCCCCCACCCCCCCACCCCAAGCTGTGAAAGCTTATTCTCAGAACTGCCTTCTCTTGGCAGTTCACTCGCAATATGTGCTCAAATGTTTGCTTTCTCAAATTGCACTCTTAAACAAAATCATGCATGCTTTTGCACTGCAGAGTTTCCTAGAATGTCCTGTCATTTTCAAAAGCATCAGTGTGGGTTGTCTTTTCATGAAGGATTAGTCCTAAAAAAAACTCTTCACTGGAATTAAGTCTGACACACACATTCAACTACAAGCTAATATCGCTCTTTCTCTCATGCCCTCTGCTTTTCCTCTCCCACAGTTCTGAAACAAACAATACGACAGATTAGAGAGACGCTGTGATAAGGGAGTGCCAGCTGTTTGAAGGACCATTTCTTTGCTCATCAAACAGAGACAGAAACTCTTAAATGCTGAGACCTGATGTCAGAAATTCAGAGGAATGGGATGATTGACAGAGGCACAAGAAAGCAAAACAAAGGAGGAGAATAAGATTTATAATTAAATAAAAACATAGGAAATCTCTCTTCTGTGTGATTATCCCAGAGGAATCTTAAATGCAAACGTTGCAGCCATTTAGCTTCATTTCCTTCGGGGCAGTGCAGGAATAGGCTGTTGAGGGCCTCAGTTTAAGCTGTTTTGACTGGACGCGTGGTATTTCTGAGAATCTCAGCACTGTGTTGCTGTTGTCTTCTGTGTTGTGCCATCAGGACTGAATCACAACCATCATCTGTCCTCAGATGACAGAAATACCCTTAATGTTTGATCTTTTTGACATATGAAGAATGAAATAAATGATGGTACTGCACAATCAAATGATTTGTCAATGAGGGTAGACAGGCTTGCAAAGAAGGTGCTGAGAAGAAAAGCAGGAAATTCACTGCTAAAGATTTCCTAAAAATAAAGCATGAAACCTCCAGGAACCCTGCTGCCTCCAGTGCCACCATCTTCCAGAACTGCAACCCTCCCTGGAATCTGCAGAAGCACAAGGTGCAAGCTAGCAGCAACGCGAGGAAACCTGAATCACAGTCATCATTAAATAAGAACAGACAGAAAATGTAGTCATCCAAATTGTTCATTAGTGAATCTAAAAGTCGCAGTCAAGTAAAACCTAGAAAAATGTTTCTTTCTGTTCTTGTGAAATATTCTGGTTTGTTTTCTTGCTAAGATTAAGCTGCAAAGACTGATATGACTCTTGTATCTTTACACTAATAAGAAGCTAACATGAGGCCACGGCGAGCAGTTTGTGTGTTGAATTTCTTTAAATCGAACTGTGGAAATTCACACACCAAAGTTCAAGATGAACTATCCAAACATGTTCAAACTTTGTGAATGGAACAAACCTCTGTCCTATCACACACTGCCAGTCACACTGCACTTGACAGAGATGTTTGTTTGAAGCCACAGACCCTTTTCCATGTGAATTTGAAAAATTGAAAGAATAAAAACCTTTTTTTAAATTGTTAAATGAAAAATATTTCAATGATATACATGCAGTGGTATTTACTTTAGAATATTCAGTAAAGCATAGATGAACTACT
Source organism: Ctenopoma multispine (assembly GCA_034779795.1). Classification (NCBI taxonomy): domain Eukaryota; kingdom Metazoa; phylum Chordata; class Actinopteri; order Anabantiformes; family Anabantidae; genus Ctenopoma; species Ctenopoma multispine. The sequence continues at coordinate 18,623,048 of JAUYWH010000005.1, read as the reverse complement.
TAGTTTGAGAAGAGGAGCAGAGCACCTCATTAAACCCTATGAGTATTTATAATGGATTAATAAATAACCCTTATTAAACTTACCAACATTTATAACTGCAGACTTTTATGGCTTCCTAAACTACATTCATGTATGGATTATCAAGGAATTACACCTGCTTTCTTGTCTTGGCTTGTAGGTAAAGTTTAATAAAGCTGTTTTGTTACAACTTACTAACCTTTTAGAAACAGTTTCATATTACAAAGTGGTGCTGAGTTGATACATGAAACTAAATGTCATTTTCATTAATGAATCCATCACTTCATTCATTCAAACAGTCGCCCATTTCTTTCTTCAAACCACACAACATTTAAAGCTAAACTGCTAATCATCAAGTGCTGGTGTGATAATTATCTTGCTCCCTCGCCTCTGTGTGAGAGAGAGAGATAGTGTGTGCTGCTGGCTTTGAGAAAGTCAATACCCATTCAGCTATTTCAAAATCTGCGCTGGGCCGACTTTCCACCCATTCAGCAGAAAAATAACACACAGTGAGGTTTATTTCTCAAACTTTCACTCTTTTGTAAAGATGACAACGTGACTCTTTCAAGGACACTGAACTAAAAGATGCACACAGCAACACACACACATGTGCGAACAAAACTTAAGCCATATCACTTTGGAGGAAGTGGACAGTGTTAGGGTTTTGTTAGCCAGGCTGAAGACGGCAAAGGACACTGTGATACAAAGCAAATATGACAGAGAAAATTCAAGTTGTAAGGTGGGATAAATGAAAGTGAAGGCAACAAAAGAGAAAAGAGGACGTGGATTGTGATACATGATGGAGGTATCGAGGGAGTGACAACAGGGCAAAGTAACAGGTACATTTACTCAAGAACTGTAAGTATTTTGAAGCACTTATACTGTATTCAGCTTCCTTCAACTGTAGCTACCTTTCAGGATAAAAAAAAACTCAGGTGTCTGGTTGGAAATTGAAATAATATAAAACTAATTTGCAACAGCATTTTAAAAATATATTTTCTATTAATATAATGAGAAAACTGTATAAATAAGAAGGAATATGTAGTAAAATAATTACTGTCAGAGAATTTTTACAATTAATTGTGTTCATGTTAAGACACTGGAAACACTGGCTTTAGAGTTTTTGACCTCTGGTAGTGCTGTTGAGCTGTTTTTCTATGAGCAGATGCCCATTTTGCATGTTAGCCTCATGCATACGCATGACTATGCACACAGAGCAGTCAGGCATTCAGGACTGTCTCATCCACTGAGAAGGTCACATAGAAACGCTCAGAGAAGCGGCTGTGCAGTTAACCAGACGTACATTTGAAAAAAACAACAACAGTTATTTGATACAAGCTTACAAACTCAAAAATACTAATTTGGTAAAAAATGTTTCAACAAAGCATAAATCCCACAGTGACTAGTGTTTGTCATAGTTTGTTTTTAGTGTGTAAAGTTTGGTTTGTGGATATTAGGGGGAAAAGGGTGATTTGATCAGGTTTCAATCTATTTGATAATGAAAGTTATTCAGTTATAAATGAGGATAAAGTCTTTAGTTTTAAGTGGTAGTATAAGTAGGATTTTGAAGGATGTTTTATATTTACATTAATGGCATATTTTACATTAATACACTTAACAGAGTACTGTAGTGGGGGGTTAAATCCACATTGTAGGCCAGCTGCTAAAACAATCAGTGTTGTAATGTGCGGAGGTGGAGGAAGACAAGAGGAGCATAAAGAAAGGCAGACGCGGTGCAGCACTGAGGAGAGCAGAGGCCCTGTGAAGATTTTCGCATTCCCACAGCTCCTCAGACCAAGAGGAGTCGAGGGAAATCTAAAAACGTCCACCTCCATCTTCAACCCTCAGAAGCCTTTACCCTTCCTGTATCTCCTCCCTATCTGTTGTAAAAATCTACCACTGCTGTGCCCCCCTCCCTCCTTCTGCTGCTTCTTTGCCCAGGGGAGCAGGGCTGATATCTCTGTCAGATGGTTGGAAGTTCTGTCTGTAACAGTAAACTGAGTGGGGAGGAGAGGAAAGAGACATTACTGTGCAGGGAGAAGAGATTAACTACAGCCTGCAAAACACATCGGACAGGATTTATTCACTTCACGTCCTCCGTAGAGCCCTCACAGGACTGAACTATGCAGGGCCAGGAATTACATATGCCTGATTAGTACTGTGGTGTTGAGGGTAGCAGCTACTAAGGAAAGGATAGCCAAGCATAACGGATATACAAGGATTTGTGTTTTTAAAGCTGTGTGTACACATACCTCTGTGTACAGAGATAAACACAGTGCATGTAGTTTAACAGACTCCTATATCCAAACACACACACACACACACACACACACACACACACACACACACACACACACACACACACACACACTGCTGTGCGCAGTTTCATGCCAGCAGCACACCCTCAGTGATTGGCTGATGAAGATGATTGGTGATGTTGTGCTCCCACCCCGGGGAGGTTGGACCCAGCCATGGTTTCTATGATTAGCCTGCTCCACAGCACAGCACAGCACACAGCTAGGAGCACGCTCAGTACAGTACAGGGCTGTACACACACACATCTTCAACTAAACCTGAATACATTAATTATGTTTCTTATACAAGGTGTAAATATTGCTGTAGTTCAGAGTGGACGTTTAAAGGCAAATTTCTATTCATGACACACACGTTAGAGCTGGATGTGTATGTTTCTGCACCGTTAACCTCAAACATTAAACAGTTATTATATGCAAATGTCTGCACACAGCACTAAATCATTAAGATACTTAGTGGAATCCATTCCTACCTCTGTCCATACAAGGTTTCTTGTACCACTGACTACCACGCAACCCCAAAGCACAACATTTCCGCCCACATGATTAACAGTTGGTCTTCACATTAAATGCTCTTTGTTCTCCAAACATACCTTTCGAGACTGTGACCAAAGTGCTACTGGGAGACAGCATGAGAAATATTTCACATGCTGTATTCGCACATGAGCACAATCAGACATTACATTGTCTATTTCTAGATCTACTGATAAAATGAACACACAAGAATCAGCAGATTAACTAAGAAAATAACTTTAACTTTACACCTATGACTAGAAAATGAACATTTGATCTCATGGTTGGTGGTAACTACTCTATATATGCAGATTTATGGTACATCAGTGCTATACTCACATACAACATGTGACATAAATAATCAGGGTGACAAGGCACCAAAATGAAGACTGCACATGCAGCACAAATGACAGACATGTAGATTTCAGCATAAACACACTATCTGCTTCACTGGGTTTCTCTGCTGAAGGAGGACAGAAACAACAGCCGCTGCTGACACAGGAGGAAAGTTGCACTGACAAAAACTGACTCACCTGAACGAGTCAAAAGACACATTATCACAGCAGACATCCAGGTGTGTGTGTGTGGGTTTGTGTGAAGACGCCAAGAGAGAAAGGAGGAAACTATATAAACCAGCTTTGCCACTGAATATAAAGAAAGTGAAAGAGAAGCAAAAGAGATGTAGACACAAGATAAATATCCCACATGAGAGTGATCGCAGATAGAAAGGCAGGATGAGGGACCGAGCATTTGATGTTGTAGTAGGACAAAGAGCAGAAACAGGGGTCAACAGTAATAGACCCCCCACTTTCACATGCTTTTAGATCTGTCCACTTCAGAGAAATCGGTCAGTGACCTTTAACCTTTGTGCTGATAACCGCGTCTCTCTCTGATGTGACTGAAAGTTGTCTGGAGAGTTCATGTCAGTCCCGACATGACTTGGGACCACCGGAGACGAGAGTGTCGTGCACACAGACAGACACTCCTGATCCAGACACTGATACATCTGCCTGCACCAGAGCCGCGTGTCCGTGTGTAGACACGCAAACCGATGCAATCAGCCATAAGAAACCAGATACGATGTGAATATGGATGTTGGGAATCACCGAGCTGTAACCGTACACCATCAAACAGAGCAGCGAGTGACGGTGCAGGTAGCAGGGCCTCATCACACACATATTAAACACATTAATTAACACGTCCTCTAACAGCAGGCTCTCCTCGCTCCCTCTCGCTCTCGTGGTTTCTCTGGCAAACAGTGACAATGTAAATATTGAGTGAGCTCAGGCATCCATATGGGAGCCAGTGATAAAGAACGCAAAGCGTGGGTGACACACATACCGTCACTGACTTCCATTTCCTGTCTCTCACCCACCAGCTCTAACTAATTTTACAGATGAACACAGGCCCCTCACAGAGACGTACACAGGAGGAGAAATACTGTGCAACCTGTGTGAGCAAGTGTGTCACTTACTGGAAAAAATGGGTTTTTAATTCAGTGACTAGGGGCTCAATGAAGTATCAGTTATTATTATAACTAAACGGTCAATCTACAAATTGCTTAAGCACAATTTGGATGTGCACGAACAGCAGGTGAAAAACAGGCGATATCAAAGTAAAAAAAACACAACAACAACATTTTGTTGAGGGTGGTGTAGCATCGCTCGGCTTTTGATGAGCTGTGAAACTGAATTTCAAAAGTGTGCTGCTTGAATATTAAAACAAAAGGTAAATAAACACTGCATGAAAAGTGTGAAAGGGTGTTCTTGTTATCACTTCATGCACGATATGCAGTCTGACGTGGGTAATGTAACATCACTTCCAGAGGGTCAGTTTTACTTTGATTATAACAAAACTGGATTTTAGATTTTACAACAAAACCGGATTCCTACTAAAATATTAGACAATTTAGTTATAAAATAACAGAAATAAATAAGATCATGCCTTCAGTCATGCATACAACCATAATATAATATCAGAGATACAGTGTTGTGTTGTTCTTCTGTCCTTGGTTGTCTCATTTTATTCAGCTTTGTTACTATTATTATTATTATTATAGTCATTTCCTCTGACTAAACGACTCATAAAAACCCAACATAGTATCAGAGACGCAGTATACCTTCACAGACGTATGATGACCGTCACAGTGATGCCTCTATCTCAGCAGGCCTGTGTTATAATCTACCTTATCAAGCTTCATATTAACTGACTGCCTCGTGTAGCCTATAAAAAGAAACACGAGAGAAAGTCAATAGCAGGCCTAAAACAGGCCTACTGCAGGCCCAGAGAGCCTATTTAAAGCCAGCAGTGCGTCGCTGTGCAGGATGCGCGCTGGACTTCATGAATGGGAATCTGCAGCTGCCTCCTGCTTGAATGGCTCACAGATCCAGGTCCAGAAAGGAGGCGATGAATGGGAGCCTGCGTGCAGAGTCACGAGTTGATACTCGAGCGGGCCTGTACATCCCATCCGGACACAGCGCATCAGGGCCAGGAGCCGTCCTGTGACCGACCAGGCGTCACTCAATCAATTTAAACAAGCGATTCAACTGATTAACGGAGAAGCCCCTCTACACAGAGAGCCCTTCAAGGCTCATCCTCCGTCTCTGTGCTGAACGCCTAAGACGAGCTGCTATCCCCCCCCCTGATTGCACTTGTTCTCTGCCATCACAAACCTCCTCCACACAGGATTCATCTCGGAGTCAGACCGTGGGGATGAAACGGGTTCAACACCAAAACACAGCAGCCTCCTCTCCTCCTCAGCATCTGGAGGTTGTTGTTGTTGTGATCGTCATCAATAAAAGCACCACGCTAAAAAACCTTTCTGTTCACATCAGCGTCACATGACAAAAAAAAAAAAAAAAGTCTAATCATAAACGCCAGCATGCTCCGGACGCGCTGAATGAGAAATAAAACGCAGCGGCGGGCTCTCACCTCAATGCCGGACTGGTTTCATGACGCTGGCGGCTCTCAGACGATCCTGGTTTTGCCGTGAGGAGGTTCACGTTTCAGCAGTCACACATGGTTTATTCCCTCTTCTGCTGATGTTCTGCTCTCCGGTTTAAACGAGCTCGCAGCCGGTCAGCTCTGCCTCCATCTCTCTGCTCGACGCACGGCGCTGCTGTGCCTCTGCCTCTGCTGCTGCCCTCACACTACTGACAAGTCACAAAGATTCAGAGAGTGTCACACTTCCGGCAAACACCTTCAGAATAAGTCCCGACGCTGCTGGTCTGGTGAGTTGGTTTCTTACTTGTAAAACCTTCATTTGTCATACTTTTATTTTGAAGGCACATTCAAATGCTGACATTCTGTGTGTCTTTGGCTAAATTGACTGAATCTTCCTAAAGTGAAGTGGGGGTGAGTGGGGGGGTGGGTTCACTGATCTATTCAACAGCCACCCATGACTGTCCTTAAAGGAGCCACGCCCTTTTATTGTTACCATTCCTCCCCACTGACACAACAGAAGGGGTCCTTTCTCTGTGTGTGTGTGTGTGTGTGTGTGTGTGTGTGTGTGTGTGTGTTATACACTCACTGGCCACTTTGTTAGATACTACTGTACGTTCAAGTTACCAAAATCTACAGACGACTTTTTCTTAGAAAAACATCCTTGTGAACAAAAAGTGATCTAAATGAAGAGACAGGAATGACAAGTGATTGAACCTGTGGGAATATCACAGGGTACAAAACAAAACCCTCTTAAGAAATTTAATATACATAAAAACACACCACATCATCGGGGTGTGTGTGTGTGTGTGTGTGTGCGTGTGGACAACCTCCACAGTAACAAAGACAGTACAGAAGAATTCCTATGTGAACAGTAGGGACTCGACTTCTACCCGACTGGGCTGACGGGAAATAAATAAATAAATAAAAACATCAGAGTGAACAGCAAATGACATCTCCTAGCATCCAAGTGAGTCAGACTCCATCATGCAGAAGCAGGTTCAGATACTCACTGACTCATTTTCTTTCTTATATCATTCAGCTGGACACAGTAAAATAACACTGAGATTATTATTATTATTATTTATTTTTTTTATTATTATTATTAGTGGTAGTAATCTAGTCAATAACAAGCAGTTTCAGTCTGACCTTTTCTGCATGAGAGGTTATTACATAAATGTCATTTAGCGAAATGACACTGTCCCACTGTGACCTAATTTTCAGAGCTCTAAAGGATCCATGTAATGATTAACAAAATGATTACACCAAAGCATCATACAGACTGATGATAGCTTTGTACACAACCTTAAGTTACATGAAAACAGTTCAACTTCCACTTTTCATCTAAAACACAGCACGTTTAGACCAATGTGGGACAGAAGAAGAGATTATACCACACACTGAAATGTTAATAAATCATTTACAATAACTAGCCTCATTCTCTGTTCCTAAACTGTATGTTTTCCTGGCCTCTGTTACCACCTCAGTAGCTCGTGGTGTTTTCTGGATCACTGGCATTAGGAACTGTATTTCACAAATATATTTATAAATCTACACTCTCAGAGTCAAGACATGTATCTTTTGTGAATAACATGGTCATTTCTATGTGTGTCCAAACCTTTGACTGGTAGTGTATGTATATACCACAAATGACTCAGGTAGGTGTGTATAAATGCACATAACATAACCATAAGCTTGCACTATTGGTCATTTTGACTACTATTAAACAATATGTTTAATTTCTTTCAGACTTTAAACTAAAGATGATAAATTGAAGCAGTTAGGTGATGACTGTGATGATGAGAAACCTTCACCTGTAACCCAGAATAGACCAAGGAGCTGCCTAATGAAACAAAAAGAGATCTGGGCTGGGAGAGGGCTCTCTCTCTGTCTCTCTCCAGAGACCCGCGCTTCATATTGATCCTCACACACTTCCTGCCGGAAGGATGAATCGACAGGGACCTCTAGGGGGCGGGGCGGGGGGGGGGGGGCGGCAACCTCCGGCTCA
>JAUYWH010000005.1:18590903-18615247 GCA_034779795.1 Ctenopoma multispine | reverse complement strand
CCCCCCCCCCCCCCCCCCCCCCCCCCCGCTTCAACCTCCTGCTCATTCAGACTAGTCACTGTCCTGTTTTAATCTGTTCCTTTCCATGTGTCAGTCCTTCTGTCCAAACATCAACTCATCTCAGCGTTCCTTATTAAATCCTTCCCCGTCCCCTCCAAAGGTCACTGTTTCTTAGCCCTTCAGATAAACTTTTCCATTTCTTCCTCAGCGGAGACATAGTGTACAGTTCAATGGCTGAGCAAGAACCCACACAAACAGCACGGCCTCCTCAGTGGGCGTCATCGATCAAGAGTTCAAATCTATTCCACATTTAGACTTCAGATGGGTGAGACAGAGGCGAGTGGAGGGAGTTGGAAGACTAAAGGGAAAAAAAGAGAAAGACGCTTTTGAGTTGATTTCCTGTGAAAGCATCTAAAGTGGTTGAGATGGAGATTGGCCTCCTGGGACTGTTTGAGGATCAATGTCTCAGGAGGCTTTATTAGGAAACTGTCCTTCATCGTCTCCGGACCAAGAAAACACACTACTGAAGTGCACTGAAACCTCTGTTTGCCTTCAAAGACACTGCTGTTGTCAACATGGGATCCACTCACAAACACGCACCCTGCACAGTTTCTATGAATCACTGATGTGGAGAATTTATACGCTGTGAGCTAAAGCGCCGTGGAAAACACAAAAAGTGTTCAATAAATATAGCATGGGGAACAAAACAAAATGTACCTGACGTTTCCCATCATGCATAAGGGGTGTCCGTATCCTTTTGTACTGATGAGGACCCGCTGCCACTACCAAGAAACCTTTTTGATTTAACATCTACGTTCTCTTTTTTAAAAAGGGGCTCTAGCTTTAACATTGGTAGTGGTTTGGGAACTGATTAACCTGACAGGAGGGCCGTAAATATCCCCCATAATCCTTCATATGGTGTTCAACTTTTTTAAGTTGCATCAAATGTAATGGAGAGTGTGATGTATTGCATGCACACCTGGGGGGTGAAGCTTTGCCTATACACCCTCTTCACTTTAGACATCTTATCCAAATATCAACCATGTGTTAGGCTCTATATTAGCTGAGTGCACAGGCTGGAAGAAAATACAGAAAACACAAGTCATATCCTGTACTGTATACTGTACGTGTTGGGGCACTGACTGGTGTCAGATCTCATCACACAGTGTGACAGTGACAGTCTGCCAGCTGAGTCACACCAACTTTCATTTGCAGTTGCCAGGATTTAGCAGCGCTGATCCTCGGATGAACCTGCTGGTAAAAAGTGTGTGTGTGTGTGTGTGTGTGTGTGTGTTTTCCGTTTCACCCTGTACCTGAGTTTTCGCCTCTCCCGCTGAGCTGGCAGGAGATGATGCATGATGTGCGCGGTGATGTCATCTGAGCCACTCTGGAGCTCAGCCCAAGATAGCACAGTAAACTATAGTATCAGTGACAACATAAACAACACAAGGAAAAAAAACGCCAGGAAGGACAGCAGGTCAGATGGTGTTGGGAAGGCTCAGCCACCAGGATCTGGAAAACAGGAAAAAACGTGTACGGGGGTGGAATGTTAAGACATTTAATCAAATCCAATTTTATGAAATGTCTTTTTTGATGACATACGACAATCTAAATATGATGATAAACTGCAGTGCATGATAAAATATAATACACTGTTATAGATAAACCACCCAACAGTTTTGCAAGTGGAGTATTTTCCAATTTCTGCGGGATACAACACTTCCGCTGCTGTGGTCACAGTGTTGTAGCATGTGCAGAATTTGGTCTGACGTTGTCCTGCTGAAATATCCAACAGCTTCCCAGGAAAATACACTGATGCCTGAAACAGCATATGTCTTTCTAAAATCCTAAAACACGACGATTGGTAATGTTGAACAAATCTCCGTGCTGTGGGCACTGCTGCACCTCCCACCATCACAGATGCAATGGAGGTGCTTTCACACCTTTTAGCTGATGGTTCAACTTTGACACTTAGAACCCGACAAGATGAAGTGACCACTGAACACATTTTCTGACATGAACTTGGAACCAGAGAACTCAGCGTTTCTGCACAGTATGTGTGAAAACAGTGTGTTGAGTAGTAGATTTTTATACGCAGCAGTGGACTGTGTTAATTGACAAAAATCTTCCAAAATCCTCCTGAGCCCATTTAGTTACATTCACCATGGTAGCATGACAGCTTTTCATGTATGTCAGCAGAAAATCATTTTGATAAAAAACATTTTTTTACTTTTGTATCTGTAATAACTGTACAATCACATCTTTCATATGTGAATGAACATTATCTAAATCCATTCATCACTTCTCCAGCTGAGGTGAGAGGACGGCTGGTTGGGGAGGAGACTATAAAGGCGGGGGCGCTGGGGTCAAAACACAGACTGGCTCCATATTCAGCATCTGGACTGGCTGATCCAGGATCATGTGGCGGAGTGATTCAGCCAGACATGTCAGAGCAAATCAGAGCGCACGGGGAGCATTCAGCGTGGAGCCACCTGACAGAGGAGGCCTGTTTCCATGGAAACACTCACAGGGGGGGAGGAGGGAAAGCAGTGTGAGCGTGATATTGGGGGTGGGGGGGGGGTTGTATACCAACTGAATGCAGACAGAGGAAAGGGGGGCAGAAAGGAAGAGGGCAGAGACATGTTGAAGGGGGGTGAAACGCAATGTTAGTGTAATGATTTTAGCAAAATAAAATTAATGGCAGTTCAAACAGGCACCAAACTCCCTCAGCAATCCTCCGTGTTCACACACACTCCCACACTTTGTATCCATGCATCAGTCTTCAGCAGTTTATGGTCTGAGCTACTTAGCGACACAAAGGAGAAGAATCCTGAATGGTGTGTTACCTCAATGGACGCACTGAATGAGATGTTCACAGCCACAGAGAAATGAATGAAGAGGATGCTGCTGAATGGGAGGGATGTCTGGGAGGAAAACAGTCTTACCTGCCAAGCTGAAGGAGTCATAAAGAGTCTTTACATAATTCCTCTCTCACCAAGAATGATGTGGAGCATCTTACTGAAAACAGTTCATTCACTCAGAAGACAATATCAGAGCAAATTTAATCTCATAAAGGTCGTGTTAGGAGTTTTCTGAGCTCAGTTTTGCTCTTATAATGTAGGTGTGCTGTTAATATGACTGAGGAACATACACCAACGGTTCAAACCTACAGTCAACACATAAACACTTAACTCACCTCTGCTGTCAATCATTGTATAAATAAATCTATTAGTTCAATACCAGAAGATTTACCAACACATTTTACACAACTTTAACTAGTTCACTGTTTAAAATATGCAAAAATAAATAAATGTTTGCCTTGTTTTTGGTTCATATGATGGTGAAGAGATTTAGATAGCTGGTTGCTGGGCTGAAGCCAACATGCTGAAGCCAAAACGCGTGTCCTCATAGTTTTATAATAAAGAAAGTCATTTGTAATGTTCCTTAATAGGAGATGTTTTTTTGAGAAAAGAGAAAAAATGAATCACTTAATGAAAACAATGTTTGTTGCAGCTGTTAAAGGCCCTTGTTTCCATTCAAAGCCACTGAGGTCACGGCTGATGCTAGACAAAGTCAACAGAAATTACAGAAATGTCCTATCAAGAATAAGAGTGAGGCAGAAAGAGACAGCAACAAGAACTCAGAAGAATCAGCTAAGTAATTCATATGCACAATAAAACATAACTTTACTGCCCTCTGTTGAATCAATGTTGGAAATAAAAATCTACACTATGAAAGAATTACTGAATGGTGTGCACCAGTGGGTTGTCATTCAGGGAAGCTTTTGAACCCAGGAGAAGTTGGTGTGATGTGACCCGTCCACTGCAGTAAAAATAACACCAGCAAATAGCACCAACATTAAGTTTACTTAAAAACCTTGTTCCACAGACGGAGGTTGTTAACATTTATGGAGCTGTCAATGGGCAGCTGGAGAAGCTGTGATGAGGGATGTGGAGGTAAGACACAGAGATGGAAACTGGTGAGAAGAGAGGGAGGGGAAGCGAACGGTGTGTGTACGCCAGTTTGGGGTTAAAGGTGAACCGTGGCTTGAAGGGGAGAATGGGGCTGTAATTGTGCTGAGATTGCAAACGGTCTGTTCTGATTGATAAGCAAAAAAGGGGCGAGCGGAGGGGGGAGGAGGAGGAAGTGTGTGTGTGTGTCTCTTGTTAGTCTTTAATGACTGGGAGCTGAGGTGCTCTTTAAGAGGACACTTCTCATGAATAATGCAATCTAATTCAGTCACACTCAGATGCAGGCAGCTATCAGTGGGACATGCTGAGACCTGAGCCGCTGACATTCATTCCCTTCATCCCCGTGTGCGTTTCGGTGCAGACATTAGGCAGCCTTCCTTTCGGCTGTTAAACAACCCACAAGTGCTCGCTGGCAGCCCACATTTGCCACTTTTCCATCATGACTTATGTAAAACCACAGAAAAAATGTAATGTATTAACTATGACTTCCCAGTTTTCAGTCCAGTGAAGTCACAAACCTTTAAAAAACGACTTACACACGTGTACTAAGCAATGTTCTAGAAAATCTGAGCACTGTGCTGTTCATTTATTGGGGCACTATTTTCATCTGTGTATTAATCTAGATTCGAGTACTTTCCCCTGCAGGACAATATTTTGGAGATTACGTCAAAACAAAGTACAGTATTCATGTTCCTGTTGATGGAACATGTCAGTGCAACAACATGACTCACTGATGTTTTTAAGTTATTGGACAGCAGTGGAGGTCTACGGCAGTGACGCCCAGCGTCCAGGCTACAGTTGTTTATCTAACAAGGTAATCCACTCCTCCCTCTGCCTCACGCCCCCACTGTCGTCCTTCCTGCACTATCAATAACACAAGAAAAACAACAACAGTGTGTGATTCAGTTCCATCTCTCTCTCTCTCTCTCTCATGCAGCTCAGTATCGCAGCTCCCGTCCATCAGCACTGAAACCCTCACTGCTCCTCCAGACCACGTACTTCATCAACATTTCCTCACTGCCAGTCACAAAAAATAGTGCTGATTTAAGAAGAGTTCAGTAAATTCAGGATCAGGTTAGATGGTTGCCTCACACCCCGCTCCTCTGGTTCATAAGACCAGTCTTAAGTTTCCTACACGTCCTGCAGAGAGGAATCTTTATCTACACAAAACATGTGAGCAACGTGCTGGCTTCACCTTTTTGTGAGATCAGTCGACAATAAGAAATACAGAACATCACAAGACTTTATTTAAACAACAAATAAAAAGAAATAACCTAAAACTATTCTTATTAAAACAATCTGAACCCAACATGTACCTATCTACATCGTGCTATGTTCACTATTACATTTTAGAATGAAAACAATACAAGAAAGAGTTACTGCATAGTCTTTATTTGGAATATATATGTAAGCAGGTAAACATGCACAGTTAATTATCTTTGAGTATTCAGATTTTAGACTTCGTAACCATGTATCAATACCGCAAACCCTAGTCTTTCATAACACGAGAAAGTCTCTTAACAGTAACAATGTGATTTCCCTGCAACTAGTCATTATAACTGTATTTGTCCATTAATCAATAATTATGGATTCTCAAGTTAAATGGAATGTAAAACCTTATACCCCGTGTACGCACTGTTCCACCACCATAACCTTTTCAAATAATCATCTCCCCCTTTCCACCTTCACAACAATGTGCTATGACTCTTAATCAAACAGAATTTATATTGACCGCATCCACTATAATCTTATATCAAAATTATCATTACCAATTCAATTTTCCACTTATTCAAAATTCCAGTTAAGCTCAGAAAAAAAAAAAACCTACCTAAGTATTGAGGTCCCCTTTAGTATAGGAAGATAAGCAAAATCTTTGTGTCTAAACAGCACATTTTACAGGATCTATTAATCACCAACATCCATTATTATGATCATCTAAGAACCAGGAAGAAACCTTAAAACATAGTTTTGCTGGACTTATAACTGCAATGTATCAAAGAGGAATTTGAACCATAAAACAGGACAGTCTACACCCGTAACTGACCTCTAGTGGAGATGTTAGCTACAGCAAGAATTAAATTAAAGCCCTGTTTTCATTAGGAGCACAAACAGACAAACTTTTATGCGGCACGCATGCTGTTCATCTCACTGGGACATGTGACGTTACTGTGGGACAGCTTAGAGGTTTTGATCGTTCTCATGGAAGCGGTGGAGGTGGTCAGCATACCTGCACGTCACAGAGAGAGAAAATTTGATTTTAGGGATTAAAATTCCTTGTTCAGTTTACGCATGATCTAGAAAGAGTCAGACACATGTTCGGGCTTCAGATTCACCGGTGGGATGCACACTCACTTTTTAGCACAAAAAGCTGAGCAGTCTCTGCCGATACTCTCGCTCCAAGCTGTTTTGTACAACACCTGAAAAAAATTAATCACAGGTAAGAGGTCAGGACAGTTTCTCTAAAGCTGAATACACGCGCAACGACGGTTTATTAGAAGCTCCTCTGGTTTACAAGGAGGGGACATACCAAGAAGACCAAGCAATGCAGAAAGAGGGTGTAGAAGAAAGCGACAGTCCTGGCCATCTTGTTGGAGAGAATCACTCGTCCCTAAGAGACAAAGAACACAAGGCTTAGACAAGAAGCTGCACCAAACACATTTGTGTGTGCGTGTGTTTGAGTCTTACCAGGCTCAGGGTTGCTTTATCCCAGGGGCTGAGACTCAGGTATCTGCGCTGGCGCTCCTGTGAACACAGAGTATTTAGCTTAGTATTTAAAAAAACACCATCTGTGAAAAGACACTTATATTTACGATGTAAAATACAGTTTCAGATGCGTTTATATTTTACGTTCTGACAGTCCGCAGTGTACTTACTTCACTGGGTTCAGAGAGTTATTTCAAAAATAGCATCTACCTAATGGAGCTCCTACATTACCCAGAATGACTTTAAATCAAGGCCAAACATGAGACAGAGCATCTTGCTTATTTTTCATTATCATCAATTGTGAGGGCAATAAAAATGGCAAAAATCAGGAACAGCAGATTGTTTCAGAGGGTTAAAGATCTTCTTTGTGTAGTGAAAGTGTGTGTTGTACCCTCTTGCTGAAGGAGGCAAACGGATCCAGTCTCTCCTCGTACTGGGAGGAGTAGCGCTTCACGGTGTCATCACTGCCTCCAGCCTACAGCACAGAGAAAACCCACAAATCTGGTTAAAATATCTGAAGAGTAACATGATATCAAAAACATGAATGTCACCAATGTGAAGCACAGTCATCCATGCGCCGACACACACAGGCAAGCACGCACACACGCACAGACAGACACGCACTCTGCCCGGGTAGCTCTGCACGAATTTGATTTTCTCGTAGAGTTTGATGTTGTCTGCTCTCAGGCTGTCTAGTTCATTCTGCAGGGCCTGCATGGTCTGCTGCATGGAGCGGTTCTCCTGAAAGGGACAGAGAAAACAAATGGATGAGAAATTAGTTTCCCAGAAAAAGACACAACATATAGTATGTGTAGATGGTGTGTGAGTGAGTGTGTGTCTTTGTGTGTGAGAGATCGTGACTCACAGCTTCCAGCTCGTGGTTGCGGGAGCGGAACCTCTCCCTTTGGCTGGAGATGATGGAGAGCAGAGAGTCCATCTGGCCCTGAGGAAGCTCAGGATGGGGGCTCACGCCTGAACCTGGAGACACCAAACAGCACTTAAATGCCATAATTCACTTCCTGTAATTACATATAAGTGTTGCCAGTCTAATTCCAGTAAACAGTTTAAAGCTGAACTGTCTTGACTGGCACATGCAAAGAAACGCTGAAGTTCCTCTAATCAGGTTAGCCTGCAGTATTTTAACAGACAACTCATGCAAAGCTTGCTCTCAGCAGGTTTAGCTTTCAATCAGCAAAGGTGTGCTGTCAGGAAATCAGACTTCAGCTTTCACCCCTTTGCCTGTGAGGCCTGACACACTATTCGTGTGCTACCAGTTCTATTAGAACAAAGACTTTTCAGTGGGGAAATTTCACACAAGCGTCAGACGTAAGATTAATTAGATTTACGAGTTTGACTTTGCACAACTTTGCAAGTTGTGATACAGTGGTAGCTTACTACTAGAGAAAAAAACACGAGGCATGAATAAAATGACTGTAGCATATAAATGCATCAAATGAGGATCCTGAATAATCGCATAATGTACCAGATATAGACTATTTCCATCTGCAGTCCCTGGGTAGGTAAACAAATTTCATGTTTAATATGAGGTCATTATATTAACTGGTGTTTGCTGAGGTGTTTTGGCCACTTTATTCTGACGAACTGGTGGTGGGTGGGATAGCAAACATGGTTATATCACATGAAAAATGTGTTTCCCTGAACTCTTCCAGCTGGATTGAAATGGGCAGGGCTCAGTTAGAAAAATGCGTTAATTGATGATCCAATCAAAGCTTTTATTAAAGGGTGACTTCACTGATTTTCAACTTGCTTCTCGTGGTTGGAAATTGGGGAACACATGTACTGTACATGAAGGGTATTTAACTTCCTTCTGCCTTCCCTATACTAATTAACAATGAAAAACTCCTCCAGATGCTATTATCTTTTTTCTGGCTTAGATGATGTCATCTGGAGGATTTCAATCAGCCTTCCACGATCTTGAAGAGGCAGCTCTTTAAATGCTGGTGCATACCAGTAAACATGGCAGTGGCCTCTTTGATAGGATCCGGGATGTTTCCCATGTTGCCGACCTCGGACCCGTCTGCATCGGGGCGTGGGATGGAGGACATGGCCTGGATGGTGCTCAGGTCTTGCTCTAGCTTGAGAATCAGCTCCTTCTGCTCAGCGCTCGTCTGCACTGCAGCAGAAAACTCCATCTGCAGTTGTGCGTAACGGCCTGTTGAGGACACAGAGGAGAGATAAAGATCAATTGAAGATTATTTTTTATTTAACTGGTTTGTATTTAGATTTTATTTATACATAACATAACTCACCTGCAGCGGATGCAAATAGCAGCAGTAGTCCAAATTCCAAAACATGACCCTAACCTCTACATAACCCCCCCGTCTGTCTCTTTCTCTGAGAATACTTATTTTACAGAACCGTTCTTGTATTAAACAAAGTGTATTTCCCAAGGTTTTTGGCAAAGAAACAAAAAAAAAAACTACCACAGCACACTTTTAGTATTTGTATAAAAGAGATTTACTTCAATTATCACACCTAGGGTGCATGTGAATAATAATGATGATGAATCAAATGTCAATCATAACAAATACATTGTGAACGTTTCATACAGTGATATTGCTTTTCAATGTTGTAGAAGGGACTGTTTTACAGTGCTGAGAACAAACAACATGATACGTTTAGTAAATAGAAAGATAAAGAAACAATGATACATGAGGAAAAATGAAAGGGAGGGAAACCCCGAAGGAGAAAAAAGCATCTCAGGAGTGACAGAAGTGCGAGGGAAACAACTTTCAAAAAACATTTTAACCATCCCTTTACAGTCATGCAGCCTTTTGTACTACAACACACACGTACACGCACACACACACACTCACAAAATAAGCAGTGGGAGAAGTTATGAGAATTATTACTTCCACATTGTTGATGACACGTTGGAAAAATCATCTAAAAACACTCCGAACTTGCTAAAGCCTCAACAAGGATCTTAAAGCTTTCCAAAAGGGGGAGTTAAAGATCTCCCCAGGTCATTTGGTTGTCAAACTACATTGTGGTTTAAGCTATGGGTGAACTGAAGTGACGACACACGGTAGCAACATACAGAAAAGTGTGAGCAACCTTTCAACAGCAGTGGATAACTATTTCACTATTTGGCTTTATGCTTCCTCTTTTAAGTCTTACGTACTGAAATGTTTATTGTTCCAGAGCTGGACTCTGGGTGTGAAGTTGCACAGGTGAGCACGAAATAACTGACGAGATAAGAGGAAACCGTTTTAAGACTTAAAATTAGCGAGAGCCAACGTGATAGAGGCGATAGACAAAAAGCACGCAGGTCAGGTGGATGGG
The DNA here is from genome assembly GCA_034779795.1 of Ctenopoma multispine. Taxonomy (NCBI): domain Eukaryota; kingdom Metazoa; phylum Chordata; class Actinopteri; order Anabantiformes; family Anabantidae; genus Ctenopoma; species Ctenopoma multispine. The sequence continues at coordinate 18,605,267 of JAUYWH010000005.1, read as the reverse complement.
GGGGTGGGGGGTTAAATGATGAGTGTATTGTGCTGTATTATGCGTGTATGTATTACTGAGTGTGCTCGGCATACAGCACCACTGATTCGAAAGTGTTTCCTTACAAAACCCACTTCATAAGATATATTCTAAAAGTATTACAAAAAACATCTGAGGTTTTTCTTTTCTTTCTTTTTTTTTCCTGAATATGGTGACCAGTGCTGCTGTTCGGGCTTCCATTACAACTAATATGTCAAATGAATAACCACTACTTCAACAGATCATACAGTAAAGCTTTACGACTTCAGAAAACATGATATGATATACAGCATCTGTTACACCTTTACAATGTTATACAACAGTGTATAGAATCATCTGATTTAAATTTGTAGAAAAATATCTGTGGATCATGGAAAAGTCCTGAATCGTCCCTTCTCTCTTCCTGCCTTCAAAAACAAAAGCATCCTGTGACAATAGTGAATCAATAGCTACTTGATCAAATGTATTTACACGTCTCTTTTGCAAATAACCATTAGAATTGGCACACGTCATTATCAATACCTGTAGTGCCGTTATTAAATGTCACAGCAAACCTGACACAAACAGAAAAAATACAAAATGCCCTATGAATAAATTCAGTGTTATTACAGTGAACGCTGTTTCTGCATGCTTCCTCCTTCATTCAATGCTCTGGCCTTTTGTTGCTAGTTAGGTTATATACACAACATAAGAAATGCATCATGGGAAAACAACTGTCTGAAATGAGACCAGGACTAAAGCGCGTCTGCAGATCAGTCATATGACCACACAAGTTTGTGTACACATGTTACGTCCTATCACTGCACTCCAGCTTTTATATACAACCTTCCCCAGACAGCTGGGAAAAGTCAACCTTTAAGTACCAATATGAAGTGTACGACAAATAAATTGTATAGAGGTGTCGGACGGATTATGAACAAATTCTGTGAAATCGTCTACATCTAATGACATCACTAGTTTGGTGCCCTGCTTGGCAGTTAAAGGCACAAATCTGATGATCTCACATGGTTTAGGTAAGTTGATGGATCTGGCTATAAAACGGCTAATGGGTTAAGTGCTTATGCTTTACAGTAACCATTCATCACCATAAAACATACTGTAGTTGTCCAGACCAAGCAGTCCAACAGGAGGCTACAAGCCTTCAGAATTCTGCACGAGACTGATGTTTCACACCAGTCGTCTGCAGGAAGAGCCAATGTTTGAGGAATTATACAATTGTAAGACACACAGGACAATCCAATTTCAGCTAATGCATCTTAATGCAGTGCAAAAGGGTTATCTGTATCTTTTGATTGCCTGCCAATTTGCCTGGATGTACGTTCAGGGAGACGGGAGGCTTAAGGATGGACTGAAGAGATCTTGAATACAAACCAACAACAGGTGGTAACTCACAATATCTATAACTGTACAGGACAATGGCCCTTTCTGTCACACAGACGTGTAGTTTGAAGTAAGGGGCTGCTGTCTACGAATACAGTTTATCATGTACAAAACATGGGCACGGTTTTGTTATGTTTTAATTTTTTAGTGTTAAAATGTGGATAAGAGTCTGTGCTTGGTTCACAACCACTTCTAAAAAAAGGCATACATTTCCCAGGATCCTGGGATCGTACTCTGTTGTAGTGTTTACAGACCCTGTCCTAGGTTAAGTCTTCAAAAAAGATCCTAATAAGTGCTTTGTCACAGACTGCAATAGAAATTCTGCATAATCATAGGCTGGCTATTTCTGTTCAATGTGGCGTAGCACACCCGCTAGCTGGTACACTTCTCTAATCTCAATTTGGCAGATATGACCTTTCAAGTTAACATGTGTTCTCATGTTTAGGTAATTTCATTTAACCTGTTTGACGAAGTGTATACATTTGGACCTGTTAATCATGATAATGTTATTAAAGAGTGGGTGAACTCTATCTAAAGTAAGCTGCATGCCCTGCCAAGTGTTAGTGTTGGGCTTGCCAAAACAGCCAAAAACACAATTGGAGAATAGAAAACAGGAAAAGAGATATGCTATCATATATTCAGTGATCTTGATATGTCCTTTGATTCTCTAGCTAGCAATTTAAGAGCATAACTGTTGTGGTAAAAGCTTTATGCTTACGGGAGCATGAACTGTAGCAAACACATTTCTCAAAGCTATTCAAATGACACTAAACTTTAGGATTCATGAATATACAAACAAATGAGAACTAGTACATCTTTGTAAATATTAACCAATACTGCCGGCAGTCTATACGTCTAATAAAAATGTTACTTGCCCTCAGGAACAGTATAATCCCTTAAAAAATAAACAACTCAAATGATAAGACATTAAATGAAAAATACAGCACCTATAAATAAGCAGAATAAAAACCAAACTATAAATGCAAAATAGCAATAAAACCAAGCTACAGTAAATCATAGTATTACACTACTTTGTGAGAAGATTAATGTGATGGTAACGCATCAAACAGCTTAAAGAAGGGTGTCAGTTGTGCACTAGTAGTGTGTGCAAGTAGATACGAAATATGACCCCACTCATTGGAAACATTTAACACTCCTCAAATCACACACACTTGTGCACACGCATGAATTGACAGGCATGCGTGTGCATGCACTCTCACACACACGCGCGCACACACAAACACACACACACACAGACAGACACACACACACACACACAAAAAGGGGAGGCAGTGGGCTGACAGGCACTGAGGGCTTGTGTGGGACAGGGAGGAGGTGATATGCCTTATAATTTGTAGTGTATACAGTAGAATTCAATGCAAAAGACTTACATCCCTGGATACAGGATAGACTGGAGGAGAGTGATCATTTCTCACACCAGGATTGGGGTGAATTCACTTTGATGGCAATCAACAGAAAGTACAGTTTAATCGAGTACTGTACGCTGCAATTCATTTGCTAAAACCCATGTTTTAGTCAAGAATTTCATTATTGATAACCCATTTCTTTATCCTAACTCTGAGTGAATTGACCTCAACACTGACTTACACGCAGGCAAATACACACACACACACACACACACAAACACACACTCTCACTCACCAACTCACTCTTCCTGATTTGGCCTATAAAAAGATGTGTGTTTGTGAACAGAGTAAATTTGTCGGTGGTGCAGACACACACACACACGCACACCCAGCAGGTCCAGTGCTGGGCAAAGGTGTGACGTGCACAACCTAAAACAAGAGACACATATAGTATCACCATATCAGACAGCTACAGTACTACTTGAATTCATTGTATCGTATTTCAACAACGCAACATTATTCCATTTCTAATTTGTTTTTTTTCCCCCCAACAGTAACTTGTTATTCTCTTATTGTGTGTTCTTATTTTGTACTAATTAAAATGCTTCCTAGACTTCCCTATTGTGTACTCTTTAGAGTCAATAGACTGTGCAATCTCTTATTGGCAACCAAATTGCAATATGAAAAAAAGAGATCATCCTTCATCCTTAAAAGAAGGGCTTAGGAGGCAAAAAGAGGGATCCTTCCTTCCTTCCTCTTCAGATGAGTGCGTGTGGTTGTGAGGAATTCGAGATCCTTCTGGCCATCACATGGCTGTCAGCAGGATAGGATAGGGACACAACAGGTCAAAGTTCATCTTTCTTACATCAGTAACCATGGCAGCTCAGCCAGCAGGCCTTCCACTACCCTCTTAAGAGTGCAGGAGTGAGATAAAAAAAAAGAAGAAAGAAAACATGCTGCCATTGAGAAGAGAACGCACACATACACCCCGCTTTTCGGTGTGTATAACACATACACACACGCGCGTGCACACTGACACAACCCCTAACATACAAACACGCACATACACGCAGTGAGTGAAAAAGGCAAAGGGTTTGTAACAGTCACTCTACAGTGTGAAAAATGAGGCGTCTCACTGAGTGAGGGGAGGTTTGTGGACACTTGGGAGGTGAGAAGAAGAGCGGAAAAAATCTCCTTTAAGAAAGTGAGAGTTCTTGTAAGAGAGTTCCTGTCTCTATCTATCATCTATCAGTGTCTATCACTGTGACAGCTGCTGTGTCAGGCCTTGCCTGTGTTACTGAGTCCAGTTTTCAACCCCAGCTGCAGGTCAGACCCCAGCTCAGGACTAACCAGTCTGGTGCACCAGTGGCTGGTGATAGGGGGAGGTACAGCAGGGCCGGAGGCCAGCAGGACGGCTAAGTGCTTTTCTCAGTACAAAAACAAAACTCAGTTTAAAAAAAAAACAGGAGAAACACTTAAGTTCTCTTATTTTGTTCTTCTAGGTATTCAGTAAATCTTCTTTTTAAGGGTTTTGCCAACCACTCTTTGATGCTTTCCCCTTTTCGGAAAGCTTCTATGTAATAAAAATGGCTGCTGAGCTTGACTTTGGCTGTGTCCACTCTCCAACTGGAACAGAGCAGGAGGGGTCCAAGGTTAGAGGTCGTGAGGTTATGAGACGAGAGGGATGAAGGATGATCAGGGGGAGCTAGAACTCCCACTCTGAGGGATCCTCTTTGCTGGCAGCCTTCTCCAGCCTGTGGATGATGTTATTCAGATTGGCTGCTTTCTTCTTGCGCAGATTGTTGTCTCTGGGGTTTCTGGCAGGGCCAGAGGGAGGGATGTTAGTACTAGAGGCAGAGCTACTGGAGGATGCCTCTGTGAGGCTGAAGAGCCCCAGTCCGCCCTGTCCACAGCTGGAGCCTGGCCCGGCTAAGCCTGAGGTGGTGCAGTCTATCTGGGCAGGGGAATTATTAGAGCCCCCTGCCTCAGACTCAGCCTCCATGTCGTGGTCTTTGAATGCTCCTCTATGATCCTCTAGTCCAATGCCCAGTCCCTGGCGTGTCTCCACTGTGCCTTCAGATTCTGTCCCATCACAGCTGTCCCCCTCTCCTGATTTGGACCCGCGGAGGGAAGGGGAGCCCCCCTCACTGCCAGGCCCTACCCCTCCAGCTGCCTGGATCTCCTCTATGAAGAGCTCTCGTCGAATACGTGACCTGTTAGAGACACATGAACTCACTTATCACTCAGGAAATTAATTATATCAGACATAACACATTCTAAAACTTCAGTGTTTTTTTACTGTATGCGTACTGGTGGCCAAATTAATAATAAATATAATAATGATAATAATAAATTAACTATAAAAGATAGATCAAAGGCATTAATTAAAGCTAAGGTAAGGTTGTGAATTGCAAACCTACATACAGCATATTTTTCAATAAAACAGTTACCTGCAAAAAAGTCATAGTCTTATACTGAAAAGGAAATTCCTGGCATGTTAAACTGGAATTATTAGAATCAACAGCTTATGGTGCAAACTGTGCAGTAATACTGCAGTACTGAAGTGTGCCTGTTCTGCTAACCTGTAATTATGAAACCAGTTGATAACAGTACTGGTTTTCAGGTTGAGCTGAGCGGCCAGCTCCTCAATCGTCTTTGGGGAGGGATAGGGCTTCTGCTGGTAAGCCTTTTTCAGAGCCTCCTTCTCCTCAGGTCCCAGCACCACCCTGGGCTTCTTCAGATGCTGCTGACCTGGGCTCTGAGAGCCCTGCACGTAATCTGTTCCAGCCAAGACCCCATCCACTGAATGGCCATCACTCAAGGAGCTCAGCCGCCTCTTCATGTAAGCTGAACAGTGACACACAAAAAAAGGGGGAAAGTTAGTGTCTCAGAAAATTCAGAAATTGTATAGAAATGTAACAAATGTGCCAAATTCCAATAAAAAAATCATTTTGATAGTCTGGTTTAGAATCTAGTTTTAGTGACATCTGTACACATTACCAGAGTAAAATACAGAAAACCACAACCGATAGCCAATAAAAACGTGAAATCTAACAAGCAAATATTTATGTGAAGTACACTACATTATATATTAGGTCACTATTGAATTAGTTTTTCAGCAATGCTATAATTTCAATATATATTTATTTCTCACTGTTTACATTAGAACAACTAGAAACACAAAAATCGTTTCTTGGCTGCTCTCCTTTTCTAAAGATTAGTCCTGATCAGGTTGGGTTTTTTTTCCCCAATATGGAAGGATCAACTTGGTGTCCAGATGAAGCTGGCAGATGCTAAGCCAGGTCTTTGCTGGACTTTTTCCGGGCTCTCATAGTACAAACTCTAAGACATTTCTCATTAGACTTTGTCTTCCACTAAAATTATTTTTGTCTTTGACCTCTTCTGTTTGTCCTCTACAGAGATCTCACTCAATATTTGTCATTTTAGCCTAAAGAAGCAGTTTGTTTCTAATATTGCTGTGTTTTTGTGAATATATATCTATATAGATATAGATATATCTATATAGAGAGAGATATATCTATATCTCTCTAAATATAGATATATATCTATATAGATATATAGAGAGATATATATCTATACGTCTCTAGATATAGATATATCTATATCTCTCTAGATATATATATCGAGAGAGAGAGAGAGAGAGAGAGAGAGAGAGAGAGAGAGAGAGAGAGAGAGAGAGAGAGAGAGAGAGAGAGAGAGAGATGGCCAATATCACTGCCAAAACAAACAACTCTAATGGTGGCCTAGGACTTTTGCACAGTACTGTAGAACTAGTCCAGTTCTGACAGATTTTAGCTGATTTGAGCAGAAATGCAAAATTAGCTGACCAACAAAAAAATGAATCAGCGCCGACTCAGATAATAAAATATGTGCTTCATATCTCTCACTTTTACGATGATGTAACTTGGGCTGATTTTCACTAGCTTTGACACTTTATATACCTACACAGAGAGATCAACACAGATTTACGGGGAAGATGACGAGTAAATTCAATCAATAATGAAAATAATCCATATTGTTGAATCTGATTTGGAAAATGAGTTTAGTATTTTTACTGAGCACTCAATACAAAGCCTCCTGTCCTGCTCTCAGTAGACAGTAAACCCTCAGAGCTCTGTCACAGTAGATGTTCCATGTTAACGAATGCATCCCGTTGACAATTCTGCATGGACACTTCTCTTAAAACTAATCCTGTATCATGATGATCAGAAGCCACTAGGTGGTGCTATTGTCTCACTCAGCAATTACAACAATGAAAGCATCTCTTCCATTTTATACCAAACAAGCTTTCACTCCGGGCACCAGCAGCTGAAAATGAACAGCTCATGGTAGCTTTGCATGAGGTTGACATTTTCTCAACCCCTATACACACTGCCAGATATTAGTATCGCACGGGGAAAAATCCCTCGGAGCAAGGTTAGGCCACTCTGAAAGTTGTGTGCTGCCTCCCAGGCTTGTACCACAAGGGTGAGAGGTCAAATATCTTACTCTAGACTAAAGCCATGTCTTTCCTCTGGGCCCTGCTAGTGGCCAGTACTATTCCCCACTGCTATTTGGATTCATTACTTTGGGGTCAATAATCTAAAATGGAGTTGAATGGAGAGTAACCCCACCCACCCAACCCCTGAACACACTGGTGTAAGGTCAGTTTTGTTTTTTGCCCTCGTGTGCAGTTTGTGATATCAGGAGGGTAAACCGCCTGGATGCTTGTGCCTACTAGCAGGTTCAAACATGCGAGTCCCATCTCCACAGAGAGCAGTCCAGGGTCACTCTGAGGCAGAGAGGAGGAGGCCTCTTGGTTGAGCTGATTCTTATACTTGTGCAAACAGCAGGGAATACAGTACGATGGAGTGATGGAGCGGACTATGGGCAAACAAATCATAAAAATACGAGCTTATAGACACTGATGATTATTATGATGATGACGATGATGAAGAGGAGTGCTGATGACTGTGAGTAAGCAGGCCCCCCCGGCAGTCCCCTAGCTGTCACATCTAATGCAGTATGTGATGTCTGCAGTCCTGATTGGTACTGACATCACACCAAGATGACTGTGATCTGCACAACATGCTCTGCTGTCCTGCACAAAGGATATTGTGTGTGCAGATGTGCATGTGTATTTTGAAGGCTGATGCTTGTGTTTCATTGTGAATGTATTTCTAAAGAAAATGCATGCTTAAGCAGATACCATGAAGGTTTTTCTGACAGTCTCTCGTTTATTACTTCTGACGGAGTGCTGCACTGTGTGGAATGCACATTTCTATCTCCTCCTTGAACCTTTTCCTACACACCTTTCTTCTCCAGGCGTTTCATGTCCATGAGTTTTTCCACACTGTGTGGATCCTGGAGCCAGAGCTGCATGCGGACGAAGGGCTCCCTGCCCTTCAGGCTGAGCTTGTGCCACGGTTTGGGCCTGGCCAGCAAATCTGAGACAGATCCCTGAGTAAGACCCAGGATAGTCTCGCCAAACAGACGCTGGCCTGTTTAAGAAACAGAGAGAGCGACTGAAATGGTCATTTCTGAAAAATGATTCAGTTGCTGAATAATGCAGCCAATGGGAGGTGAAGGGAAAGATCAAGTACACTGCTTCTTACCAAGGTTGTTATCAGTCAGCACCTCCTTAACCTTCTTAGTGATGGCATAAGTATCAAGCTCTGGAGACATTGCGACCATCTCCTGGATGCTGAGACCCGAATGACCTGGTAGAGGCAACGGGGTGCCAGGCTGAGACTCCCCACCAGAGGGATCATCAGACGGATGTTTGAGACTAGAGGACTGTGAAGCGAGTGGATCCCCAGCAAGACCGTTGACAGACTCCTCGGCTGAACTGAGGGGCGACTCTGGAGCGGGGCTGCAGCTCGCTGATGTCTTGGGAGTACCCTCTGCTTGAGCAGAACAGACAGGGCGAGAAAGATCACACAGGTTAGGAGACGTGTTACTGTGTAAGAGAACGGTTTCATCTCTTCTCCCTGCTGGGTTAGGGAGGGACTTCAGTCACAGTACATCAACTAATTTAATTCCTGTTAAACAAACAGCAAAGGTGCTTAAGTTTTCAGTTTGAAGCTTTTTTGGCTTCCTCCTCCTATTCCTTCATCTCCCTGTCTCTGTCTGTGTAGCACTGCTGTGCAGCTCAGCAGGCTGGAAGAGAGCAGTTATGAGGAGCTGTCAGTGTACATTAGCTGCTGTTTACACCCCCAGAGAGAAAGAGAGACACAAACACGCACGCACACACACACAGAGCTGCCATCTGGCGCTGCAACACTAACTTGTCTATGACATGACAAACCAGCAGCTTGCTGGCTGACACTGCCACAGCACTGGGGATGGGGGGGATGGTGGGAGGAGAAGGAAGAGGGCGGGGGAATGGTGGGTGAGGAGGAGGGTGGTGGGTCGGGTGAGTGACAGACTGACAGTAACAACTAGCCACTAGCTCTAATCAGGCTTTCGGAGTAATGCTCTAGCCCAAGGAGCCTGGTTGTGTGAATCCATGTGCTCTATGTGCTGGTGTGTGTGATTTATCTACCTTGGTTCTGAGCTGGCTGGATGTGTGTGTTTTGCCCCTGGTCTCCATTGAGCCACGGCTGCATGCGGAGGTATGGCTCTCTGCTCCTCTGGTTCAACTTGTTCCACGGTTTGTGTCGAGACAGACTGTCACTCAATATTCCCTGAAACACACACCAGGAGATTGGATCAGACTGTGCAACCACTGTAGAGCAAAAACAAAGAACAGGTAGATAAAGCACACAGTGCAGGTTTTGTTTTGTTCCCCCTAACCTCTTTGGAGTCCTCATGGTTGTGATTTTCCTCTCCTGTCTGGCTGGATAAGGTCTTGCGCGGGTCTGTGTGCATATTGCTCCACCATTGCTCTCTCCAGTAACCCACTCCCCCAGAATTTCCAGAGCGGGCTGAGCCATCAGAGCTCCGGCCCAGCCTGAGAGGTCCGTCAACAGACATGTCTATCCCTGAAGAAGCCCTGCCCTCTCTTTTCATGCTGGAGCTAAAGTCCAGGATGGGAGATGGGGACGAGGGCGAGGACAAGAGGGAGCTGGGAGGCTTTTTGAGGGAGAGTGCCAGGGGGTTGTAAGGGGGGAGGGGAGCAGTGAGTGAAGAGCTTAGGAGGTCCCGCTGAGATAGTGATGCAGAAGAGGAAGACGAGGCTTTGAGGATGGGCTCCAGTGCAGCCTGTTGGGCCTCCATCTCTCGGCGAGCTTGCTCTAGGATTGAGCGAATGGCCTCGTCTGACCCACCACCCCCTCCACCGCCTACTCCGCCACCACCCCCTCCTTTCAGTCCTGTATATGAGGGTTGAGCATGGGACAAGTCTGTTGAGGCGAGAGAAAAGGGACATGCTGAGGGAGAAAACTGAAGTCACAGTGTATCACCTAAAATCCTTTGAATCTATAGGAGATGGAAAAAAACCCAGACTCACCAGCTTTCTGCACCTGCAGTTCTCTTTTGGCCTGCTCCAGAATGGACTTGATGGCTTCATCTGAACCGGCCTCTGGGGTGCGGACGCGGGCTGTAATGTTACCTAGAAGGAGAGGAACAGGGAGCATAAGGAGACGAATATCTTGTCAGATAAAACAGCAGAAATAACCCTAACCCATCAAATAATTACACCATAGCACAGCACAAAGAACAACAAGGCAACTACACTGGAGGGGTCGTCAAAATTTCTCTGGTCCCTTTGGAGCTCACACATGCACACGTGCTACAGGGTTTGTACAGTAAATGTTCCCCACAGAATAACAACTACCAATAAAATCCCTAAATACACATGCTGGCTTTTCCGTTGACGCAAGACACTGGAACTGTGCGGTTACCTTCAAGGCACATTTATATCTGTATGCTTTGCCTGCAAATTAATAAATGCCAACACACAAGCGCACGCACGCACACACACACGCACACATACACCATGGATAGAGTTCACCCCAACACAAACATGCCACACAGACAGAACGTGCTGGAATCTCTGTGTGAAGGGGACAGACCTGTGTGTGAAGCTGTATCGGAGAGGGCTCTCCGCTTCGGAACATCCTGAAACACTCGGCTAAGCTGGGGCTGGCCTGAGCCCTCTGTTAAAAACAATATACCACACACTATGTTACAGCACTTGTGTGTTTTTGTTTTACAGCTAGACTATATGGTGCCCTATAATGCTTCGCAAATATTTGGAATGTGTGGATACTTCCATCCAAAGCGCATTATAGTACCATAAATGTATTGATTTTTAACATCTGTGGCCCTGGAGGGAATAAAACCTCAACTTCTAACAGGAATATTAAACTACTTTACAGACAGACTAGTTAGGAATATATTATTTAATGGTATGTACTGAACAGGAGCATAGTAGCCACAGCCTTACTTTAAACACAGACTGTGTCTTGGACTAGACTTGTCTGTATTTTTTTTGTACCACTGAGACTACCTTCAATCAGAGATGTCTTGATGCGTTAACAAAAGCAGGCCCAAGCTAATCGAATCTACCCGTAGTTAACAGTACCCCTGCCTTCTTCCTAGTTCCCACCGATCAATATTATTGATGTGTGAAAGGTTTCTGTATTGACCACGATAGCTAAGAGAGGCTCCTGGGATCAGTGCGTGACTAGGAACTCAGTCAAAACACACAGGTGTGGCACAGGATGGGAGTTAGGAAAGACAAAGAAAAATAAAAAGCTAGTCCATATTGACAGGCTAATCAATGGCTCTGTGCAGGGCTGTACACACACACGCAAGACACACACACACGCGCGCGCACACACACACACACACCCACACACAGACACATTAAGATACACAGACACACCTCTCTGCCGTCCCTGGATGCTGCGCAGTGCGAGGATATTCTGCTCATCAGCGAGAAACTGCCTCATCTTGTGGAAAGGCTCCTTCCCTCTGATGGTCAGCTTGTTCCACGGCTTTGGTCTGGCCAGGATCTCACTGACCGAACCCTGTGACAGTCCCAACACGTAATGGCCAAACACGCGCTGACCAATGTTGTGCTTGATCAGCTGCTCTTTCACCTGTCGGGCGATCTCTGCTGTGTCCATGTCCTCCCCATCCAAAACACTTCCTGTGGTGGCGTCGGAGTGGTTGGGTGAAGGGGACGGGGCGCTGCCAGCTGTGCTGCTCCCATTAACAGGAGCCATGTCTGGGCTGGCTGGAGGTGGCTGAGGGCTGCTGGCTGCCAGAGGGATGGCAGCAGATCCAGAGCCAGGGGTGGAGGTAGGGATAGAGCTGAGAGTTGGAGTGAAGGGGGTGAACAGTAGAGCCCCACTGGGAATTCCAGATGACTCCTGCAAAGCTTTGGAGTAGAAGGTCTGGAGCAGCTGCCGCTGGATCAGGGAGTTCAAAGCCATCTTACCACCCACCAGAGGGAACACAGGGGAGTAGAAGTCCTGTCCAATGCCTGTTGGAGTGAAAGGGTGCGTTTCACCGCTGCTGGTGGTGGTGGCAGTGTTGAGGGGGTCTGCATGAGCATGAGACAGGGGGAGATGGGAGGAGGAAGGAAGAGAAGGAGGGGGAGGAGGGGGCGAAGAAGTGGGATCGCTAGGCATAGTCTCCTCTTTCGTCGTGGACTCTTCTGTCCCTTTTCGCCCGGCTGACCCTACAAGAAAGGTCAAACACACCATGCATTATGGGGGAGTCAACAAAAAAGGGGTTCCAAAAAGAGAGAGAGAAAAAAAAACAAAAGTTGAAAGTTATCTTAATCAAGTCTTTTCCAAATTAAAGTGAACTTTGTTTTCCTTTTTTGCCAACCCCCCCAGACAAAGTGCCCATGCATTTGTGATTTCAACCTTTCTTGTAAGCCACAGCCTGGAAGAAAAAAAAAAGGACACACAAAACAATTGACACTGTGCCACTTAGGCAGATTAGCTTGGCCCAAGTCTCTCTCTCTTGCAGGAAAAGTGGAAGTAAATGGACAGAGTACAATGATGTCCTTGAATAAGCAATACACCATGTGAGTCCTCTTCCATGCTGCTCCAGTGTGTTCCTAAACACTGACTTATTCCAATGCAGATGAGGTATCATAGTCTTTAGTTCATAAAAACACATCCAGGAAAAAAACATTGGAGCAATAAAATGTTTTTGAAAAACACTTTTTATGGCTGAACAGAAAACAGATGCATGCCACCAAAAACAGAATCTGCCAGATCTAAATATAGACCTCATTTTACTTCTTTCTTGAATTTAATTTTTACAGTCACAAAAACAAATATAGACATGAACTATGTTCTCTCAGTCTTGTAACTACTAAAATCCATCTTGATGATAAGCGCTGGGAGAAATATTATTCTAATGCATAACCATTGAGACTTAACATGATTGAGTAAGACAGTAAGCTCCCCTTACTGTGAATGTTAATCAATTCAAAGCTATTCAACTATTCAAGCCTAAAGCAATGACATTTCAAGCCCATAAACATTGTTGCAGAGGGCAAGAGTCCTAATGTAGGGGGCATAGTATGGTGTCCTCATTTTTTGTGTACTGCAACTTTGTTTCTGTTCATGCTGACCTCCTGGTGGTGGTGTTTAAAGACACCAGAGATGCATTTTTTTATTTTCACAAGTGTTGGGACTTAAAAAACAACATTTCTGTATCAGACAACGTTTCGCATTTCCTACGCATGTTGAGCAGTCAATATTGCAAATCATGCCATTAGACATTAATAAATGGTTAAGTATTCTCAGAGAAAAAGAATATATGTACATACAATATGTATGTAACTTCTTCTTACCCATCCCTACACAGCCTTACCTCTAGTTGAGTCATCCTCTAAGCTCCTGTGAATACTGGATTCAAATTCTGTGTACATTATTTTGTTTTTGTTGGTCTAGGTGCGGGCGGTCTTGCCAGTATTGTTGAACCCATGCCTTGTTATGAACCTACATTTGGGAAGACTTACCGCTGAGGTCAGTGTTGGCAATGCGCAGGGCGGCGCTCTCAGATTGAAGACTACGGTTCCTCTCCAGCAACAGTACCTCCAGAGGTTTGGATGAGTCCTGAGGCAAAGAAAAGAAATGAGATATTTTGACACAACTACATTCAAACCTCCCCCATCAAAATGATCTAGTTGTGTAATTTTATCTTATCAATTGCATAATTATTACTGCAACTGCAATTATATCCAGGCACAGTGGTAAATGTTTTAATGTGTACACATCATAGATAAAACCGCCACTTTTACCTGCACAGAGTCTGATGTTCCAAACTCCATAGACTTGAGGATACTGAAGAGAGGGAAAAAAACATTCATATCAACCCTAAGCAAAGATAATAATGCATACAAACACCATGTAACATGCTAGATCTTCTGTTTCTGTCTCTTTAAGGACAAAGAATGGAGGGGGCAGAGAGTAAGAGAGCCATGAAACAAAGCTACAGACATACAGTCTTCTCCTTTATAAAGGCTCTCAATTGAGTTACACATCTTAAATGAAGACACGCATCTTGTTTAACATAGTTAAGGACATCAAACACATGCAATAAGTTGCTGGATTGACACACACACACACACACACACACACACACACACACACACACACACACACACACACACACACACACACACACA
>JAUYWH010000005.1:18486172-18590803 GCA_034779795.1 Ctenopoma multispine | reverse complement strand
CACACACACACACACACACACACACACACACACACACACACACACACACACACACACACACACACACACAGTGTATGCTCCTTACCTCAGTTCCTTCTTCACCTCCTCATAGTCAGCTTGCTTCTGCAGTTTCTCCTCCAATTCCTGTGGATTACAAAGAGATAAAATTAACATGAACCACATAATAAAGGTAATCCTTGGATTGTTATATGACACGCATTTATTTCTGTGACTTAATCCTAGATAACAGGTTACAGGTGTGATCAGAATGCACAACAAAGCAGGAAAATGAATTCAGAAATGGGTTCATTAGACATTAATAGCTATAACAGCTTTCTGTTCTGTTGGTACCTTGAGAATGGCAGTCTTGCTGCTGAGCTGCTGCTCCAGCTGTGTAATCTGGGAGCTGGTGGTCTCTCGGAGTTTGGTCAGGCTGGCCTGCAGTCTCTGGACGTCCTCCACCAGCTGGGCGGTCTCCCTTTCTTTGGCCCTGAGCTCCGCCTCCAGACTTGAGTAGGATGCCACCTCTGCTGTCTGTTCCTGAAGGCCAAATGGGACAACAGTTTAATCTAATGAGCAGACTAAAACATGTATTAAAAACCACTAAAAACTACTTTAATATACATTGCAAAAAGATTTTGTATGTCAGAAAGGAGCTGGAATCCTTTCAAAAGGTCTGCTCATTTAGATCATTAGTCAGAGACAATTAATCAATCAAACACAAGTACCCAACGCTGTTCCAACACTGATCAGTGAAGCTGATACCATGGTGTGGCAGTCAGTCTCCAAGTTAACTAAGTCTCACCTCTGCAGTCTGTTGAACAGGTCAATAAATCAGTTAATCAATACACCCATCAACTACTGCCACCTTGACTACCTCTCCATGAAAATCAATATTTCAGCCAACAAATCAATGCATTAGTGCTGACCTTTAAGATCAGTGACTACAATGATCCACACGTTGAATCTGATCACCTCTAGCATAAAAAGGCCAAACTGATCTTTAGCCTATCAATAACCTCCTCGTCAGCGATCCAGTGAGTCAGTGAAGCAGTGAAATGTGTTACCGTGTCGAGGTCGGCCTTGGCCGGGCTGCTGAGCTGCTGGGAGTGGTTGCTGAGGGACAGCTGCTCTTTGAGCGACTCCGCCTCTCTCTGAGCTGCTTCTGCTCGCTGGAAGAAAAAAGAAAAACACTGAAGGAAACTCAACCAGTGGAGTTTCTTACACTGTCAAACGTGATCGGCCTAATGGGCGATTCGTTGCTGCTGTCTGAAGTTCATTTTTGGTGTACATACATTCCCCTAACCTGTCTCAATTGTTCTCAAAGCCCAGATAAAAATTGCCTACACTAGCACTAGGTAAGTGGCACTACAAAAAGCCAATCAAAATGAAGTTTTCTAATACAGCAGCTCCTTCTACCAGCCAACTGTATGTCTGCGTGTAAAGGAAGCTCATCCCCTCTCAGCATAAACAAATATACACTACAAAATGGGGGAGAGCTGAGAAAATGCAGAACAAAACTGCAGTGTGGCAGCTGAAGGTGGATTTTTCCTTAACTGCAAATATTAAATTAGTCCTGAGAATTGAGATGACACCCGCTGCTTCGTATTTATGGCCAAACTACCAGGCTCCAGTTGGGAATCATCTGCAACACTGGCCAACTTGCCATCATTAGGAGTTACAGGGACCCGATTCCACAGCGTTCCTAATTGCAACCATATTGAGAGCTGTTATTGACTGGGTGGGAGTTGGACTGCTAGTCGCTAAAGAAAAATCCTGTTTTCCATTTTCTCCTAATAAAAGCATATAAAAAGTCTGTGACTGAGCCGGAGGCCATGCTGTCATCCTCTGTAAACCTCAAATCAGAAGTGTGAATAGTGTGTGTGTGTGTGTGTGTGTGTGTGTGTGTGTGTGTGTGTGTTTGTGTTTGTGTGTGTGTGTGTGGCATTATAGTTAGAGCACTAACCTTTAGGCAAATATTAACATTACATGCCTATGCTACCCCTTTAGCCACAAATCATACTCTTGGGCTAATAATGAAAGTTAACAACAATGACATTAACAGATACCACTGGAATATTTACAACACAAGGGCAGAGGGCACGCCACGGGGCTTATTTCAGCTAGATGGGTTTAGTAGGTGTGTAAAACAAACAAGGAACCCAAACAGCAGTGATAAGCAAGTCATTATCTGTTAATGCAAAGCACATTTAATTGTTTGTGAACAGATATGAATATTTATAATTATTGCTGAGATTTTTCCTATATTTTGATAAAGAAGGCTTTGTATACTCACACAATACTACTTAGTAAAATAAATTAATTGTTGGTCTTGATCGTTTCACATTTGTACATCTAGTATTTCAGTCAAAGAACTCAGTTCCTCTCTCTTTATTTTAACTATTAAAAAAAATTCGTCTTGTGTGATGGGCAATTTGAATAGCGTGGTGTAAAAATGTAAGGATGTTAAGCAGGTTACCTGATTGGCTCTTTCAAGATCTGTCATCACCATCTCAATCTCATCGGCCCTGAGAAAGAAATTCACTGTTACTACAGAGGAATTCACAACAGAGGATGTGACAGTGCTTAAGAGAGACTCACTGAAATTCTGCACACAAATAAAAAACAAAGAATGTATAAACAAACAGATGATTACTAGGAAGAAAAGAACACCCCGCACACATAGTGTGTGCGTGTGATTGTTCAGAAAGCACACATTTGCAGAATGCCGATGCCGTGTCCATTAAGCTACTGTCTAAATTTCACCTTAATCCATTGATTGTGAACTCTATAACCCAAACAGCTTGTATGTGTGCGTGCATACATGTATTTAAAACTCTGTGTGTGTGTGTGTGTGTGTGTGTGTGTGTGTGTGTGTGTGTGTGTGCGCACATGTAAGCCCCTAAACCCAGGCCACACTAAAACAGAGGGATTACATTAATAGAGCTCTAAGTCCTAATACAGCAGACTAATCTGCTATGAAGCTGTGTGATTGTGTCTGACTAATGGTCTGGATGGAGGCCATGGTTCACCTCTCACTTGCTAGAGGTCAGACAGCAGGAATACACCCCCATAATACCACCTCTCATCGAACTTGGGAAACTAGTTTTAATAACTCTTTACAGGGTGATGGGGAATCAACCACAATCACTTTTCTGCAAAGACAATGACAGAAAACTTGGACATGGACACAGACACAATAAATTCTACTTCATCTCATACACAATCTCTGTTAATCGTGTGTGTGTGTGTGTGTGTGTGTGTGTGTGCGCGCGCACAAGCTCTAACACACACATTTTGAATCCATTTCACCATAAGGGAAAGTTACAGTAAATGAATGCATAGGAATAACTAGCAAAGCTTCGTGGATGGTGTTCAATGCTGCGCAAAGGCGCAGTGTGAGTGCACACTATGCACATTACTCACTGATAAGAATACGTGGATGGCACTAAGTGCAAAGATGTGAGCGCATGTCTGCACTGCTGCGTCCATTAAGACCTTTTGATTTCATTGCAATCTTTTGATAGTGAACCCAATAACCCACGCAGCTTTTGTATTTGCGTTTCACAGTATGAGGCACAGTGTTATGTCCCATAGGCTTGAGTACTACTGATTTGAATGTGTTTAACAAAACAGACACAGTTGATATTAGGTCAACATTGTGCCACAGGCAATGCAGCAAAAAGAATCAGATGTGGGTGGGAGAGCTTTTCACTCTCCACTTTTATTCTTTCCCTAACAGTTAAAAGGATCTAGTATGCATTTAAGCAACATAATAGTACACTACCTCACCAGCTTTTATCCTGTCTTAAGCTATAGTGTGCCGAACTCATGTGTGCACTCAAACGTGCCCCCGTACACACAAATGTAAGGTCAGAGAGCCAACAAGCCAGAAAAGCTTGTAATGGAGAGCGTTTATGGATAGTAATGCAACCCAAATACACCACCATTCCTGCTCCAAATGTGATCATTTAATCAAAGTACAGATGCACAAAGTCTTCTTAAATAACCTTTGGATTTGGTTGTATTTGGGAATTATAAAGGCAAAGCTAGAGGCTAAGGGCCAAAGCAGATCACAGGGAAGGGATTTTCTGCATATCCTGATACAGTCAGTCAGTCGCTGGGCAGGGCAGGAGCTGTCCATGGCCAGCCAATACACCCAGTGGAATTAATTCATCAAACACTAAACAGTAAAGGGAGGGGGTCCTGATTTTCTGCCCCCAAAACCTATCAACAAAGGTCTATGTAGCAGCCACAAGGAGGAGCTACAGAGTAGATACACCTCTGCAATGGAAAACGCATACACACAAACAGACAAACAACTCACACTTACACACACTCTTTTGTACCATAAAAGCCAATGGGTGCACCCAGTGACATCAGTGAGTACTGTAGGACTTCTGAAACAAGCCCAGAGCCTCTAAGCTCCTGCTGTACTTCCTCCATCTCAGAGAGGCCTTTTCATCTCTTATCATCTTCTCTCTCTCTTGCTCTTCACTCAACTGCTGCTTTTCTTTTCCAACCCTCTATCCTTTGCCCCTCAACCCATTCCCTTCCCATTGCCCTCCACTTTTTCTCTTTTCATCTCTTTTCCCTTCTACCTCCCCTCTCTCATCTTTCGCCCTCTGTCCTCGGTGCCAGCAGGATATTCCCCTGATTTAGATTTTCATTTCCCTCCTCTATCACACTCTCATCCCCTCTTCCTCACTGTAGCCTCCAGCTCGCTTTTTTGCCCTTTAGCTTTCATCACTCCGTTTTCTTTTCTTTCCTTGGCTTTCTCCACATTGCGTTTTCACAGCGTGTTACCTTGGGGATTTCAAGGAGGCTTAAAAAGAAGCTAGCTGTGAGAGTGTGTCTGTTTGTGTGTCTTGTGCGCCATTTTGTGTTTGCGTGTGCCTGAGACGGACACAGGAAAGAAACACTTATTGAGCGTTGCTTAATTATCAGCAATTAAATGGTTTTCCCAAAATGGTATCCAGCTTTTATACACAGATAAAGCTACACACAGACATACAGAGGAGCAGGCGCACACACACACACAGCATCCTGTGGGGCTAGGGATCAATATATCATTAATCTTTAACAGGGACTAAACAGGTAAAGCGTGGCCAGCCAGACCCTCACAGCGCCAACACAGAGAGGGGGCTACACTACATCTGCAGGCCCGCCTCCTGCTGAAGCTCACACACTCCGGGCACTGCAACATCGACCAAATTCTCAGGGAGTGTGTGCATTTGTGTGAGTGTGTATTTTAAAAGGCAGATTACCCAAATGCTGCAAGAGGATGGGGGATTTGTCACGCAATGTCCTCCTTAGTGGAAAGTTTAGAACAAGTGTGTGTGTCTGTGTGCCTGCGTTTGTGTGAAAAAGTGTATGATATGTATGGCGTTTTGTGTTATGCAGGGCCAAAATATATGCAGTCAAAGGGTTAAAAGTTGTGTTCAGCCAAACACTGGCGATTTGCTCAGCCAAGCAGTAAACGGGGGAAGGACTCCAAGGACTGGGAGGGTGCGGGGTTAGAGAGGGTTTGTGTGTGCTTTAAAGCGTTGCATTAAAATTTCAGATCACAGCACGCCACACAGTCAAGGACCCTGACTGCCTCAGGCGCATGAGCAAGTGAGCGAGTATATGAGGGTGTGTATGTGTGTGTGTGGATGTGGACGGACATGTGTTTATTAGCTTCTGTAAGCAAATGGGGCCTACTATATGTGTCTTTTCGAAATGTGTTTTCTTCTGACATAAAAGGAAGAGACAAGGACAGAAAAGGGAAGAAGGAAGTGTAAAGAAATTAGAGAAAGTAGAGGAGCGGTGCAATATAATCACTGGGGGGAGAGGGGGGTGGGTCGAAGGGCTGTGATAGACTGAAACCTATTGATTAGTGCCATTACACTACATGTGATATCTTCCTGTGGCCTTTCCTCATAGACTTACAAATGCACTATGTAGGAGATAAAAGAAAAAGTCTAAGGGTGAGGGAGGAAGAAACAGGAAAATGATGAGAGCAGAGGGATCGACCTGTTTTTAACAGCCAATCAATTTAACAAGTCTGTTAATGGAGCGACACAGTCAGTTTGGGGCATAGAGGGGGGGAGGGGCAAAACGGGGGAAAACCTTATAAGCCAAGCTGGTTGTTGTACTTTGTGTACGCTGTGTGTCAGAAGGTGTACTTGAACATCTTGGATTCAAAAGAAGGAAAACACAAGCAGTTTTTCACAGTTCATCAATTACCAATAAATCATGATGAAAGACTTTGTTTTTCTACTCGGGTCTTTAAACTTTCTGAATCTGTTCGGACGCTCGAGTGGTTTGGGTTCCCACTACACACCCTGAGGGAACGAGGCGTGTGAATGTCATAAAGTGCCACTTCGCAGTGTGGAGTGCTGACATGGAAAGGCTTCTGTTCCCATCTTCACCACTATTAGATCAATAACCATAGATGCCCACAGCTCAAGTAACTTAAGCCACCTTATCGTAGACGTCCTGTTAGAAGCCTGTGTGACCCCAGTGGTTTTCCTTCTCTGACCATAGTGACCCAGATGAATCACAGAGAGCAGTTTAACCTACACAAATCTCTATTTTGGTGTTTTGCCGTGGAAGCAGAATGCATTACAATCCCTGTCAGTATTTACAGGGTGGGGGTAATGCTGGGATTTGGAGGCTGCTGAGCGTTGTGGGAGACAATCCAGCTGTTAGGGAGAGAAGAGGGAGTTTCCAGGCAAGGATATTCACTAAACAGGATGGTTATGTCAGGAACAGACTATAGAGGAGCCAGAGGGGAGAAGTCACCCACAAACACACACATAGATCAGCGAGACACGTACTTTGCTGTGGATTCCTCGTCATACTTTGTCTTCAAATCAAAGAGCTCGGCCTGAGTTGTTTCAAGTGCTGGAAAAGACGGGAAAGGAGTCAGTTCTGAGTTTCCCTGTTACCAGTAACAATGTGTAATGTGTGATATCCAGGTAAGAGCAAGACTTTATAAATCAGTTTTGTACTATGATCTGCACTGCAACAGGAACAAACTGGTAAATGGAAAATGCGTGTTCTTGTCTGTACTGTTCTCACAGATTTAATGTAAAAGTCGGTGGGGAACTACAGTCAGGCAACTTATCAGTTTGATCAGACACACCCGCAATAAGAAGATTAAGTTTTAACTAATAAAATAGTGGAAATAAATTGACACTAATAACGTTTCCCCCAAAACTTAAGCAATAAACAAATAAATAATAGGAAATACTTGAGAGCTGATATTACAATTACAGAAGCTTTCAGTCATTTGCAGTGAGAAAGCTGTCATTTTATCTGAGCCTGTTAAAACAGTACCCAGGACTGTAAAGACTGAGTAGGCTGGTACCTGTCTGGAGGGACTGGACCTTGTGTTCCGCCTCTTCCAACCTTGAGGACATGGAGTCCTGGCTCTCCTGGAGTTTTCTACAAAAACAGAAAAAAAGAGAGCAGAGAGCAGAAAGTCACATTTAAGAGATACTGAGTCAGTAAACCTTTGTGGCAACTGCCACTATTCTCTATTTTCCCACCATTTCTGAAGTGTTTTCCCCACTAAAATCCTCCCAACACAACCCACTCCTCATTAAGCAGCCCTATTAGGCAGGAATGTCTGGCCACTGGGGCACACAGCACCCGCGGGGAGAGAGGGAGGGAGAGAGAGAGAGAGAGAGGGAGAGAGAGAGAGAGGGAGCGAAAGAGAGAGTAAGGGTTGAATAAGAGGGGGGGGGGGGGGGGAAGAGAAACCAAAAGGGTAAAATAGATTCATTCTTAGCATATAAAAAGTTGGGCTCTGCTGAGAAATTGCCACTGCGTGTAAAAACATCAATAATCTTGCACAAAGACGGTCTTTATGGCACTCTTTGATGCCCCCCTTCTCCGCCAATCTGTCTCTCCTGTCATCTCTATTTTTCTGCCCTCTACTTCATCCTTTCTTCTCTCTCATTCTCCCTGCTTCCCTCACTTCTTGCAGGATAAAATGCATCAGAGGTGCCATCCATTTACGGCCGCTCTCAGACACAGGAAGTCAACTCTCTGCAGACAGGAAGGGGCCTATAAAACACTGACGTACAGGAAATACAGTTGGACAATTGATCTTCTGCTGTAAGGCTGAAAGGGGCAATGAGCTTTAACACAGCTTCACGCGGGAAACAAGATGACTGACACGAGGGAAAATATGTAATGTGCATTTAATAAACACGAATCTTACAAATCAACCTAAAATGCACCACAGAGGAAGTTATTTCAGGTGTAAACAAGCTGGAATATTTTCCACTTTACTTTTCAATGGTTTTCTTATTAGAGAACTCGAATAGCCTCAACTTCATTTTAGCATTCGAGAAATTAGTCTCCATCACTTCCAACTAAACATGTAATTAAGTTAAATCAAAAACAGGGTTGAGTTCATACATAATAGCTCCAGTGGTTTTTCCAGGGCTAACCAAGTAAAATCGAAGACTTTTAAATACATTTTAATACTATATAATGCCCATATGAAAGTATTTAAGTATGAAAGATAGCACTGATGGTATGATATGGCCTAAAATTATGTTGCAGATGCATGAATTATTTGACTTATTTATCCCACTAACCTGGACCTGGATAAGCCACAGATGGACTAATGATGTAAGACTAATATAAGGATCAACCAATTCAACAATAACTGATGTATGTAAGGTCAACATGAGAAGATGCAACAAGAGAACTTAAGAATTCCAGCCAGCTTAAGGTATAAAAATCACATTAAATGTAACAAGCAACATGTTATTGTCCAAAACAAGCTGAACTAATGCTTTTAAAATCTAAATGTTTGGTAAGGTTCCACTTCCATTAACTCCTGCTCACCCACAGCAAAAATGTGCTGCTCCTTTAAGGCCTGAGGCTGCAGCAGCTAATCATATGAGTTCTCATCGTTCTTGACTCTGTTTATTTATCCCTTTAATTCAAAATAGAAGCACATAGTTATTCAAGATAATTACATTTAAGACTGACAGGTCAGTTCTCCACCTGCACTAAAAAAACTGAACTGAACGTGACTTCCCATGATAATTTAAACTGGCCACCATCATATTAGTCTGGATAAGCTGAGCAGTGTAGGAGTAAAGGCGCCAAAGTCTGTTGTAAAGTCAAACAACATAATAATTGCCCGCATCTTAGGCAATTAGTTTAATTGTCTTTATACTGAATGGGCTCCTTCCCAAGAAAGGGCAGTATCACTGTGACTGTTGGTGCATTATAGCCTTTGTAAGAGATCATGTCAGTAGATATGATCTCTTACAAAGGCGAGTCGAGTAGAGTTAGATTTTATGCTCCTAAAATATCTGTCAGCAATTGTGAGCTTATTTATTATTGCCACAGGCTTCCTGTACATCTGAAACTCACACTTCAAAATGCTTTGGGAACGGGTCTGAAAAGGAAGTAACCTATTAAATGAAATGAGCTTCTTTGCATAAAAATAAAGACACCTATGCTTAAATTTGAGATTATGGTTATTTGGGGGGTTTACTCAGTTACTCTGTACAACGGGTAAAGAAAGAGGTGTTGATTCCTATCAAGGCGATAACCTGGGTGTTTTTTCATAGGTAATTTTCTATTCCTGCATTCAACTAGAAAAGGAAGGCTATGCTGGGGAAGGAATCACATTTTGTTGATTAAACTGATAACTACAAGCAAAAGTCAAAACACTATTAGCAGAGAAGAAACTTTAAATTGTGAAAAGCACTGCAAGATTAAGTCAGAAATCTGTGAAAGATTAGATTCATAGCAGTTCTGCCAGCGAACACAATGACCCAAAGTTTAAAATGGCAAAATAATGCTGAAGTTATTACTTGAAACACAGCTGAAATAGCGCACATGCACAAACCCAAACGTGAAGGCATTTATACCTCTCCTTCTCTGCATAGTCGTTGTGTAGCTGGAGCTGCTTCTCTTGGGCCAAGTTCTCAGCTTGATTCTTCAGAGACTGCTCGTACTCACGGATTTTCTCCTTCAAGGCCTTGATGGTCACCTCTGAAAGAGGAATAAGAAAAAGCAAGGAAGAGTTCAAACACAAGCAACATGCAAAATATACAGAGAACACACTACAGCAGTTTCCTAGACATGATAAATGGCAGTGATGACAATAATGTATTTGATAGGGAGGGGGTTGAACTTGAAAAAAAAACAGTGTTTCATATCATGCATTCTTTCTCCGTCAGCACAGCACCTCTCCCTCCTGCCTAATCGTTACACCCATGACTGGTATAGAATATTCAACGTGCACCAATGATAGATATTCTGTATTCATTAGGACCACATTAGTGCTGAAACCCCATAACCTGCTGACGGCTGACCTCCGTATGGGTCGGCCTGAAATAAATCTAACACATAACTGGGGTATTAAATAGGCCTCTGTGTGTATGGGTGTGTGTTTCTCAAAGAAAGATATAAGTGAGGTAGACAATGATAAAGAGCATTGCTGCTTGCTGCCGTTGACTGAGGGCTCTTAGCACTTTGTGTGCATGTGTGTGTGCATGTGATTTAAACTCCAGTCTCACTGCTCTGACACATAATCAATAGAGGAGAGTCCCCTCAGAGCCCTCTTACCCCTTAACTGCTTAACTGAACTTTAAACATTTAGGTTGTGGGGATCAATGGCCCCTGCACTCTTCGTATGTGTGTGTGTGTGAGTGCATGTACAGCCAGGTCCGTGTGTGTTTAACAGGAGTGGGAGTTCCACAGTGTGTTTTGGGGTTTAAATATCCCCCATCTATTGAGGCGAGAAGGAGGGATAAAGGATGAGGGAACAGGAAAATCAATGGCAGAATGGAAGCCTGCCGCTATCGAGCTGTTCCAATTAACTCTCACTGAGAAAAGGGGGATTCCAAAACATTCCCTGCTCACTCACTCACTCCTCCTTTTCGACTGAAATTACACCACTTTTATTACTGCTTCTCACTCATCTCTCTGCCTTTGTCAGTTTTTCCATCTTTCAATACCCTGAAGTAGCCTGTCATTTTTTATTCATGAAACTGTACCTCATGTTTTTTTCCCCTGAAAACCTATTTGAAAATGTAAAACCTTGTACATTTTTTGTGATTTTGAAAAAATTTATAAGGCATTAAAATATCTTTAAATCAGGCTTCTTCGCTTGAAGAAGGGAGAAACCTTATTTAAACATATTATAAATATGGCTTCTCTCTTTGAAGAAGACATTTTTCTTCTCTTGTAAATCTGTTTTTTAAACTTTACAACGTTACAAGTTGTCTATATATGACCAACATGCAGATATAAAAGTGAGACTGCAGTAATACAGCTGCAGAACTGCAGAAAAACCAGTAAATCCCAAACATTTGGTCCGAAAAACAATGTTCATTAGTTGTATTTTGATGCTATTTCTAAATGACCCCACTGACACATTTTACAGTATAGGTTCATATTTTCAAATGTTTATCTTACAACAAGAGTCAGGGGTCCACATTAACACAGAAACTGATTTTGCTTCGTGAAATTATTCCTCTCTACCATACTTTTAATGTAAGTAATTGAGGACAAAATCCAGACATTGCTTCTTGCCAAAGCATTTACCAGTTAACAGACAGTTACCAACCACAGGTGCATTCTCAGGTTCACACTTTGCTAAAACTGTACACATTCAGCCTTTTCCTTTCTTTTCTGGTCACTTTGTCATAAATATTAGTTCTGTTTTGGTCACACGAGTAACCGTTATTTACTGTTGGAATGGAAAGAGATAACATATGCAAGACAACATAATATTAACACGCAGAAAACCCTCACAAATACTAATCACAGAAAATCCATGCTCCTCTCAAAGTCAGTAAACTCCCACAATAAATATATGCATCTGCATGTGTGCCTCTCTAACCTTGGTTCTTGACCTCAGCAAACTCTTTGTTGTAGTCCTCCAGTGTCTCTCGAAGTTTGGTGTTCTCTGTCTCAATGTCATGCATCCTCTGGAGCTTCAGCTGCAGCTGCTGAGCCAGCTCCAACACAGGTACAGGATCTGGCAGAAACGACACACACACACACACACACACAGACACAGACACACACCACGTTAACACTCTGGAAAGCAGATTATACAAACAAGAGCGGGAAGGTGGTGCTGTGAGCTAGGAATAACTGCATTCAAGGCCCTGTGAGAGTAAACGTCTGCCCTGGTGAAGTGTCCTTGAGCAAGGCAATGGATCTGTATCAGCTTCAGGAGAACTGTATATGCATCTGACCCTGACCTTTGATCTCACTGTCGAAAATTACTTGTTACTCCAAGGACCAATGCAAATCTCACAGTTATTATAAGGTGTGTTACATATACAGTCACTGACACATCACAGACCTAAAAGTCAGAGCTTGGATGTATTTGCAGAAATAACATTATCATCTGACACTGGATTATCATAGATTAACAAATGATCAAAGGGATCAGTGTGCATTTCAACTGATATGCTAAAAGAAGCTGCAGTGTGATGTACTTTCTTTCTAAATTCACGTTCAGGATGTGAGAAGTTCATATTTTACAGTTATCTTTCATGGTATTGGATTATTTGTAATAATTTATTTACCAGTTAGGCACGCTGTTCAAAAATGCCTATCGTAAAATATTCTACCCTCACATGTTTTTATCACGTGCCAGATTTGATTACTGGCCTGCATACTGTTTAAATTATTCACAAATTTTGACATCAGTCATAAAATGGTATTTCACTTCAATGATCAGAGAAGAACAGTTACACACAAAGACCACTGAAAGGTCATGGTTAGTTTTCACAATCTGCATCAGCCAGGTTTTAGCCATACAGCCAATTGAATGATATACTATCAGGCTTTTTATCAACAGAAACTACTGTTAGGTTTCAAGATAAACTTTGGTTTTGTACGAGGGGGAAAAACTAATGTGTCAACCTCTGACAAAGCAAGAGAAGTGACACTGGTAGAGACGCACAGACTGTAACATAGATGAGACACGTTAACAGAGATTACTGAGCTATGATTAGTTCAAGTGTCTTCTGTGATTTAGCTTGAAAGCAAGAAACTAAAAGAGAAACATGGCAGCAGTAAAATGGACAAAGTGGATCTGCAAAGCAGACAGCGCAAAAGGTAAATAAGAGATTAGAGAAAGAAATGCAGATAAACAGAAAGAGGAAGAAAGTCAACTTTCTGGAGGCATTTTAGTAACATCTCTGTGAACACACAGCAGGGTTAACTGTCAGTGTGATGAAGAGAGCCCTGTCAGTCAGGCCAATCACATCTGATTGGTGCTCATGGGTGGCAGACTGGTGACAGGCAGCCAAGAGACGCAGGCGACGCTCATCAGCATGCCAGCTAAAAGAGCAGTTTGTGTGTGCGTGAGTGTTTATGTGTGTGTGTTGTACAGATAAGAGGAACTGACAGCTTACAGCTGGGGGTAAGGGCTGTGTGCGCATGTGTGCGTGTGTCTCTCTCTTGTGTCTGACGCAGTTAGATATCTTAACTATGCTAATGAGAGATCAGCAGCAAACGATTGGGGAATTTCATGCTGATTTTGTGCTGTCAAGGTGACACACCATGCCGGGCTAAGCTCCCGCACACACACAAACACACACCTTGACATGCACGCTTGCATAGTCTCATACAAATACACTCAAGTACAAACAAACACCAAGAAACAATAACTGTATGCCTTGAATTTGGACTCTATCTGCGTTGGCGCCCTTGAAAATCAACTTTCTCTCCCTCTTATCAAACCTTTGTCCTTCACACAGGCCCTTCTCCAGATCAACTGTGCAGCCTGTTAAAAGCAGTTTGACTTGTGGGCCACTGGTGCTGGACGCTCTCGCCAGACACCTTTAATCTAAAGCAGAGCACACTGGGCTGACTATCCAGGCCTTCAGCTGATAGAAGACAGAACAAAACACACTGTTTCCTCTTTCAAGACTGCTACATTAGTCAGGCTGGTCTGTGTGCGTGTGTGCATCAGGCATTACATCATTGTCTCGCTGCAAGTTAAGAATAGCCCCGTCAGAGCTGGCGCTGACTTATTGGGAGCAGTACAATCCAAAGATATTACTGTAGGTCTATCCATGTGGGAATATGATGACCTCCTTACGCTATAGATGAACTCAACTCCTCTCTCATTCCTACATACACGGTCCCTCCAGGGCTCCCATACAGCTGAAAATCCTCAACCAGCAGCACTGTGGCTGCGTGTGTTCTGTAACACTCTGTGCTGTGTGTCCCTCCTCTGCCTCAGTGTGCTGAACGTGACTGCTCATGTGTGCACTTCGCAGCAGCCAATCGTGGGCGCACTTGTCATCCATATCAGGATGCACCTTCTGTTAAGACCCTCTTAAGGCTACCCCAGTTGGGATGATACCTCATGGGGACATATTAAGGCA
The DNA here is from genome assembly GCA_034779795.1 of Ctenopoma multispine. Taxonomy (NCBI): domain Eukaryota; kingdom Metazoa; phylum Chordata; class Actinopteri; order Anabantiformes; family Anabantidae; genus Ctenopoma; species Ctenopoma multispine. Next base: position 18,576,428 of record JAUYWH010000005.1, on the reverse strand, counting down.
TCACACACGCCTGGATGAACAGTGAAGGAGCACCAGAGGGACGGTGTCATGCTTTTTCCCCCCTCTTCCCCTGTTGGTGCTGTCTGCATGGATAAGGGTGTGTTCTAATCATGTTTTTTTGACTCTGGAGGTGTCTAGACAAACACACTTACGCGGACATGCACACGGCACACACATTAAACATAATCTTACCTGGAACATCGATTATTTTCTTGTACACGTTCAAGAAGGCGGCCTCTGCTTCTTTACTTCTCTTGCTCAATGCATCAATCTGTGAAGAGAAAAAAATGTAATGATTATCAGTTTCACCACCTAACACCTCACATCCACACACTCTAAAAGGAAGGCGCATTAATTTCATAGTACGAGTGGTCTACATATCTGTCTCTCCTCGCTATGTGTTAGTATGTTGCATGCGAGCACTGTTGTCTTGACAGTGACTGCGTTGGTGTTTCCTTCCAGTGAAGTCAGTTCAGCTGTTCGGCCGCTGACGGATGCATTTCGTTTGCCGCGTGCCCGTGCGTGTCCGCGTCTGTCTGTCCTCGAGTGAGTGCGCCTCGGTCCATCAGTTGCTCTGGGTGTGTGTGTGTGTGGGTGTGTGTGTGTGTGTGTGTGCGCCTGTGCGCCAATGTGTGTGTTCGTTTCCCCTCCAGCACGCTGACATCATTAAACAGCTGGCTCAGTCTTTCCAGCCACAGCAGGGGCAGATTATTCAGTCAGCTCTAAGCAGCAATACAGTGTGGATCCATTACTGATGCAGCCATTAACACAAGAGGACACGGCATGCATTCCATCACCGATATTATTGAAATGGACAGCATTAGAACAGATCCATAAGAGATTAATTCTCAAATCAGACTGGAGGAACTTTTACACTGTTGTCAATGCTGAAACATGAGGCAGTAAGCTCTACAGTGGTCTCTATGTCACACTTCAATATGAGAAGCAGACAGAGTAGGCGAAACGCATCTGAAATCAAGTCTAAATCAAGGGAAACAGATGCCAAATAAAGACATTCAGATGGTGCTACTGTACTGGGCAGAGATACAGCTGACTACTCTGGCTCACGCACTCAGACTAAACAGCCTTGTGTTTCTCTTCCAACTCTTCCAGCACATTCACTGAGAGAAAAGGAATAAAGACAAAAGCCTATATAAGTCCAAATATAAAGTCTTCACATTCCCAGCCAAGTCAGTAGTGTAGTTGATGGGTGGTTTAGGGGTTCTTGCCACTGTAAACAGAGCAGGCTACATGTAATACTGCCTGGGCTCCTATGGGAACCTAATAAATCTCTTCACATGGCTTTGATTCATCTCTAGTTTTTTAGCCGCAAAACATCTGGCCCCGAGTGGGCTGGTGCCAGCACCCCTCCCCACCTCCCCCATCCCTTTTACTTCTCTGTCTTTTTCTCATTCCCTCTCTCAAAATTCTCCTTGTCACTTCCATGTTCTCTGACTACTTTTTTCGTTCCCTCAATCTTTTTCAGTGTCAGTCTCTTCTCACATGTTTGTCTGTCATACACTCATGTCTTTTTGGCATGCAAAGGGCTCTCGTCTTCACACACATACACAAGCTACCACTCCTATGTCTCATTCTCACATCATGTACTTTACCCTACTCATGTGCTGTGTGACATTGAGATATCAGGATCCTCAAATTCAAGGCCACTAATGGGAGATTACTGATGCTGAGTACTAATACCTATCACACACAAGCACCAAACCTGTTCATCAGTTTCAAAATGTGTGTGTATGAGTACATGATGTCAGGTTCAGAGTACCACGAAACAATCTCATGATGAAGAAACACACACACACCCACATGCTCGCGAACCAACTCAAAAAATTATCTGCCGATGGCAGTGAAAGGAGCCGGCTGCGTGACTGTACAATGACTGGGCCAAGGTCAGTGGTACAACAGCTTTATATAGCCCAACATGGGAGGCAGGAAATAGACATTTAATGTAGGACACACCCTACAGTTAGAGGCAGGTTAACTGCAGGACCAGAGCCATTAGAAGACCACCCAGGATTTGCAAATACAGCCCTGCTGTTTCAAACTGCAGCTTGTTCAACCAATCCCAATGACATCTGCTATTACATGCTCCCCTGCCCCCATCTCTCTCTCTCTCTCTCTGTCTCTCTCTCTCTCTGTCTCACACACACACACACACACACACACACACAGCTCAAGCAAAACAAATGAAGTGACACAAATGATACCTCACCAGTATCAGTAGGTTACCGATGAGAAGTGCTTGCAATTGCAAAAGGTATCCCTGACACATCCACACACACACACAAACACATACGTACATACGTCAGCACCTTGTGCTACCATCACTCAGCACCGCACTGCTCCCCTCTCCCCTATCTAACCCATAGTGTGTGAAGGGCATCAGGCTGACCTGCATGTGTGTATGCGTGCACGTGCGCGCGTGTGTGTGTGTGGCCCCAGTAGAGTCTGATAAGGAGAGGCTATGGGAAGCAGAGACTGAAGCCTTGGATAATGGAAAAGCTTATCTGATCGATGGACCAACAAGGAACACTGAGCATGCAACATACATACACCCCCACACACCCCCACCCACACACACACACACACACACACTTAACCTGTTTACCAAACTAAGGCCTTGTGGAAACAGTACTGTTATTGGTAATAATTATGACCAGAGGGCATCCACCTTTCAATGACAAAGATTAAACCAAGTATCAAGACCTCCAAGTTCCTGGGCTGAAACTTTTTATTGTCCTGTCTGAGTTCCACATTGACTTAGTAAAGATTCAAGCTGTTGGGCAAAATGCTTAAGGATGAGTTACTGTGAGACTTCAACAGGAAGACCCTTCTGCTGTCTGGTGCTGTCTTGATCAAAGCATCAAGGGGTAAGCAAACAAAGCCAGGCTAAAATTACACATTCTCAGAGCTACTCATGTTGTGGCATGCAAGCGCACAGAATAGTCGACTGATTGATGGGCTGCTCTAAGACTGGCACGGGTGTACAGTATTATCTCAATAATCATAAGATAATGTCTTTCTCAGTTCCGCGACCACCCACTATGTGCCTCAGCGTGTTCTGGTGTGCACGCCGTCGAGGTGTGTCAACATGAGGATGGTGGAAACAGCTGACAAAGCCCCAATTATACTGCTGCCGTTTCTATTCTCTAAATAGACTGTGGATCATCAGCAGAACATAGTGGAACCACTATAAATTACAGCATTTTTACATAACCACTAGCTGTGGTTGCTGCTCTAACACAAGAATATGGAAACTAACCCAGTGTTAAATTGTAATATTCTATGGCCAGTAGCAAAGCCACCCTGTCACTATCTATTGGGATGATTTTTGTTTGTGCACGTGTGTGTTTTCGTGTGTGTGTGTGTGTGTGCGCGCACGCGCTAGGGAAGACATTCTGCTGGGCTGAATGTTCACCCATTCCAAGCCCAAATAACGCCCCAGTCTAAACCAGCCGCTTCCACTCCTGCCCTCTGACTTTCACATATGGGAGTGAACTGGAAATACATGGCTGCCAGTAAGGAGGAGTCATGATGGAAATAGGCCAAAGTGATGGAGGAGGAGATATAGAGGAACTGTGGGAGTATGATATAGCATGCACATACATACAAACACACACACTCACAGACACCTCTTATAGGTCAAGGTACATAAACACTTAGGGTAGCAGCATTAAAAAGAACGTAAATAAAAACACTGAACACCAATGGTTCAGGATTCACAAGACCAACAAAAAACAACAAATAACCCCAACAAATCATGCAGACAAAGTCTGAGGAAATAGCATTTGGTGAGTTGTGACTGGCTAGAGCTGGGATTTGTGGTGCCTTTTTTTGCAGGATGCAATTTAAACACACCCTCGGGCTATAGGACTTCATGAATAGGACAGAAAATCAAGAGCAGAGCCGAGTGAAGAAAAGAGGGAGAGGAAAGAGGGGAAATGAGATTGAGGCATGAGAAAGAACAGGAGATGGAGGAGAAAAGAGATGAGAGAGATGATGATTTAAGAGGAAAGAGGGAAGGGCACTGAGAGAGGGAGCAGGACCAGTCAACCAATGTCAAACAGGCTTTGCAAAAATATATTGTATGAGTGCTCTTGAGAGTATGTGCATGTATGTATATCACTACAAAACACTCACCTCTCCTTGGAAGCTCTTCAGCAAAGGGGCAACCTGTTTCCGGAAATCCTAAAAAATAAAGATACAAAAAGGTTGGTGAATGTCATAAATGATATAAAGAAACTGATAATACACAGGAGTTCATGGCACTGATGTTCAGAAGTAACAAAGTTTTGTATTGACATAATGTGTTGTGATGAGATAATTCCCTCACTGAAATCAGGAAGCAGCAACCATTCTTGCCTTTACCAACAAATAAAGAGTGGTGCGTGAGTGAGTGATGAACATGAGAGTAGGGAGGAGGCCAGGTTTGTACCCTGAGGTGCTCTGGTGGACTGCATTTCTCATAAGAACAGGTGCAGCACCACCTGGGCCACCCAGAGGCACTGCTAGTGCGTGTGAGATGCAGAGTGAGCGAGCTAAATAGTAGGCCTACAGTTAATGCAAATTGTCTGTGCACCAGGTTTTTACTATAAAGCAAATGCTTTTCATCCTGCAAGTCTTATTGCATGACTTTCCAGTACGAGTCAGCGGTTTCAGATTAGATAGCCACTCAAATACGTATCAGGGGAACATGCAAATGACTGCGCTGTTAGCTGAGCCTACAACCTGACAAACTGAACTGGAGCATACGGTAAAAAGCACAGCAGAATAGGACATTTTGTACAGGAACATTTCATTTGCACAGTTTGTGGACACACACATACCCTCAAAAACTGCCTAATGAAGATGTGAAACAGGGCAACGACAGATGTGTACTCAAGAGATGCAGCGCTTTTTAGAAACCTCAGCCTAAAAGCCTAACCGATGCTGCAGGGAGAGTGCGCATTCCAAACTGACCTGGGACCAGTGTCTGGGTTTGACCTAATCCCCCCCAGTTGGTCCAGACAGGCCGCTTGTCTGGGGCCGAAGACAGGTCATGACCTCGGTGACCCTCCTCTATTGTTACCTCATCAAGGGTCGTTGTGGCTGTTTGTCTGGGCCAATTGAATATTCCCCTGCTGGGGATAATGACCACCTCCATGTCTCTGCACTCACCCCCTCTGCCTGCTCTGGCTCTCCCTTTCTCACACACAAAAACACCAGAGACGTGTTATTAGCATTAGATTTAGATTATGTTCAGATTTTCCATTTTAGAAATCAACTTCCTTTTTGTCAATTTAAAGATGACCTGCACTGTTGTCTTTTAATCTTATTTCCCTTAGGTACAATTGTTGTGTCACAGTCAACATCGGTCTATATTAGTGTAAATTAGCATTCAAGACATTTCTCGTTTCACTTCTTTTACACTTAGTCTGTTATTATCACTCTGGTTTTAAGTGTATCTAAATATTTGTGTATACACAGTGACCAAAAAAAGAAACCTCTGTATAATGTAATGCAGTCTAGTCGAGTAATTGCTACCTTTGTTTAAATGATAATGTTCAAATTTTGTTGAGACTGTCTGCATCTGAAGCTGACTCAACACTACACTCACACTTCAAACAACAGTTTAGAGTTGCTTTATTAATCTTATTGACTTTTTTGGCAGAGGTGATTAAGATCCTAAGTTGTTTAGGTGTTTGGTGTTGAAATAATTGTATTTTCTATAGTCCGAGCTTTGGGGCGTATCTTAACACTGCAGCAACCTTGATTAGCCTACACAAACACACACATTTAAGAACACACAAAAAGAAACATATTCAAATAACATGCAGAGGCAAGCTCCTTCTGCTGAAAATCTGTGCACTGAACGCCTTTGGTCCACTCTAGTGCTCCGCCCCCTGCCCCCTGCCCCCTCCACTTCCGAAGATTTATGACCATATAACATAACAATGCACACAGACACCATGGTCAGTCTTCGTGTGTGTGTGTGTGTGTTTGTGTGAGTGAGTGTGAGTAAGTGTGTAGTGAGGGAACTGGAGGGGGCCCGGCAGCAGGAGATGGATGGCTGGTGTGTGAGCTGCCGGCAGACAGCAGACAGGCCAGCCTGAGGAATCCTCCAGGGAGTATGGAACTCCCATTCGCTGTCTGTCTGCCTTGGAGCTAAACACAAATGTGGGTGTGTGTGTGTGTGTGTATGTGTGTGTGTGTGTGTGCGCGCGCGCGTGCACACACACGCACGTTGCAAACACACGCACACACAGTTGTTTTACTACCGCTGCCTCTGGCTAGCAATCTTTGGGACATTTTACAACCATTCCCACCCTTAGCTTTATAACAGTGTAGTAGAGAGAGGAGCCTTGACTAACTAAAGGGAAATTAAGAAGTGGATGAATAATTGAGGCAACTTAGGAAGCACTGTGAGATGTACTCTCAAAAAAATTTCAACACTGTGTCAGTCCTAATGAATTATGAAAACTTTGTTTTCACGCTGCATTTCTTTGCACTACTTTCAAAATGCTACAAAAGCCAATGTGTGTGTGTGTGTGTTATTATGCAGACCATGAGTACAGTTCATGCCAAGTACAGCTCAGCAAACTAGACACAGTCAACGTGGGCTGGTCTCCTGGTTGTTGAATAATGGATCAGAGACGGACTCCCGCTCAGCCTAATGCAGTCTGATCTGATGTGACTGTGATCTCCACTGACTGGAGCGAACCACAGAGAGCTGACAGCCCGCTCTGTAGGCTGGTCAACCACACACAGCCACGCACGAGGTGGAAAATGTGGCTCTGCAGACTCACACAAGCTGATCAGGGCATTTTTAATCAAGCGCAGGCCATCGCACGTTATGAACCAGCCTATTAGGTAGGCAGCCTCGATGCTTCTACAATTCCAAGCACCGGGAGTTTTAGGGCTGATTCCTATTGAGCCTGTTACAGCCCTGTAATGAATCCTGTCGCTCGTCTGGCCTGGCTCAGATTCCTCCTCCACATACCAAAGAGATGCCAGGGGCCACACAGACGCCAGAGGAGCCTTCCTAAATCACAGCCTTGTTACACTGATGAATGTGTGTGTCCTGTTCTGTGATCTAGGCTATCTGCCTGTGTGTTTGTGTGCGCGCCTCTGCTCCTCTGCATGTTTTCCTTGTGTGCATGTCTCTCTCTGCCTCTGTATATGCATTTCACCACCTTTGTGTCCGTCTTGCCTGCCTGTGTGTGTTACTACTTATGTGGTTATACCTGAAATGAGATTAGAGGTGAATGTGCAGGTAGTCGGTAAGTGAAATTAGCGTCTTTTGTATGCAGGTGCATTTTTCTCCGGTGTATATTCCTCTACACCGGGTGGGCTACATGCTGAAGTCAATAGTCACAATGCTCATGCTGTGGTTACTATAATAGGCCTACTGCCAGCTCCACCGAGAGTTGACAATTTTCTATCCACCGTCTCCTCCATTCATACATAATTCATACTACCATCAATAATTCACCATGGTGACATTACCAATAATAACACAACAATACTTTGTTTTCGCTGTGTGGTTTAAAATGTGTTGCCTTGGTAACAGAGATGAAACAAATATTCCCAGGAGAAGCGATGGGAACACAGGAACAGGACAGAATTCCCTCCTGATCCCACTTAGTAGTGTTGTCACACTCTCTTTCTCTCTCTCTCCTGCTCCGCTTCTCTCTCACTCTCACTCTCTCTTACATACACACACCGACCACACTTTCTGCACGCATAAAAAACTAGGTCAGATAATACAAACTCCTGAGGGGTTTTCTGTTTTGTCTCTTTAGGATTTCAGGGAAACTAATGGAGAGACTATTTTTGGGAGCCAAGCCCGCATCTCTGTGCCGTCTACTCCTCCCCTGCTTTCTCAGTAAATAATCACAGCTACATTTATGAAGAGGAGAGCAGACACTGAGAAACACTAAGGCAAACTCCGATTGCCAAAAGAATTGTGAGATAAGTGTGTGTTGGTGCGTGTCTCTGAATATATTGATTTTCTCACCTCTGGTGTATTCTTCTTGAACTCGCGGCTCAGGTCGATTAGTTTCTTCCTGGACTGTTCACTCTCGTCCTGTCTGTTGGCAAGCTGTGTGGCGGTGGCATCTAGTTCTTTCTGCAACACAAACACACAACTTTTAGTTTGAGTTTTCTAAGAAGAAAGAGTGTGGCACATTTTATCATACTTTGTTGTTACTGTCATTATAATCATCTTCATAATCACAAAGGATAAAACGGATAAAAAGACTGGAGCTGTATTCTGACTAGACAGCAGACTCCTTGACCCATCTGGCACGCTGCACACTACCCAGCCTGCCTCAGCTCAACTTGGCCAGAATGTTGCAGCAGCAGAAGCAGAGAACAGAACCACAACACCGCTGTCCCGCCAAGGAAAACCCATCTACACCAGCAGTTTGATCTCCTACCAGCGCAAGCACCATCTGAGTCATTCAGCCTGTCCATCAATCAGTTATCCCTGTGTCAGGCATGACAACTTCTCCAGCAATACACCAGCACCACTACTATTACTACTACTACTACATGTGCAGCTCACAACAATTATTGACTGTTTGCGCCAGACAACCCCTCCCCTCCCTACATAACAACGACAATTATCAACAACAGCAGTGTTGTCAAGGCTGAGGCACAGCCCGCCTTTATCCACATTCATTTTGCATTGTTATTAATAGCTATTTATGGGACTAGTTCCAGATGATGGGCCAAGTGCTGACATTAACAAGACATTCAGGCCTTGTAAAGATTGTATCTCTCTCTGCTGAGTGTGTGAGCGTTACTGGATTATGTTTCTGCTGGATTCTTGCCCTCTGTCATGCTCACTCCCCCCCCCCCCCCCCCTCATTTTTCCGTACTCTCTACAGATCATCCACTCACTCACTCATTCAACCAGCAGTTCCTGCTCCTCCATTTAAATCTCTCTCTTCTCCCTTTACTCAGTCTTCCCCTTTTCTACTCCCCCACCTACCCACCCCTCCCATCCACCTCCTGTGAGGCCACCCACCCCTGAGAGTGATTAAACGCTGCTGAAGGGCCGTTATGCTAACTAACACACTAATCATTTAATACACACATTACCACAGGGGCCCTTGTGGCTCAGTCTGCTGACAAGGTCCCAAAACACACTCACGCATACATGCCCACCTCCCACCATAACCCCCCCCCCAATCCCCCCTCCAAACACACAAAAATACAACCCTCTGAAGAAGCAGTGTGATCAAGTACTAATTAAGATATTTTCCCCCCATCAGCATTAGGTTTAATTCCCTGACCAGTCCTGATCTCATTTTATCCACAGTCATAAAAAAATATAACAAATGGACTTGGTCAACTGTCCTCTGCAATGGAGTTTACGCAGTAGCACAGGATGTTTGAGGGGAAAAAAAAACTGCTCACTTGCCTAAATGCCATCTTGCTCTCGCTGCCCATGGAGCAGTTGATGTAGCAGCCTGTCTGCCCATGGCCATGGAGCAGCTGCACTATCTGTTAGTGAATTCGAGCGTGCGCAGAAGCTTGTGCAACGCTTGATGAAAGGAGCAACCTAATAAATTTTAATCACGTTAAATTAATTGTCAAAAATGAATGCTCTACTTCACGAATAGAGGTGTAATTATTATATTGGTAAAGATTAGCTACAGGAACAAGAACACAGGACCCAGTTGGTTCAAGATATTAACATCAAACTGGCAGATATTAATCACAATATGATCTATTAGGCCTTCAGGCTTACTTTTATCTGTGGTGGGGGCATCACCAAAATTACTTAGATATAGGAACTCAGCAGAATACCTTCAGTTTTAAGCATTATCTTTAGTCAGATGGCATATGCAGCAACCAGGATATTTAAAGATATAACCCAAATGCAAAGAGGTAACGCTATTAATCACCCACATTGCTACACTAAACACAAATGTTCTGAAAACACAGCAAGTCCCTTTGAGAGATCATGGTATGGATCACTACAAACTCAGGAGACACAGAAATTTGACTTACTAGTCAAAAGTTTGGACACACATAGAAATGACCATGTTTGTGAAAGAAAAGCAGATTTCATAACATCAAATTGATCAGAATAAATGTGTAGACATTGTTCATATTGTAGCTGAAAACAATATATTGTTATTATGATATTTACATAAACATACAGAGGCCTAAATTCTGCAAACATTAGTACTGTCTTCCAATAGCATGTTATGTTTGCTAATGCTAATGTATTCATTTAAAAGGAGAGCTGATCATTAGAAAACCATGTGCAATGATGGTAACATAACTGAAGACATGTATCTTTTCATTAAAACATGGTCATTCCTATGTGTGTCCACACTTTTGACTGGTCGTTCACTATTGTCTCTTAAATACTGTTTAGCTCAGCTATGGGTAAAAAACTAAGGACATAAACTTCACACTACATGGCAGTACTGTTACATAAAACAACACTGTTCATGTTCTTCTCTTTTTAATGACATGCACTGAGAGGAAATAAATAACCATGATTACATTTAAGAGAATGATCTTTGATATGAAAATTAGTCCACAAAAACCTCAGGTAAATTTATGTTCAGAAGTCAAAGGAATTCACCACAGTAGGCCTATTCACTCTGTTCATATAAATTTATCAATAAGCTGGTTTGAAGCAAAACCACAGTCCTCCACTAGAGTTCCGCTTTAGGAGGTCATGTGCCAATCCCTGACGCCCTTGATTCTGTCCAATCCCTTTCCAATACCCTGCACATATCCCAATGTGTTACCAAATCCCCATTCCAAAAACAAATTCTCACTGCTAAGCTAAATAAACACATCACACATGAAAGAGGATTGATTCAAAGCCACATGGGCAAGTAATTATGGGCATGGCCTCAGTTATAAAAAAATAATAATAATTTCAATTTTTTTTAAATACTCTCAGACACAGTCAGTTTTGACTATGCAGCAAACTCTCTGCTCACATCAGCAGACATGGGCAGACTTTACACTCATCTTGCTGATAGAGCGTAACATCCAAAAGTGCACAATCCCCGCTGCTTGGCCCCTGTTCACACACATCAAGTCTTACTGACCATTAGGAGCCCGATACTGTTCTGATTTCAATCCACATATTATTACACGTTAAACCGACCTATTTTGGGACTTAGAGTGGAATACTGAATACTGAACTGAACAAGTATTTTCTCTGCTGAAGGCTGTTTTTGTAAAATGTGGGTTCTTAGCAAAATGAAACTGGACTGAACAGGTTACAAAGGTGCAGACTCAAGCTAAAAACACAGAAGACGTCCTTTTTCTCCTTTCTATTTTGTTCGTTGTTTATACAAACTATAAAACAAACTGGTGCAAAAAAGGTTTAGTTTTACAGTCAGTTTTTTCAGTTCATAAAAAAAAAACTCCAGAGACCAAACTTCTGTTTGTGGTGTCAAATTTACTCTGTATGTTTCCTCTGAAACTGGTTTCATAACATTTACTTAAGACCAAGACATTCAAGACTTTCCCCCCTCATGAGGCGATAACCTGTTAATAAGTTAATAATATTGCAACTGGATTGAAACACGTTGATATGGAGGTTGACAGGTTGACATGGAGAGTGGAGAATGTTAACATCAATTTCTAAATGCTGATAAGGATAATCATTCAAACTGTTGAAATTCTCTGCAGGGAGGACTGTCAGTGCCCAATCGGTCTGGATATCTGATCCTTGCAAGCACTCCGCACTGCAGTTTATGTTACTGTCGGGACTAAAGATAGAAGATAGAGAGATTAATACATAGCTAAATAGAAAGTTGAAGACCTTTCAATTTTATAAAGACCAAAATGGTGACATCTGTCACTATCCATCTGAACTCATGACAGTCAATGCAAACATATACTGTATCTTGACTGGGTAGCAGAAAGAAGTGGGCAGATTCTTGGCACATTTCAGTTTGAACAAGGAAGTCAACAGTGCAAACACAGCTCCAAAAACTGGAAAACCTGTTCAGAAGAGGCAACAGAAATACTCATCAATACATCTTGAATTAAACCGACAGGACAGTTAAAAGTTCTGAGGCATATATTTTAGGCATTTTCACAACTAGGAGTCAGCTTTCAAAGAGTTTCTTTAAAAACAGAAATACACCAGCAGTATTTCAGTTTTGATATTTAGTTAGAATTTATCAAGTGCCAAAGTTTTGGAAGGAAATACTGTTAATGTTAGGCAAGGCTGCTCTACAGGGGATCATGCCATCTGGCATACTACTGGGACTTACTTTCCATCATGTTTGACATAAGTGACTGACATCGTGGTAGTTTGATAAGCCTTACAAGTTAAAATGTTTGACAGGCAGCCAGAACACAAGTGAAGAAACTCTAATTAAAAAAAAAACCCAAAACGTGCAAAATGAAGGGAGTCTACATTTTATTCTACATGACTAAACTAATGACAAAAAGCATAATTACTTGCACTGAAAAAGCACAAATATTGGCATGTGTGTTAATGCTTCAGTGTAAAGCCTGCAGGGCACCACAGAGCACCAAACCACATGCATGAAAAACTCCACTGCACTCACTGTGTTTGGGCCTTCAGGCTTGAGCTCTGAGGTCAACCCTCTCTGGCTCTCCTTGGCCTGACTTTGGAATCTTTAACTTTGCAAATCCGGGAACAGTTTCATTTGCTGGTGAATTAATTCATTAAACCTTTTACATTAGCTCCAGCACTATTTTTAAATCTAGCGATGGCTGGTTAGGGCTGCACTGTCTAGTTTAGCAGAGGATGGAATATGGTGTGTGCAGGGGAGCATTAAGTGGGTTGTAATGTCTGTGTGATTGCTGTAACAGCCCTGCTTGGCTTGGCTGGATTGGCCCACAGCAGCAGTCCCTGTCCTGGTTCATTTGGTCGTCTGGTCAGCTGTAAAGACGATTGGAACAGATTGCCAACACTCCCTAGAGAGACTTCAACACCGACTTGGCCAAGAAGCCTCCCGCACACTGCTCCACACGCGTGTGCTCTCACATGAATGCACTCACAGGCTGCTGCAGTAACTTGGGGAGCCCAGTCTTTCCACATTCTTTTGAACTCTCTTTCAAAAGAGGAAGTCTGTTAACATGTTCGCCAAGCCATTTTTGGCATGGTGAGCTGTGTTCACAGCTCGGAGGGGAGGTTGGGCTAAACGGAAATGAGTATCTCTCCATCCTACCACTGTGGTAATAATACTAATCACTGATAACAGTCACGGGTAAACAAATCCTATTACCACTGGCCATTAGGACCCAAGGTGTGTGTGTGTGTGTGTTCATCTCTCCTAATGAAATTCCTTCCACTCGTCTGCAGGCAGAGAGAGGCCTTCTATCTGACTAATTCTCTCTAATTACTCTAATAAGCCACAGGTGATGATACAGTGAGACTGATTAATTAAATGGGAGGCACCAATCAGCCATGTCTGATTGTGCCAATCATATCGACTACACACTAAATGAGATAACAGGAGACAGACGCACTTTAATTGAGGTATCAAAACTTCATGGAATTCCTTGTGCCCTCACGCTCCGCCGATGCCGAGACAGATAGGCGGGTGGAATGACAACAAAGTTATTGTTATGTACACAGTATGAAGTCAATCTGCAGCTGCTGTCTGTACCGCCACGGTGACCGCGAGTGCATGTCGAGGAGAGAACACCACACAAGGATTTGCTTCAGATCTCATTCTGTGTAGCATAATTGGGACCATGACTGCTAGAAATACTTTATTTACACCTAGTCTGCAGTCGCACATGCCAAGTAGTCTGCCACTACTACTTTAGTCCAAACACAATGTAGGTTAACTGCTCCACATTCGGCACATGTTTTACACATTAATCTAATGGAGTACCACTTTTGAATTTAAGTCAGGCATAGAAAGACCCACACAAAAATAAAATTTCTTCTACGCTGTAATATTAGCACTGTATTAGTCAATATATCATAGGTTAGGCTAATATTTTAACTAAACTTTTACTGTGTTCATTACAAAGTGAGAAGCTTTTTACGGCCTCTGTACTTGGCAACATGACACAGATGTTTAAGAGATGAAGATTTCTGTCCTGCCAGTGCAGTCGCTAATCTTTCCTTTTATCTCTGACATGTCTGAGGCTGTTATGTGGTTATGATAGTAAACAGTAAAGGCGTCTGGAAGGATGTCTTATCTAAAATATACGAGGCCTACCTTTCAAACTCCCCCTCCATCTCCCCTCACAGCGTTCCACCTCCTATGCGGCTGACTCTTCTGTATGCCAAACCTAACGTGTGGGGGTGGAGTTGCGGGGTGGCGGCTCAGTCAGGAGCGACAGCCACGCTTGCTACAACGACATGGTACATGATCACAGATCACAGGCACGCCCCCTCAAAACACAGCACAACAGCAGCACAGATAAGACACTACAATCCTGGCTGTCTGTCTGCCTTCCTACCTTTGACATAGCAGGGTGCAAAACTTTAAATGTGCCAGCAGACGCCATTTTCACAAACCACACAGGGTTTGAAGACGCAAGTCATAACCTCCTGAATCTCCGTTTTTGCTTTTCCGCTCACCCACTGGAGTCAAAGCCACAAAGTTTTCTTTACCACATACCAACACAATACTTTCTCTGTGACAACTGGGGTCTAAACACTTTTTTGTATGTGTTTGTGCAACTGTTTGTGTGTGTGCGAGAATGTGTGTGTGCGCATTTCTGTTTGTGTGCAGAGCAGTTGGGGGCGGGGGTCAGCCTACCACTCTCCATAGTCTAACAAGACGCTTGTGGTCCCTGAGCGTTTTGCTCCTTTTTTTGAACACAGATCCATATCTACCAACAGCACAGGAGCTGTCAAGACTCACCTCACTGACGCTGACGCAAGTCTGGATCATAAACAGCCTTTTTACACAGCAGCCTCTTTCGTATTGATCCATGTTTCTCTGCTGAGAGACTGGTTGTTGTTTTATCTCCCCAACATCCAAGACTTAACTCTCCTGAAGCTTACTGAGAGACAGTCATTATTTTACCCGACCTATTGTCTGACAAGGGGTTTGAGAGCCCAAGCCTGAGCCTAAATACAAATATAATGAGACTAAGATGGTTTCTGGCATAGAGGAAGTGCAGCTCACTTGGTCTCATTTTGCAGAGTTCGAATTTAGCTGGAGGCCTGTGTCACAAAGGGTGAGTGGTGTGGAGTGTGCAATGGGAGGAGAGGGGTATGGCGATATGCTTGGGTGTAATGCATTGGTGAAAGGGCAAGATTTTTCATCCCTGCGTTTACAGGGTGGAACGGCTAGGATATTGAGATCTGAGATAGGATCAGAGGGTAGTGAGCTGTTGCAGCTACGATAAAGGCCACGCATTACAAACGGAGCACAGATAGAGAGACAGCGACGACCAGAGAGGCCGAGAGAGAGGGAGAGAGTATCACACCTCTCATCCTTGAATTAATGCCTCCATTCTGCCAGGAAGCCATTCTGTGCCAGCGAGAAGCACACTGAGATATTGGCGAGAGGATGAGAGCACCGATAAGGACTAAAAAATGGAAGCTACGATCATGGAGAGGGGCAATAGGGATTAATCAAGTCTGGAAGAAAAGTAGGGTTCTTAAGGCCCCAGAGCACATGTACATGCCTGTGGCTCACAGACTCCGGCTAGGAAGGAACATCGTCACTATTACTTCATATTACACCCAATGAACATGCAAGTAAGCATGGGTGGATAAAGACAGGGACAGGCTAGCAATGCTGTAATATTGTAAGCATCCACTCATCAGCCTACACTCACATGCAAACTTATCTTTGTGGCCTAGAAAATCTGTGACCCTTTGTCAATGGAGGAGTGTTGAAAAATATCATCTGTTTGCCTATTTGATTTGTTGTAATTCACTCTGACTTCCATTTAAGGACAGCGTGCAGCATGCTGTTGGCACAGTTGCAAGACAGTGAAAAAGGTGTGCATCACTCTCATGTGCCTCTGGAACATTAAATCCCTGCTCCGCATGACGCCCTTTTTCCACATTTTAATTTAGCTTTGTCTATCAGTTGTATCCAGTAATTTTCTAGACGCCTGATGACACATCAGCATGAGTTGTGCCACAGTCTATTTAAGCAGCATGCTGACTTCCATGCATTAATTAAAAGCATATATCAAAAAGTCCCACTAGGTTAGATATAGCTAAACTCTTCAATATGTCCAACCCATGCTATCACTATTTTCTAGCATGTCCTAGCATTCTGACTGAGTTTGACAGCCATGGTCTATACGATCAACATCAACAGAGCCTGTCCCGAGGCTGTGTCTTACTCAGCCTTTGTGAGTAAGAGTTTTCTGCTCTGCTAGCACAACTTTGAGAGAAAAAGGCAGAGAAACATAGTGAGAAAAAGAGAATGAGCATGGCTAATCCTTACAGTAATGACAGAATAATTAGCTTGCGTTAGGCTAAGTAATGGGTTGTAATTATATCATTTATTCTGTGTTGAGAGAATGTGATATAAAGCCTGCACAATGAAGGAAGAGGAATTGAGCTCAGTGGGAAGTAGGATGGAGCATGTGTAAGAGCTCAGGCTCTTTCTATTGATTGATCCAAACATCAAACGAACCACTGGAGTAATGGGGGGAGTGAAGGACAGCTAAAAGCTATTTGGAGTCTTCACTGCATAAAAGACTTGACCTGTTCTACACAGCCTACATATCAAAACCATCAAACAGCAATCAATAGACCAAAGCGGTCAACTCAACAAACCGTCACCCTACTAAAACATCAAACCCCCGGTCCAAGCGTCAGATGATAGGCTACACTCAGCTTATCCATTACCATCAGATAAAGAGGAGATAAAACACAGAGCCTAATCCTTTCATGTGTCGTGACAGCCACAGCAGCCTCCAAGGCATTCCTTCAGTCTGGCTCTCAAATAGTTTTATGGCGGAAGGCAGTCAGTCACTCAGTCAGCCAGCAGGCCAGCCAGCCAGCCAGCCAGCCAGCCAGCCAGCCAGCCAGCCAGCCAGCCAGCCAGCCAGCCAGGGCTGTTCTGGTGTGTTTGTCTTATTTCACAGTTTACACGCTGTTTTATAGGTAGTTATTATGGTCACCATGGTGATGCCATACGTTTTTATGGTCTTTTGGTCTGAGGGCAGAGAGTGTAATAAACGAAAAAAAACACACGCATGAAAACAAAGACTCACAAAACACACTCCTGCTGTGGAAAGGTCTCCTGTCCCTCCCTTCCTCCCTGCCTCACTCTTTATCAGTCTCGCCGAATGCCTATCTCTTTCCTTTCTGCTTCATGTGAAACATGGATAGGCTAACGCAGAATTGTCCTCACTCATTCCACATCTGGAGCTGATCAGAGGGCCTCCTGGAAGTTGAGGCCTCTGGGCCTATTAATAACTATACCGCTGAAGTCAGGGTCAGACAGCAGTCAGCGGATGAGCCTGTGTCTACTAAACACACAGTCTCTTCCCCCTTCCCCAAGAGGACAACTCTCACTTTTAAAAAATGAGATGGTAGGCTAGAGAGCTTAGCAATGTGGATACTTATATATGGTTTTAAATAGGGGCACACTGTGACTCCGACAAGCCAGGCAGGAAGTCACAAATTACTCACAAATAAGTAAACAAAGAGTTAAGTTTGAAACATTTGCCTTCACATTTGGATATCCTTTTAAAAAAAATAAAACAAATACATGTGACAGCATGGGCTAATTCTGAGACAATTTTCTCCCTTGAGTTGTTTTCTTCATCTTTCCACATCCAAACAAGTTCAAGTTCAAGGAGGCTAGACCTGGTAAAGGCAAGACAGATGGTGAAGTCATCATCTGTTCTAAAGGTTAGGCCAGTCAGACAGCCCAGGTCATTCTGAGGTCTGGAAGGTCAGACCACCTCTGAACCCTGGCTCCAGTCTGACAGCTGCTTGGGTCCAAGGTCAGGGTGAGGTTAAGATACAGTCTGAGGACATTCAAATCGATGATTTATATAGTTTCGGTACACACACACACACACACACAGTATTTTGATTTTAGATTAGCTTCTGCTGTAACAATAACAGGGTGCTGGCATTTAAAACAATTTACCACATCAATTTAAAACACTAGCTCACTAAACATATAGATGATTATATGATTATGATATATGATATATGATTATACCTCAAAACCTCAAGAACACACACATCAACAGTTTTAAAGTTCCTCTGACTGAGCAAAGTCTCACCAACCTACAACTTAAAGCTTAATCAGAGAATAACAGAGCAAACACAGAATGATTTGTTAAGCATAACCCACCCCCATCCAACACACACCTGTGAATACAGGCTAGTTGAATCATCATAATCGGTGGTAGTTTTCTGCTGAGCCCAGCCAGCAGTCTGTGTTATTTTTAGAGGGCTGACACAGAAGCAGGCCGTCCATTTACTCGGTGAGCTGGCAGCAGGACCATCACAGCTCTGGTTGGTTTGAAACTACCAAAATGGGAATGAGCTCAACATAAACACAGCAAAGGTGTGGACACATACCAAAAAAATCTAATTAGTGCAGATTCAGAGGTGTTTCACATTAGGGTACTTAATAATGGTGGTGGATGGAAATGCCAAATCCACACAGAGTTACTAACTGCCCACTGAACAAAGGCCAGAAAATCAATAAAACACTTTACCTAATTTAACATCTATAAACTGGCATTAGTTTGTCATTATAACATTTATCATTTCTTCCTCTCATAGGCGTAAGGATAAAAATTAATCAGGAGAAGAAAAAAGATCATTAATACTTAATACAATAAGTCAATAGGACACATTCTCAGCTTGAATTTCAAATGATTTTAAACCACACTGTTTACTGAGTAATAGAAGGATGACATGAAAGTTTGTTCTAGCCCTCATTACAAAGGTGAATGGAGGGATTTTCAAGGTAATGTAAACATATAAACAATAAACTGCTCACCCTTGCACTATTTGCATGAAACCCTTATTTTTATAATAATAGCGATGAATCCAGCAGCAAATCACAAACTGACAAAAGCAGATAAAAAGGCAGAGAGTCAAACAGAAACTGAGGCTAAAGGTTGAAGGCTGAAGGCTGATGTGACTGATGCGTCGCGCCTGAAGGCCAGCTATGGATCTAGCAACTGAAGCCGTGATTGACATTGAAAATTACACAGAGTGAGCTATTAGCAGATAGCAAAGCCATATCATAATTCAATCCCTACACCATCAAAGTGCACCAATATCATAATTCAATACCAAGAACCATTAGCTTGCAGCACACCAATATCATAATTCAATCCTGAGGCCATCAGCCCCTGCCAATATCATAATTCAATACTTGGACCATTAGGACACACCAATAGGCCTATTAGAATTCAATACCTATGGTCAATGATCTAATAGGACACTGATACCGGAGTCATGGGTTGTCATGGGATAAGGCCTGCACATAAGGATCCTCTGGCCTTATTTAGCCCAGACTCCGTGATAACAGTGAAATAAACAACACTAAAATTAGGTAGGGCGAGTGGTTCACCAATAGCCTGGCTACACCACACGCTGAAGGCCGCAGAGTATTTGCTGCAGAAACAAATTTCAACATGGCTTATGCAGAGCGACACATTTGTGGAACAAAATGAAGCACCGCATTAGCGTCAAACTCAGCGGCGCTCTCAGCCAAACCTGTCAGAAACGGTTCGAACACTGGCCCCCAGTGTGTGACCATCTGCAGTTGGTCTAAATTATCACATCGTGGTACCTCGTGGAAATGGGCCTCTGTTACGTTTTCTGGTCCATTGCCCCTGTTTATATTTCCATGTTAACGTCTTATTTAACTCTTCAAAATACTTTAAATCTCATCCAGGCTCGGCTTGCTGGGTCATCAGAAATCTGCACCTCAACAGCCAATGAAATAGTTTTTTTTTTAAGCTCAGTTTTCCTCAACTGCTTTAAGTCAGTTTTTCACCAGAGTTGTCATTATTCACAGCTATTTTTACCACACATTTCTAAGGTTTCCTCACTTAACTTTAATCATCACCTATTGCCTGTGTAGTGTAAAATGACTGCTGAATGGAAACACACTAAAGAATGATCAATTACTTAAAAATACATTTTAATTACTTGAAAGATAGACAATCATCAACTATTTTCACAATTGATTAACTGTTTAAGTATTTCTTTTCTAGTAAAAGATGCCAGTGATTGATTCTACCGTCTCAATTTTTTTAGCATTTTATCTTATTGTAAACTGTTACTGTTTTTCTTGGGGACATTGTGACAGGTAAAGTGGGAAATACCTAACAATCGATTAATTGAAAAATAATAGCTAGATTTATCAAAATAGAATCAAGAGCTGTAGCCTCGAAGTGATTTTGTCTGAAAATGTGTTTAATTGTTTTTGAATCACACGTGAAAACAGCATAATGATCAATAATAGGCGTAAACAAATTAATTAAAAAAAGTTGGCATTTTAGCTAAAAATGTGGTGGACAAGTAAAAAGATAAGAAGACTGATTGTTTTGATGCTCCTCACTGTGTATTCATTTAAATGGAATTTTTTTTCCCTTGGGAATGCAAGATTTCTGTTTACTGAAAACCTCAGGCTTTATGTTACCAGATAAACAATAGCCTATACAAGATCGGCCTTGGAGGCACAGTTTGAAAAGTACGCTTGATTTTCCACATAAAGTGGGCATCTTCCTCAAACGTACAAGTGGAAACATTCAGCCAGTATAATCCACAAAGTGAGCCTAAAGAGAAGAGTCCAGTCAGTGAAGTCTAAGCTCTCTCTCTACTGGAATACAGAGCAGTGCAATAATGGATGCTTCTGTCATGAGATACGCTGAAACTCTATGATGCTGTAGGTGAGAGAGACTCCAAGTGGGTCTGTAAATAATGCCTGCCACTTGAAAATAGGTCTCTGGAAACTGCCCCCTCTGCTCCTGTTGCTGGTTGTGAAGAACTTTTGTCTGTGTACCGACATTAAAGTGGTTTGGTAAAAATCTGGTGGGAGATGGAAAAGCAAGGTAAAGATTTCTGCGTGAATATGAGCCACATCACATATAAATTTATATCACATTTTGATGCACTGTAAAGTTTAGTCGAATATCATCCCAAGAGTTCCTTTGTGACATCTCTGCAAGAGTTTTCTCTTCCTGCAGGTAAAAACCCAAGAAACAGGACATAATGCAGCTTGAAGAGAGTTGTAAAGCACATTTGACATAAATTAATACAATTTATTTTAGGTATATATTGAGTATGCCAAGACATAAAGTACTTGAAAAATATTGGCTATGCAGATCTACATCTTTAGGATCCTTATTTATTTATTATGATGTTTTTAAGGGTATAATCTTCTGTAGTCTGAATGACTCTATATTTGAGAAAAACACAAATTTTCAGGTGATTTGACGTTAACAGAAATAAACGTTTTAAAATCCGATATTTGGAGGAGAAATAATTAAATACACTAAACTGTTTATAAAAGAGTATTACAAGTTAGACACTTGTAAACTAAAACTATAAATCCTGAGGGGAATGTTTTTGCTTGTGGCTCTCTCTTACTGCATAAAATGTATGTTTTTGTGAACTTTGAATATAGATGAAGAACACAGATTTTAATAGAGTAATAATAATGATACTACCATAACATACATCCTCTTTATGTCACATGTTTATAGACACTCCATGCTTTCACTTGATACGTTTCAGAGAAGTAGGTGTGTTACAAAGTAAAAGTTAGGTGACAGCAGCAACTCCGTTTTAACAGAATCCAGATACAGAAATTTCAGCCCTGGGGCCCTCTATTATACTACGATGTCCTCAATCGGCCTTTGGAGAAACTGTATCATAGATTTTAACTTTTCGTCACAGAAACTCTGTTGTGAAAGAAGTCGTGTTAAAAGATTTCAAAGTAAGAGAAGTCATGAAAAACACTGCACTGTGATTGTTAGAACTTGACTGTGCTATTTTTCCCCCCAGATATAATAAATAATTGTCTCAGATAGTGTAACAACATATTCTCAACATAAAAAAAAAGGTTTTCTTCGGATAAAAGGTTTTGCCTTACAGCAATCAATATATACTGGATTAGTATCAAACTCCTGTTTCGCACAGAAAAAGGGAAATTATTTTATTATAATCATATAATATTAGAATATTTATATCTGAAGCACCATGGTAACTGTAGGGGTACAGCTCATGCCCTGTCTGTCTCTTCGCTGTGCACTATGAAATAAAGGCAAACATGTCAAAAATCTATATCTATATATTTACATATTCTACTAAAAACATGTTATGGGTAAGTAGTTCTAGTGGAATGCTATACCTATTCTATAATTACAGACTGTAAAAACTAAAAAATTATGTGATATTTTTATCATGACCATAGACTTCCACACCTTAAAATGTTATTAAAGCAAAATGTCTGTTTGTCACACTTTTTTGCCTAAAGCCTACATTGAGAGCTGCTGACTCCGTCTGTTTGGGTACTCCTATTTTTAGAGTTCTGTTAAGTGTTTTTTAGATTTTTTTTATTTTCAATTATCAGATGAGATTGTTCAAATTTTGATGCACTTTTGCGACCCCAACATAAACTTTTTCATTTAGATTAGGGCTCTAAGAGAATATGTTTAATTCTTGTATTAAATCAGATAAACTGAGTGTGGTGTAGCCACTCCTCAAAGCAGAGGGAGGGTGAAGAAACCGAGCCAGAGTCTGACGTACAATAAATCGCTGATGAGTTGGGAAGTATGGGCCTCTGCTGAGAATTACCCACTGATAAGGTATATGAAGTTTTTTTTTCAGCTTTCTAAGAGCTGCACGTCTCTCTCAGTCGCACAGAGTGTATCCTTCACAGGGACACGCTATAACCTCTTAGAAAGTAGGAGGACAGAGGCCCAACCAAAGTAGAACGAGGGCAGACCAAAGACCTGACATGCACTCATCCCTCTCTGACTCATGCTTAGTCGCTCACCACCCACCAACACACAGTGAAACCTCAGTCCCAATGCCAGGTTTTGTCACTGGGCAGAGAACCGGTTGGCTACAGTAAAAGCATGACGTGATGCCCCTTCCTCTATGCTCCCCCAGCCTGTGCAGCAACAGAGGGGTAAAAATATCCCACCAGTGAGTTCAGACAACCAGCTCATAAATTAACACTAAAACTCCTGCAGACAACAGCGGGCCAGTCGCTGAGAGATTTAAACCACTCAGGTTGCCACTGACCACAGCCCTTGGATCAGCTTACAAAACCCTTTTCCTAAATTTACCCATTAGGAGGTGGCGAATAAGAACAAGCTGTAGGTCAGTTTTCATCTAAGTCACTATTTAGCTGTCCGCTAACATAGTGAACTATTTTTCAAAATCGCTCTAGGATGTTTTGTTCCAGGAAATGTTATGAGGTGAGATGTAGACTTAATAGGCCTAAAATGGGAATTGTGTATGATAAAAAAAGGTCTGTTCTTAATTTTCTAATTTCACACCAAAAATATAAAGTATAGGTTTAGGCCCAGCTATTCACTCACATGTTTTTAGATGTTGCCTGTAATGAAGCGCAATCTCTCTTCGGTCTCAAGTTGAAACACAATGTTCCAGCAAACTGCTTGACTGGGTTAAAAAAAAAAGAAAAAACAACAGAGAGAAGAGTGATGATCCCCTCTAAAGAAACTCAACTCTGTAATGGACGGACAGGGATTACAGACGTTAAAACCTCCTCCATCTGTAATTCACTGTCACCCTGCCATCATCTCTGAATCACTGATCCATTTTGCAAGTGTGCGAGACCTTGCTAAAAGCATCACTGTTGCACCCATTTGTGTTTGTAGTGGTGGGGGGAGAAAAAAAAGGGAGGAAAAAAATAAGCACGCAGAGAAGACAAGTTAACAGCTTGCTGTGCTGTTTCAAAGCACTCTCTGTCCTGTAACAACCACCTAGCTAGTTTCTCACACTGAGAATAGGACACACTGATCAAATAGGATTTTAATGAACATCAGCAGTTGGAGCCTGAGGAATAGACGCGATGATGGCTTAAAGCTACTGACATCTAGGTTGGGTTGGATTTTCATCATCAAAAGCAACAACAACAAAAAAACACCATCCTTTTGCTGGAGCCTCACTCACAGACAAAACAGACTGTGATTGTAAGAGTACAGTGCATACTGTCCATTCGATCAGAAGGATGAAGCAAATGAGAAAGCAATTGGTTGACAAGGCCGCGTGTAGACCGTGATCATATCATGCTAACCCCACATTATCCTCATAAAACAGATAAGAAAAAAGGTTCTTCTCTGAAGGCTTTCCTCTAGGAGCATCTCAGTGGGAGGGAGAGTAAATAAGATGTCATCAATAATAGACAGTGAATGTTCTGAGCAGTTCTGAGCAGGCACACACACACACACACACACACACACACACCAGCACCAAGTGATTCCTATCCTGCAGACAGGCCTGCCAACCGCCAGCCTTTTCGCACACGCTCAGATTCACTGTCCTGACTAATCGCTTGTGATAGGGGCCTTTGCCATAATTACCCAGGGCCTTATCACAAACTTATGCGATGCATTTTTCATGTCCTGGCTGCTGGCAGTGCCTTCACTGTCTGTGCTGGCAGTCAATCTACGAAAAAGACTGATCTCAGACAAATTCTCACACACACACACACCAGTTCAAACAGGGCGAACTGGGTGAAAGCTGGGTGAACGACCAGAGAAGAGAGGGAAAAAAATTAAAAGAAGGGGAGGGGGAGGTGAGAGAGAGAGAGAACGATTGTTGGGGGGGGGGGGGCAGGAAGGGGGTGGGAGATAGATAGTGCAGGAAAAAAAAGAGAAAGCAGCCTCACATTTTTTTACATAATGCATGAACAAGAGGGCACGAGTAGGAGGCCCAAACCAGATCAAATAAATAGGAGAAGTGAAGCCTTGATGATGTGGCATTAAGTGCAACACAAAGCCCGCTGGGAAGACTTGTTCACTGTCCTTTTGTCTACCCAGTCATTGGGGCATCATGACCTAAATAAAAGTTTAAATCCGAGCCTGTGAGATTTACAAAATAATATATGAACAATTGGGTTAGCCTACATAATGCAATCTTATGTTAATGATGACGGCAACCGGGCTGCTAATATTCATAAATTGTGATTTGAAATTCAGCACTGCACGTTAAATGCCACGAGAAAACACACAGTGCCATTGTCTCCACGTCTTGTGATAGTTCAAACACGCACTAATATACACAGGCTATATTCATACTGTGTACAGGCCTAATATCCCCCCCTCCATATCCTTTACGGTGCCATAGATCTCCTCCGTGCACGCCGAGATTAGCGGCGTGCGTGAGGTTGGGACGTTTCTGGAGTTCATCATAATCAACAAGGTCACGATCGTTCGTGTTTGTACTACCACCGCGTCAACAAACCCTGTCCCGTCCCGTCCACTTTCACAGACGTGGCAATGTCTATAAAAACCTCACTGTGTATAATTGCCCGTCAGGAGGGGGGGGGGACCGAAAAAAAAGAGACCGAGTTGATCAACCATAATCAGCGAGACGACTTCAACGTAAACTGCTTCAAAACCGTTAGCCGATAACGTCGCTAATGTTTTCATTCTCCTTCAACTAAACTTGTCAATTTCACAGTTCACAAAAAGCAGGAAAAAACACACACAAGCGAAGCGCTGTTGTCTGTCTGAGCTGCCCGTCTCAACGGTTGGTGTCACCACAGCGCCACCGTATAATGAGTCGCACTTATTTTTTCCCCAAATTATCCAACCTTACAGCGGCTAAAGCGTCGGGCTAACTACGGCTACTCGCTCCGCTAAAAGTTGAAGAACACGCAATAAAGATATGCTGTCCGAAAGCTTTCCACCAAAGCCCCGCCGTTTTGTTTTTATTTCGGCGCATCCCCGCGGCGTCGCCCCGGCTTGCCCAGTTGCAGTGTCCGATCGATGTTGAATTGAACAAAGAGGATCAATTTCTGATCAGCGAGAGAGCCACTTTCATCAATGTGAGGAAGAGGTCTTGAATTCTCTTCCGAAACACCTACGAGGCGGCCGCCGAAAAAAAACACAAAACACGGCCGCAGAAAAGAGACGAGGCGGCCGAAGCGAAGAGAGGAGAGACGATTTAAAGAGAGGTTGAACTGACCTGTAGTTGTTGTAAGTCAAAGCGCTTCCAATATTGAAACATCGATCCTGCATTGGCCGCCATCTTGAGACATATTGAGACAGGAATGAGATGCTGATAGAGAGCGCGGGGGTTGGAGTTCAGTGGAGAGGACCGGGCGGCGGGAACACCCGGAGCGGACTCACTCCGCCGCTCTGCCCGGCCACAGCTGGAGTACGGAACGGAGTCTGCTCACGGGAGTGTTGCCTTAATAACGCCATTATAATTGTTTAAATAGCATTTTATCAACATTCAGATATTACAGGTAAATAAGAGAACTGGCACTAAATGACTCTTTTTTTTCAATTACTCGTTGAAGTAAAAGGAACAGAGAGCGCCTGACGAGTCCATGTTTGTTGTTGTCGTTTGTTTGATCATCATGTATTATGAAGAGCAAAGATCATACAAAAATAATGCCAGGAGGCTAGTTAGAAGCCATAGCCTATGTAAAATGAAAAAAAAATCTACGGAGAGAGCTTTCAGGGCCAGTATTTGCTCTCAGAGACTGTACAAGAATTTGAGTGTTTAACATCTAATGAGTTATTACATGATCCGCTGTTTCTCTTGTAGCTAAATTAAGCTCGACTGTCAGATTGAGAAATAAAAAGTCAGTTAATAAGAAACAGTCTCATTTTATTCCACGCACACACTTTTAAAATGTTCATAGACTCAAATTAAGGATCTTTTCTGAAACAGCTAATTTACACCATATTTAATAAAAAAAAAAAAAAACCTTAAATGTTTGAACAGCATAATCAGTTTAGGTTTTTTAGGTTTATTGTTGTATGTTTTTGTTAGTTTGATTTGTTTTTTAATTGATTCCAGTGAAATATTGTACATCTGATAACTTTAACAAAGTAAAATCAAATTTTATAAAAAAAAAAAAATGAATTTGCCAGGTTCAGCTGAAAATTCAATACCAGCTTAAAGTCTTTGTCCAAATTGTTTAAAAAGATTCAACTCTAATTAGGTAAAAAAAACAGACACACACACACACACAGTTATGGTACAGAGGCTATATTTTATTTTATTTTAATTATATGGGTGGGTCTATAGAATCAAAGCAGCCTTGGAGAGGACCTGCTGAAACTGGCCATTTAAAGAATTGGTAAAAGATGACATGGACTTACACCTGGCATAAGATAGTTTCAAGTTCACACATTTCTCGGTTTACAATTACTGATTCATGTTAGTTAGATATTGTCATCAAGGCGTTGCCTTGCTACACAGATATTAATCAGATTATTTAATCAAAGAAGATTGTTGAGTTGTTAATCTAGTCAAGTCGCTGCTGCATCAGGGCAGCCCAGTGGTTAGAGTGTCAGTGTGCATATATATCTTTTGCTGAAGTGACCTTGAGCAACACATTGAACCCTGGCTGCTCCTGAGGCGTCAGTCCCACTGACCATGTCCTCTGACCCCCTCAGTGTGTGGATGTGACTCAGAGGGATATGCAAAGAATGTCTAATTACACTCCGTGTATGTAGTGCCCTAAATTCCTGTGTCATCCTGTACCGCTTTGTGCACCTTCAAATGCGTCACACCTCAGCTTTAGCCTCCAACTGCGCTGCACAGCGAAGCAGAGCAGAGTTGCTCAGTTTTATCAGGGTAGCACATCTGTTGTACACATAGTTTTCATTTTTAGCACTTTGTGGCTTCCCAAATTTGACTTGCCGAGCGTTTTGTGAGGCCTGCCTGTGTGGAAAATCCACGCCTGCATTCACACATCTGAGAGTTGTTTTTTTTTTTTCTCTTGAAGGCTCAGAGTCTTACAGGCTTTTATCAGCTCGGTCTTTAACACAAATATTTTATAGTCATATTTTTTTGTCTCTAATCATTTTCATTTCTTTACAGTCGTTGCACTTTAATTGCATTCACTAAAAATAATACAATAATTTGCCATAGATAATGATGCCTTGTTCACTGCGTTTGTGTGGATACAACTAGTGGGCATTTTGTGCTGTGAATTAGCTCAACTTTCAGACCATTACCTGATTTGATTTGAGGTTGTTTGTGTCTCCCTCTTTTTACAGTATGAATAGTTCTCAGTGCTCCACTGATATGAAGCCCAAATAGCATCGCCTTATTTTATAGTTCATTTATAGATATAATACAGTGAAATAAAGACTTGCTTTAGTTTGCCCTTCACACCTCATCACATGCTTTTAATAAAATGTGCTAAATCACACTTAACATTCAATTATACAGTAAATATATATAAAGGATCATTATAATAGCTGTGTGATTCACCTTGGTGTCAATTGTTACCATAGCATGTCTGTCTTTTAAAAGACTTAGTGACATTGATCTGCACTAACATACAAATCAAATACTCTGCTGAAAAAATGTGTTTACTTTTAAAACACAATACTGCATATGAACCGATGAATCCTGTGTTTAATCCTCTCATTTCTTTCCCTTTCCGCCATGTTAATCAGCATTTCCTTGGCTTGGCCTGCATGACTTGTGATGCTACCTATAATTAAGCCAAACCAGAAATACAGGTCTGAGATAATCCGCACAGGCTTAGTAGCTTTGCAGTGAGTCCATTATGCTGTGTTTATATAGTTATCTCTCACCATCACACAAATGAAACACATAAAGGACGCATTATGTATGCCACTGATAATAACTTGACAAATAAAACTGAAAGGAAAAATACTTTATCAATCAGTAATATGAAAGTAAATATGAAAGCGACTCTAAAATGTACAGTATTTGGCTTTTAGACTTTTACTAAGATTTGTAAGATTGTTTCTAGAATATTGTTCACTTCAAATAGCCTGAAATAAACTGATTTGTTTTTGGAATGAAATAAAATCAGTCAAAAAAATTGTTTTTTTTTTTATTTTACCGCAAACTTTGTTGTTAACATCACAAATCAGTTGAATTTGTACTGTCAAGCGTTCTTCTCAGACTCTCTAAATTTCTACACACAGTGTTGAAGGATCTGAAGCTTCACTGGAAGCGGGGTTACTTTGAAGCAGTAGGGGGTACACAGCGTTGTAAGTCAGAACAAGTCGTAGTCGAGTTATCAATCCACCTACAAATTATAACGTTTTTGCTACAGAGGTTCGTGCATGTCTGGCATGGGCGACTTGAGAGGGCTTTTTTTTTTCCTAGCTTGTCTTTTTATTTTAATGCACTCAGTGGTAAAATTAGAGAGGAGAAAAACAGGCGTAAATTGTTCATGACAAGGACAGCCAAAAAGAACGCATTTAGGTCCACACATTTAACCTCTAAAAGCGTAATCAGTTCATGTACATGTGGTTAAAGTTTAAAAATAAAACAATAAACACACATTCTTTGTGTCAGTGCCATTATACAACTAGATGTTATCCCCTCCATAGAGCTACTGGGTATAAAATAAAACAGCCTTTCTGTCCTCTAGCTTTCCCACTTTTCTCTGTCTGTGTCCCTTTTCCTCCTGCTCATTGACTCTGCCTGTAAGGTGCTTTTAGCGGGCCTCGTGTGGCCGGGTTAGAGATGGATGTGTGGCCCTTGGGAGCCGTAGGCATAGAGCAACACTGATCATGTCAGACAGGCTGGGGAGGCTGCATAAGATCATCATAACACAACAGTGGAGTGAATCGCCGCAGTGGCACTTTCACACAACCTCTGACCTCTGGGGTAACCTTTAAGGTCATGATCAAGGTCAGGGGTCAGCAAGGGCCTCTGTGACCAAGGAGCCCCTCCTTCCTATTCTTCCTCTTTTTTCTCTACGTTGTCTCCCTTCATTTTTCTCCCTGTACTGTCTTTTCTCATTCCCTCATTTTCTATCTGTTTCTCTATCGCTCACACTCTCCTTCACTGGCCGGGACCAATTGAGACGTTCCGTCCCCTGGGAGTGCAAAAAGGAAAGCAAGAGAAAATCAATAGGGAAGATGAGTGAAAACCTGGGGGTCCTATCAAAAACTGAACTCTTATCCCTGCGATGATTCACACTCACTCAGAAACACATAAAGATACATAGTGGTATTAGTTTTGAGAAACAGGAAGGTTGCAGCAAACACGAGCCTGGAAAAAAGTACAAAACTGCAGAAAAAAGATACACATGTCTGCAAAATATGCAGTGTTACAAGCAAAGGTGACTTCCAAGGACAATATTAAATGACCTCAAACAGCCCTTTTGTCTGTTTCTTGTCCTGTCCTTGTTGCATACATGTACACTTGTGGCCAGCAGCCGCGGCCAACGGTTGGACAGAGAAAGACGCCATATCGATCCCCCCACGGAGATTTAAGGTCTGCGACAGTAAATGAAAGTGCCTGATAGAAAATATCTTACAAGAGAGAAGAGGAAAGATGAAAGCAAGCATAAATGCCAAGCTTTGCGCACCCTATCACCCTGTCTGTAATATGAGCTGAACAAAATGTCACCACATCACCAATCAGTTCAACTTTAATTATAGCACATTTCCAGCAACATTTGCATGCTTTTGTGCTGCGTAACAAAGGGATTAACTGAACAGAAAAAGGAGTCTAAACAAACTCATTCCTATGTGTTATTTCCTGACATCAGCCACCCCTGCTTTTTTCTGACGAAGGACATAGGCCTACATGTGTTTACAATGCTGAGCCTCATCTTGATTCCATAACCTGTGAGCTTCTGCATTATTTCCCAATGCAAGATAACCGCGGGCGGGACAGTAAATGATCAGCTGAAAATAGAACAGTTCAGATGAAAGAGAGGATAAATAATGTAGAAAGAATACAAAACCTCTTAGGGGAATAACTAGTCACACACACACACACACACACAAGCACACAAACAGATTCTTCTTTTTTTTGGCAACACAGTGAAGAAAAGTGAATGGATGTAACAGGAAGGAGGAGGGCCCTGTGGAGACACACATGCTTCTTGCTTCATCTCCTCCCATTCCTCCTTGTCTGCCATTTTTTTTCTGCTCACATTCAGACTTCATGACATACTCTGTGTCTGTTGGGAGGAATAATGTTGTCCCAGTCACGGCGTGTTTTCCCGGCCCACCAGAGCTCAAATGCAACACACAGTGCAGGGTTTCCGACCCTGCTGCCTCATCATTTTTTCATAAGTTTTGATCAGAATTCATTTACACAACGACAACAACCTGGACAGCAGTTATTCCTGTATTTGTTTATGATAAATCCCCAAATTAAAACTGTGAGTCATTTATTAACATTTCTAGTTAGAGGGTTTTTCATTGGTGGGTCATATCTAATAAATAAAACATTCAAGACAAACCTTTTCAAAGCCTTGCTGCTGTATGACTAATTTTCAAAAGAAATGTTTATTCATTGGTCGAATTAAACATGCACGTTTGGAGATAGATTCCAATATCAGCTGCACACAACGCTTCCCGGGCGGCTTTGTGCTTGTGTAGGGAGACACCTAGTGGTGAATGGCCCGTTTAGCGCTTTAGGCGAGGATACACGGAGGACTGAGCGGCCTCTCCGTGCTGCTTCACCTCCAGAAATACAACTCACGAGGTGGGGAAGAGCTATTTCAATCGGGTTTATTGTGCACGACGTTAAATGGGTCTTCTTGCCAGTTCTCGCTTGTTATTTGACTCCTGACATCAATCATAAAAGAAAATATAGGCTAATAATGAAAAATATGTCTTGCTCTTTAAAAGTTGACTTATGTTTATTTCATCAGGAGGACACCGCGCCCGAGGACAAGGTGTTTACCTACCTAAAAGTGTTAGTGAGGCTAACCGAGAGTCAGCCGGCCTTACAAAAGCCCTATTCATTGGTAACAGGAACCCAGACCCTGCCACGTCAAAATGCTTGCGCACACAACACGAGTGCAAATGTTTTACTTAGTTTTAAACAAGAAGACAGAAATGACCCGCCACCAGTGCACAGGACAGGCGAGGAGAAGCTCGTTGGGATAATGGATTGGTGTAGGTTTTACGGTCAAAAAATCTCAACTGCACCAAATCTGACCTCATTATCTCACCTGGAAGTACAGTGACTGTGGGGCACCTGGGAGTGTCGGTATGCAACAAGGACCTGTGAGACTTGATTTCTAAACTGGTTTAGTGTAAGGTTTCACACTAGTTTATGCAAAAAGGGAACAGATCAAACTTTAGGGGAATCTCCGGGGTGAAGGGCGTTGATGGGGACTCGGGCTGATTGGAGTGCAGTCTCAGCGCGCAGAGCGGACAGGCGCTCAGGTTTTAATCTGGCTCATGAAAAGATTGTTCTCAACAGGACCTGCTCCTCTGTGTGTGTGGCTACAGTCGGATTTTTGTCATTCCTGGGACTCTTCCTAAGCAGCCTTCCGGATCCCTTTCTTTCTGTCTCTGAGGACAACAGAGTAGCGACTCTATTAATATGGACGCATCCATTCCGTCGGCACCGCAAACTTCCGGACTGCTTTGCGCTGTATCAGATCAATGGGTGCGCGCTTACCGACGACTGGCGCGCGTACCTACAGGCTGATGCTGTGATCATCCACCACCGGGAGGTTGCCGCCGGCTACGTAGAACTGCCACCGGAACCGCGGCCACTTGCGCAAAAGTGGATATGGATGAACTATGAGTCCCCCACGCACACACCCAGACTGTGGCGTTTTGAGGGTGTTTTTAACCTCACAATGAGCTACCGGACAGATTCAGATATTTTCCTCCCGTATGGGTATCTGATTCCCCGTGAGCGCAAAGACAGAGGTCGCCTAAATCGCTACGCGCAGCCGCTCCACACACCCTCGCGCTCACACCTTGTCAGGCCCCGCCTTGTAGCCTGGGTCATCAGCAACTGGTCGGAGTCACATGCTCGTGTGGCCTTTTACTACCAGCTCCGCCGGTATATTAAGGTGGACGTGTTCGGGCGCGGTAGCCGTCCGTTACCAGAGGACAGCGGCGGAAGCAGCGTGGTGCGGCTGGTCCGACAGTACCTGTTCTATCTGGCGCTGGAGAACTCGCAGCACACCGACTACATCACGGAGAAGCTGTGGAACGCGATATTGGCCGGTGCCGTCCCGGTGGTCCTGGGTCCGGGACGGCAGAACTATGAGCGATTCCTGCCTTCCGAGGCCTTCATCCACGTGGATGACTTCCCCTCAGTGCGAGGACTGGCCCAGTACCTGCTGATGCTGTGGCGCAACCCGGCCCGGCTGAAGCGGCACCTGGACTGGAGGGGGAGCTACAGCGTGCACAAACCAACCTTCTGGGCTCAGCACTACTGCACGGCCTGTAGGGCGGTGAGGAGGAGAAGAGGCAGGACCGATGTGGTCACAGATCTGACCCACTGGTTTCGCTCGTGAAAACAGAAGCATCACCTGCAGCACCTGAACTGAGATCATTTGTAACCAGTGACAGTGAAACAGTGAGGTGAAGACACAAACTCACTGACCACTTGCTGCTTTTAAAGTTTTTTTTTTAATTATTATTATCTCAAATGCTTCTTGTAGCTCTCTGAGCCATACTGATGTTTTTATCTCATTTTTAAATAACATTACCGTTACTGCACACAAGTCACTTTTACTGTTAACCTAAAGTCACAAACCACAGATTTACCTGAGAGGTCTTTTTATTACAACACCTGACCACTCGTCCTTAGACCATTGAGCTTTCCGTTTCTTTTAACATTACTTCAGATAGTTTCTGAGCTGCTGGTCTCAGTTGATTCACTTGAAATAGCTTCTTAGCCACCATTCAATTTCAATCATCCTTACAATCAAACAATCAAATGTTTGCTGTGAATATCTGCAAGTATCACATCTTTGCAGAGTTGAAAGTAGAATAAAATACACTGTTTTAAACAGAAAATATAACTTTTAACTTCTAAGAAGGCCTGGAGTTGAGGACAGGTGATAAATGCATTCGAAAGAAGTGTGTGCATGTGTAACCCGTTTGATTCAAGGAGGCAATACAGAGACGGCCTCCAGAAATTACTGTTTACATGTCTCTTACCTGAGGCCTTAGCACTAAATTATATTAAATCTATCTGATCTACAGATAACTGAATGACCTCATAAGTGTTGTTAGACAGCAAAGCTTGTCTTTTTAATGTGGTTCATATACAGCACCTCTGGCATGGCATGCTAGCAGGAAAGACAGCTGAACTAACACACACACACACACACACACACACACACACACACACACACTATAGTGTTTCACTGAACATAGTTGAGTTTGCACGGCTTTGCTCATTTTGCTAATGCTTTTACTAGCAGTTATATACTGTCACAGCTTAGGATACAGCAAGAAGGCAGAAGAAAACTGAAAAACTGAGAAGGGGGGAGAAAGTGAACATGTGTGTGCTTAAAGAGTCACTTGATAGTAGTCAGAGGCTGTGATGTGGATCATTTAAATTTACACCTCTGCGTTAGTGCCCTGACACTGAATTAACACTTTACACTGTCAAATGAGACATTTCCTGCAGGCACAGATGCCTCAGCAGCTGTTTAAACCACTGACGTCTATCAGCATTAATGTTTTCAGATGGCCAGAACAACCAGACCACTTATCTCTGTCATAATCCCGTTAATGTGCTATAGGGAATTATTAGCATATAGAGTTACTGTCAGTAAAATCATATTTACTCTTCACATTTTCAAATATAAGTCAACCAGATGGGCCGCCTTCATTTCCTCAAAGCTTCTACCACGTGTTCTTATTCAGCATTCTTCAAACGGCATGTCACAACGTTCAGCTGAGGGAACAATGTGCAGCATGTTCTCTACTGTCTGGGCAGAACAGGTGCAGTACAGTTGACCTAGTAGTATCTAAAATTAGAGCTCATCTGATGAAATCTAGAAGATGATCCACACAATGGAGGGAGCTATTGTTTGTCATTTAAATGCAGCGTCAGGTCAGTTACAGAGTACTGAATGTTATCACTGGACTTTCTACTTACTATATTTATCTGACAGCTTCACTTATGTAGGTTCTCAATGAAAAAAGCTAAGTGATCCGATATCGTGGCTTGTTCAAATCAACCTTTGTCCTTATTTTTATTATTTTTACTATATTTTTTATAGTAGAAGTTTAGAAGTTTGTCTTCAAGTGTAGTTAAACAAGTTCACAACAAATTCTTTGGAAATGTTTGGGTTTAGGGGTGTGTTGCTACTAATTAATTTCTGAAAAGAAGAAATGAAGTTAATGATGTTTTGCCAAATTTAATTTTTAATCATTTTATCCTTGAGTCTGTACATGAATTAAACGTATCAGGGTGTGAACGTTTTAGGTGAACAAACCTTAATTATGAGGCAGATGTGGAACAAATCTGGACTAGACACATGCATTCATGTTAATACCAGCATTCAGTTCAATAGTGTTTAAAGTACATTGTGAGGAGTACTTCTGTATTTGTACTTAAAGCTAATTATGAGTATCTATTTAGTAATTCTACTTGAGTAATACTTTTAAATGTTCAGTGCGCACTTGCACTTTTACTTGAGTGTTGGATTTGTGTACCTCTGCCACCTCCATGGGTTAGTACTGGATGCAACACCAGATTGACAACAGAGGACCTAAATGCATGACAGACACCGACACGCAGAAGGATGCAGTTTGATAGATTAATTCAGGTTCAGAGACAGAGAGGAGTCTTAAACAAAGTCCAAATAATATAACCAGTCCATCAGGGAGCAGGTAGATGAATACAAAGCAGGGGGATGAGCTGGATTAATGTTAATTAACAAGGTGTCATAGTGTTAAACAGGAACATGAATAAAGTTTTACCTGAAACTGAGTCAGTGCAACATGCTTCATGTACTCATTCTTTACCTGCGGTTTGTCAGGAGCTGACCCTGGGGGAGATGATTTTCTACGCCTTCAAGGTCTATGACCCAGAAGGAACAGAAGTCCTTGAGGAGGAGGTGGTGGAGTGAGTGCGTGTGTGTGAGTGTGTGTGCGTGAGCATGTACGTGTGTGTGTGTGCGTGTGTGTGCACACAGCAGAGACCACCTTGTGGCTTCTGATGCCTCTCACAGGAATCCATGACTCAGATAACAATGAATTAGTGCACTGTAGTACAAAAACATAAATCATTAACAAAGTTCTTGGATGCAGATAATACATATCTTCCTCAGTGAAATACAGATGATAATTAATTTAAAGTCAAATACATGGAAACAGTAATTCTTCTTTTCTGCGCCTCTCCTGAAGGAAGAAATATCACTTCGTGTCACAGGCGGACAAGTTTACAGAGGCTGAGGTGAATTGTTGCTTGGCAACAAGGTGAAATATTGCATGTATCAATATGAGATAGTGATTCAAAGGTAACGGCAGTGGTGATATTGTTGTAGGTGAGCGCTGATGAATACTCAGAATCTGAGGCAATTTCATTTGATTTAAACACTAACAACCATCTACAGCTTATTACAAAGATCCTTCTCAGCTCTCTTCCAGACCCCCTCTTCACTAACAGTGCCATTCATAACCTACACGGCCCCTGGCTACAGACACAGTAATCTCATTTGTACAGCAACAGATGTTTCTCTTAAAAACATCCGTTGAGTTGGGAGTGAAAAGTCTGCCTCTCATTCTCTCAAGGGATGAAAGAGACCAGTCTAATCGCTATGAAATCTGTCACATTTGCACTGGTTTGAAGAGGCATATTGACTTACAGTAGGCTTACTATGTTGTGAAACGTAAACACTCCCCTTCTCTGTCCCCCTCTCGCAGCCTACACATATTTTGCGAGGACGCTTTCATGTTCTGTACATCAAAAGGCCACACAGAGGGGCGAAAGAGAGGAGAAAATGCATATGAAACAACAAGACCTCCACACAAATAAACAGCACAGTGTTCCCATGGCAGCGGGGTGCAGTAATCTGACGGCTGGTTTCCCATGGCTGTGTCTCCCTGCCTTATAGACCTCCACTCTGTCTCACTGATGGCTCCTGTGATTGCAATCATCCATCTTACTGTCAAAGGCAAAAAAGGGCAAGAAAGGGGAAATCACACACACCATCTCTCTCTTGCTCCCTTGTGTCCAGCAAACAAGCCACCCCACTGTGAGCAGAGCCAACACATGGACCACAGGCCCTCTCCACTGGGTGCGTGTGTGTGTTTGCATGTGTGTGCCCATGCTTGTATGATCTACAGAGAGAACATGTGTGGGTGTGCATCTTTGGTTGTCTGTGGCTGCCCATTATACTGCATGATCAGTCACTGGAGTGTGCGCGGGGAGCGGTGGACATGTCTGATCTTGCAGCTGATCAAAAGCACCAGAGAGTTGTTCCCTCGTGGCTGTGCAAACGGGCCTCATATCAACATGTCTCTGTTCAGTAGACAGGAAAAACAAGAGGAGAGTGAGACAGACAGAGGAGGAGGGGAAGGCAGAAACACGCAGGCAGAGCACAGATGAAAGGATGCATAAAGAGGCCAGAGTGGAATATATGACAATGATACATAACCACACTTATCTCCCTCTTCTGATGAGATAATTGAATGGCAAAAGCCAGCTCTGCTATTGTCTGTAGATGTAACAGTGTGCGTGATCTCCCCTCTCTCTGCAAACCTGAAAGCTCTCCTCGTCAGAAAAGCTGCAGATTAAAAACAAAACAGAAAAGTGCAATAAATCCTTCACTTGTTTGCTTACAAGTAAGTCAGATGTATACAAACTTCCTCTTTAATGTTGCTGGTAACCTTCCCTGCAACAACTTGTGTTATGTGATCACTCGCGAACAGGACAAAGAGCAGGAGTGAAAGGAGGACATGAAGAAACAGAAGGATGAAAAGAAAGAGGAAGACGAGGAGGAGGAGGAGGAGGAGGAGGAGGAGGGGGCCTG
This sequence comes from Ctenopoma multispine, assembly GCA_034779795.1. Taxonomy (NCBI): domain Eukaryota; kingdom Metazoa; phylum Chordata; class Actinopteri; order Anabantiformes; family Anabantidae; genus Ctenopoma; species Ctenopoma multispine. Next base: position 18,538,587 of record JAUYWH010000005.1, on the reverse strand, counting down.
CAGCGAAGGTTCTGCTTGTTAACAGTCTTGCCACACTGTGACGTATTGGTGTAATAAATGTGTAATAAAGTGGTGACTCTGAAATGAAGCCCTTTGTTGTTGTGACTTTAATCTTACTTTCATCAGCAGCACAAATAAATGTCTGCTGATTACAATGTTTTGCAAATTAAACAACAAAGCACGCTGAACATTAGTATAAAAAGTTATAAAAACATGCACAACACACAACAAATGTTTTTTTAATGGTAGGAGACTGGAGCCTTTATAAACTGAACCTTAACACATAAAGGCAGGTTCAGTAAAAGGAATAAGAAGATTTTGCTGCTTTACACTTGTAAGCTTTTTTGCCAATAGTTAGATGAAAAGATCAACAGTCAGTCTTATGTCCTGTGGGTTCAGTATAAACCTACTTCCAGCAGTTGTTTAGCTTAGCTTAGCATAAAGACTGGGAACAAAAGGAGACAACTAGCCCGACTCTATCCAAAGATAACAAACCAATACGTGAAAGTGTAGTCTGCATTCGTACTGCGTCAGCAAGGACAGACAAAGCTCCTAATATTCAAACTCTGGAGTGGTATTGCAAGAGGGCAGATAACCAACCTCCTAGTCACACCAGATTTATACCCCAAATAATTTATTTTGTGAGTTATACATCTGTAGAATACAAAAAAAATGTAAATTCACTTCAATTAACAAAATCCAATGAAGTTAATTGTTTTTTATTAATGTGTAATATATATATCCATTTTCACCATTTTTTAAACCCTTCTGTAGTTTTTTTTTTACCAGGTTAAAAAATGTTTTGGTTGGTTGAAATTTCTGAAATATCCAATTCTGAGAATGCTGTTGTCAGTGTGGGTAGGAGGATTTTGTTGAGAGCCAGCTGTTTCCCTCTGTTTTCAGCCTTCATGCCAAGCAAATCCTCTGCTAGATGTAAAGTTATATTTAACAAACAGAAACAAAATCAGTGCGTCCACAATTGCCAAAACTATTCTGTTAACTTACGAACCTTGTAATGGAGAAAACAAGACCAGACATGGTCAAAGCTTTATTCTTTAGAGCAACAGGCTCGGTCTCTCAGAGACTTATTATATGATAATCATATCAGTTTGAAACAAATCTCAGAGGCATTTTATAAAGAAGTCAATGTAATCCTGTCAGGTTTAGTGCTGTGTCAGCCAGTCACATGAAGGCGCACTGGAAAGGAGAACTGGAAATGCTGCAGCATCTCTTGCTTTTGCTCTCCAGATGCTATTCATTTCACCTTCCTTTATTTTAAGCAGATACTCTTGGCAGCTTGTCATGTCTTACCTCAGCTTTAACAAGGCAGAGCACAAAGAAGAGAGCGGAAGAAATATGTTTGACAGACTAACAAAAGATGAACCTCAAGGTCGTTCCAAGAATCTTTTTGACACTAAAGAGTTCACATTGTGTCCAGGTCTCGGGAACTCTGAGCCAAGGGAACAGATGTGTTTACTAGGCAGTCTTTTATCTCAGGAAAGAAAGATGCCAAAATCCTCATAACATTTTATGAGATTATATTTCACTGTACAATACCGTGAAAGTTCTGCTGCTAGGGTTAAGTAGACTAAGATCATGCAGTGAAAAGGTGAAACGGCTCAAAAAGGCCTGAAATGCTCAACATCTCATGTTTGCAAAGAGCTTCGCTTTATAACTGTACTCATGTGTGACAAGACAATTAGACAAAATCAATTAAAAAAATAAAGAGATGTGGAAAAACGTATGTCCAATTATTAACACAAATACAAAAGTCTACAGTACAGTATTCTTAAAGAGGACCACGTCTTTGTCTCTCCCCCAGGACTGGAGTTTGTAGGGGGGTCTGAACAGGCTGATGGCGCTTGGTTTTTGTGGGAGAGAAAGACAGTGGATCTGAAATGCTGCCAAATCCAGATCCTTCAGAATTCTCTGTGAAACCTAAGATATGAAACACAGAAATCAGCAAGAAAAATATAAAGGAATAATTATTTAGGGAAATATGATTATTTGCTTTGGGGCAGATAGATGAGAAGATCGATCCCATTCTCACATAGAGCTAGAGCCAGGAGGTACAGTAATTAGCTTACTTTAGCATAAAGACTGAAAACAGGGAGAACTCTTTCCAAATGAAATAAAATCCATCTACCATCACCTCTGAAGCTCACTAAAGAATACACGGTATAACTTGTTTTTTCAAACAAAGGACAAAAATTTAAATTATAAACAAGGTTTTGCTGGACGTTACGTGCCTATCTATGTTTCTCATCAAAAATTACAAGTTCGGAAAGCATAGGCTATAAACTCAAATGAGTCCAATAGTTTCACATTCATCAACATTCCCATTTAAGAAGCTTAATTAACATAAATATGTGATTTATATCTTAATAGTTGCTGATTAATTGAGCAGTTGTTGCAGCTCTGACTGTTACATACATGAACTTTACTTGTGGTCACCAGGTGGACTTTGTTACCTTTGGGCAGAGACAGACAAGCTGTTTCCCTTAATCCAGGCTGAAGTAAGCTAACCTGCAGCTTTATAATAAACACATTTCAGACTGGTATAAATCTTCTCATCTCAGTATGGAAGAATGTTTTTGGCCTTACTGTGAATGCCGATCATGTGCTCCAGGATCAGGACCCTCTCAGCCAGGATCTTTAGGGCCTCCCTGAGCTGCTGCAGAGCCTCACCCTGGGCAACACCATCATGTTTATTTTTTTAAATATTTTTTTTTATGAGCCCTGGAGGTAAAGATATGAATGTCCCTTACCTCATTCAAGCCTTCTCCTGGCTCTCCTTTAGGGCCTGGTGCTCCCTGTAAAAACAGGATAAAATAATATTGTTATGTGTGTGTGTGTGTGTGTGTGTGTTTTATGTAATACAATAATCATATACTCACAGGTAAGCCCCACTCGCCTGTGGCACCTGGAGGCCCCTAGTGGAGGAAAAACAAAACAATTACAATCGCAGACAAACATTTCACCAGCTTGGATTCTTTATCCCCCTACTAATCTGCCTCTTCACCAGATCTCCAATCTTAAATCATGCTAGTCGAGGAGGAGGATCAGGTTTAAAGACTGAGGCCCACTAGAGAACGGACTACAGAAGGGACTCGACATGGTTGCTGTGATTAGTGAAGCCTGGTCTTGGATGGAAGAGAGAGAGCAGGATTAGTCAAGGCTCAGAGTAAGTCTTTGAAGAAAAGCTCATTCCCCTTTAATGTGTTCGAGATTGCATGACAGCTAGGGCCACTTACAAAACTTAGAACAAAAAACATTTTGATAGTTCATCACAGTCAGATCTGCTCAGCCAGCCTGCTAATCGAGTAATGAGGATGATTTTTAAGGAGGCCTCACCCTTTCCCCTGAATCGCCTTTAGGCCCAGGATCCCCAGGCTTGCCTCGGAGGCCTTCCTTGCCCTTATCTCAGATAAACAGAAGGACATGTATTAATGATGCCGGTCGTGCATTCATATTTATGTTAATTAACTCTCAGACATCTCATCAGCCCTCAGTGTCAGATACTCACGTCTTGTCCCGGCAGACCCGGTATCCCCGCAGGTCCCCTCGGTCCTGCAGGCCCTTAAGTGTCATTCACACGTTGAGGAGGACAGTTGCTAAGTTAGCCTGTGACTATTGTACAGTGTTAAAGTTCAATTTAAAAAAAATGTAAACTGTAAAAACAGTTTGATTAAATTCAGGAATTATTCTGTCAGAGATTTATCGGGATTTACAAAATAAAAAGACAATTCACCAATAAACCCTCTTGAATCCAGTACTTACAGTACATTTTGCAATGTGCGTTTGGAAAGACTGACTTACTAAACAAAGTTGAAAGGTTTCATAAATTCTGCTGGTCTGAGGACATGCTGTGGTTCTATAGTGTAATTTTTCCAACATATGGATTCATACCTAAAGGCCCAGCAGGACCTGTTGGACCAGGAGAGCCGACTACGACCTGAGGTGAAGGGTGCACTGTATGGATGGGCCTGTCATCTGGTAAAAACACAGAAAGTTTGGTTTAAGCTTTGCAAAAAATATAATAGAGTCTTCAGATTAGGAAAAAAACATGACTCATGGTCATTAACCATCATGTTACAGGAATAGCTGGATTTCCAGATTATTATTTATATCATGTTTTAATGTCATAAATCATCTGCTAATATGCAGTTGCCCAAATGTTTTACTGCCAGTCATGTGACATTTTTTATGATGTTCTATAACTTTAATTTCTTCAGGAACCAACAGAATCACAAAGGTGTAAAATTAGAATCTATTTCCGATTCTGATCCCCCGAGCAGGGGAGAAGTGCCGAGAGAAGTCACTGGGACGAGTCGCCTGTGCTGATCACGGAAACTCAGTCCTGCTCTGACTTCTTGGTCTCCGTCGCCTCCAGCAAACTCAGGTTAAATGGACAACCTCAGACTGATCTGCCTAATTTCACCTTTCAGTTCAGAGCTGCTGTTGCTTCACATGAACTCACAAACTTTGTTACGTACTGTACCTCACCTGTCCCTAATTCTATGTTACTATTACACTATTAAACTATTCTGTACTAGATTTTAGATCAATTCTAGATCTTTCTTATCTCATCTCATCTTATCTTATCTTATTTCCATAAATACAACTGAGGCCAATTTTAAACAATGCTTTCATTATCAACACAATGACACTCCTGACGTTACAGGCTTGCGACACATCAACCTGTCAGTTACAAAGTCTGGTTGTATTTGTTCTATAAAGACAAATTATAACAATGTTGGCATGAAGTAGGTTAAACTGAGTCCTACAAGTTCTTTACAGTCTAACCATTAAAAAAATGCTTTTAGTTTGACCCCTTGCCCTTACCCAACCATTAACACACACACAGGTGCAACAAAATTCATCCCAGGAGAAGTCAGTATCGTCTCCTCTGCTCACTGCAAGACTATGTGAAAGCTTCAAGCTCCAATTTGGGTTGAATGGTTTTGTTCACACTCGGCACAGAAGTGAGTAATGGGTGATCTGATAGCAAATAAAACATACATTACGTAAGTACGTATGTGATTGCTCATGGAAGGAAATAAGGACCCACTGGGACCCATACAGTGTGTGGGGTAGTATGACTGTAGTGTCTCTGGCAGTGGTGGAAGAAGAATTCAGGTCATTTAACAAGTCACAGCACACAAAGCGTAACTCAAACCAAACACAGCAGAAAAGATGATTTCAGTTTGAGATTTGATTTGTCATCACCACAGTGAGACGCCAAACAACTCAAACATATCTTTTCAATACAACAATCAAAGTCAAACTAGAGGAGAAGAAAATCTGATCACACACGGCGGTCACTCATGATGCATTTCAGATGCTAAATGTGAACTGTAATCTATCTCAACCAGATTTAGACCATCTGGTTATACTACTCAAATTCCAAGTACAATCAAAAGACAGGATGCCTCCAGTTGGCCTGCAGTTACAGACTTTGTTTGCTATGTTGTATATATCCAGATAATGCTGAGGACTCAAACAGTTTCAACCTGAGGACATAAGGTCTGAACAGTTAAGACATCAACGATCACCAGTCAGCGCTACAGAGTTTCACTAGCAGTCAACAGTGGGATTAAATCTTGTGTGACAGTGATCGACAGGAACAGCTGGTCGAGCTAAAAGAGGTCCTATTTAATGGAGCCTGGAGTAAATGCCTGGACATGATATATCTTAATGCCTCGCTCACAGCCTGCAGGGTATTTTAAAGTATGCTTGTAAGTATAAATTTTGGTTGAAACCACGCCACACTTGCACTTCCTCTCTACTTTAACATATGGTCAGAGTCAGTCTTCCCCTGTGTGGAGACAGCACTGTTATGTTATGGCTAAAATCCATAGAAAGCCTCTAGAAGGAACAGATTTCCCTCTGGAACTAATTTTCTAATGTTACACTCTCCTTGAGTCTGGCTGCCTCCCCAAGAAACTGCACATGAGTGGCAGACTATCTCCTCCCTCGTTCGTAGCCAGCCCAGCTTTTGGCTCTGAGCCACGGCCTGTTACCCAAAAAGCAGACTGTTGTGCTGACAGCTAACAAATTAGGCCTGATTTACAGCCAGTTGGCCCTCCCTCAGCTTACATGGTCCTACAGACCCGAATCTACATAGTTCCAGACCCGCAGACACAGTCTTGGGCTCAGAAAGGCAGATGCGGCCAAAAACCTAATTGGAGCCAGCAGCCCTCACGAGGTAGTTTAGAATGTAGACTTATACTGCCTCCCTGTGGTGAAACCTCAGTATTAAAGATGAGCGTTGTAGCTTTAATACGCAGGTTTGTGCTATGTTTCAAATTAAATGAAGATTTAAATGTCACAAACAATAACAAATCAAAGGTTTTTATGTTGATATTCACTACACATGTTTCACCTCATGTAGGGGTAGACAACAAAGTGGTCTGTGTTCAATTGGACAAGATGAGTGAAAAATGCCTCAGTTTGTATTTCTAATCAGTTCAGCCCTTGAGCTAATCTTGATGATTTATACACTGATATTTTGGCTCCATTGTTGGTGGTGGTGTTAAGTGAGGTTGCAGTAAACAGTGGCTCAGCAGCAGTAAAACACACGGAAATAATTAAAGTAAATCTAAACCAGCCCTGCCCAGAAACAATCATGCTGCTCTAACAAATTCAAGTTCTGTATTAAAAGCTAAAGAGATATACATTGCTCGCTTGGTAACAGCTACAGTACACTTCTTTGCTCACTTTAATTCATTTTCGGTACATAGAAATCAGTTACAACAGGGTTCCTGTTCTTCCTGACGAAATGATTCCAGCAAACAGCATGAGATAAGCAAATGTTTCGAACTGTTGAAACGGCCCCGTGTTGTGGTGCTGGCATCGATTCAGACCATATAAAAACTGAATGCTCGAATGGTTTTAAAGTTGTTCTTGGGTCAGAATTCAACCATGTGGTTGATCTCCATCTGTTGTGCTCTCGTTTAGGTTCATCCGGGACAAATTGGTCCAGATTTAAAAGACTGAAGGTGGAATAAACTGCTCACCTTGGTTTTCTACTTGAAAAACGTCACCCCTCGCTTGGACTGGGGAAGAGGTCAACCCTGGAGGTCCTGGTGGACCAGGAGGGCCAGGTAGACCTATTTCTCCCGGTAAACCTCTGTCCCCCTTTGGTCCTGAGCACCAAGAAAAAAAACAAATTACAATGAAGCAATCATTTATTCAGTTTAATCAAGCATTTGGCAACTGTGTGAGTTTCTTTCTCTAAAGGTGAAGAGTTACTATCAATAAATAAGCAAATGTGATTTGATGATGTTTTACCAATGGGTCCAGGAAAGCCTGCTCTTCCAGCCGGTCCTAGAGGTCCACCAGGACCAGCTGGACCAGCAGGACCAGGAAGCCCTGGAGGTCCAATTGGTCCTGAAGGCCCTCTGCCTTCTGGTACCCCAAACAAAAGGAGAAAATCTGAATCAAATGTACAGAAATTGCTCACTCCAAACTTATCTAAAGGAGCAGTCCACCAAAAGAAATGACAGATACTGTCATTTGAAGTTATTTCAGGTTTAAACTTAAGACGGTAGGAGCTAGCTATTTTGGAGCCTGACTCAAAGTAGAGATGATATATAGAACATAAATACAGGGACGTCTGCTGCTTTTTCAGATTCACTACGCTTTATAGAAGCACAATCCTGAATTTCTGCTGTACACATTTGTTGAATCACAGCTTCTCATGAAAACAATGAAGAAGAAAAAAAGTAGACAGTTCAATCAAGACAATCAAGAAACAAATCAATTAATCATGTCAACTCATAATAAAGTCATATAATTTGCTGTGTATTAGTTAGTACAACAAACGTCAGTGGACAAATGACAACAGTGGTGAACTATTCCTTTAATCAACCTCTGAGTCCCTGTTTATTTACTGATATTAAAACCAGCTTCTCAGCATCTGCCCTGCATATTTCAGAAGGCAAGTGATGTGTTGACACCTGGTGGCAGGTACAGCGGTGGTCCGATGGGGGTGGGTCGGGGTGTGTCCACTTCATTGTGTGTGGAGCCCTCCGGTAAACTGTGGGCTGGCAACAGCGAGGAGCGTCCCTTTTCTAAGAGTTTGATCTGGAAGAAAAGCAGCAAATCTGAGACATCTGTAGCCTTTTAAACAAAATAATGTTTACATCTGATCTCCAACTGTAATGCTTTAAGTTATTAATGGAATAAATGTTTGTACATATTGACCACAGAGCGCAGATGGATCTGCTTTACCTTTGATTCAATGACATTTATTCTGCTGCACATGTCAGTGAAACTGGTACAGTTCATACACTCTGTAAGAAAAAAAGACAAACAAAGAAGAGTTCAGTTTCCACACACGTTACTGCTGCTGCTTCTCCATCTATATTTTCCTTTTCCTATGTCTTGTCTCTTTCACTTTATGTTTGTCTTTTTGTCCTGACACCATCAGAAGCATCTCTCTATCTCACACTGAGCAGGTCGAGCCAAGACACACAAGAATGATGCCCATTGCACCAGACCTAAGAATTTATTAGGAATTAAATCCTGTCACTTGCAAACAGAATAAATATTATTAAACCTCTAGTCTCTCTCACACTCGCTCGCACACACAAGCCCAGCACACACCTGCTTGTCTCCTGACTCAACATGTTTTCTGTCTGTCTGCCCATTTGCAGTGACAAAACACCCACAGCCCCTTACACATACCTTCACTGACATTTCCATAAATGTCCACAAGATGCAAAGAACAGCAAATGTATTTTGTCAAATTTACTTGAAAAATGATGTACCTGGTTGTTATCACAGCACTAAAACATCATTTTAAAGCTGAAAGCGTTTATTATATCTTTTCTTATCCCATATAAAGCTAACCAAATCCTAACTGGAACCCACAATTGATCCTGTGGGTATCGTCTGCATATCCAAAGCTGAATGTATCCTAACTGCCACAGACCCCCGTTGTTAAAATACATCAACCCATTTTATGTTGCTGTGAATAGTCAACAGTGAACCAAATCTTTGGTTTTCTTCCACCAAATGTGTATTAATCCACAGGTGAGATGGTGAGATCATAAAACCAAAAGAAGTTAAAAAACTCAGTAGGAACTCTGAAAAGCAAAAAAGATTGATTATATTTTCAGACTTGATTTGATTTGTTTTTCTTATTTTAGCTGTTGGAAAAATTGTTTGCATGTGTGTCAGTGACATGTTTGTGTGTCAAGACTTTTTGATTGTTTTGGCTAATGTGGTTATCTCTCACACAAATTATACCATTGTAGCTACCACTAAACCCCAGACACCCCGACATTCCTCACAGTGCAGCAATTCTGGATACAGAACAGCCTAGTTTTGTTTTAACAATGTATTTGTTCTAAATCTGAGTCTTCTTCTCATCTATGGCCCTTAATAAGTTTGGAATATCAGCTGTCAGTCCCACAGATGGGACCCACCCACACTGTGGTCACTGCAGGGATACAACAACTGGTGTTCATAAATAACTAACTCGATAACAAAAATGACCCAAACAGCTCTGCTCTGCCCAGATTTATCATTCCAGCCATTACACACAAGCTACTAAGAGCAGCTGCTGAGGTTTCTACATGACTGAAATAGTACAGGGTGAACGTCTGTGCAATGTCTGCGTCTACACTCATGTTCACCTAATCCAGTGGTGCAGCAGATTGTGTGGGTGGGGTTTCTCAGTGCCTCGTTTCAACATCTTGAATCTCGCACTGGAGCGCAGCCACAGACGGAAACAACAGTCAACAACTCAATCCAAAACACATTCCTCAGGATTCGTCAACCCAAATACCCCTGAGGCCAGAATGACCGCGCTCGAGCTGCTCATTGTGACCGACTGCGCTGAGTTTTCTTAAGTGGCTACACCAACGACATCAAGGCTGCACACAGCACAATGGCAAGACTGTTGGTAATCACGGGCTCCACATTGTGAGGGGACTGATGAGTTGATATGCCTTCATCTCCACCACAATTATTCCTCATCAGTCTGAGGAAGTCTCCACCCTCTGACACGCTTTCTCTGTTGCGTACAGTACATTGATCTTTGATTTGCATTTCAGGACGATGTGTTTAGTTTTAGTTTAGACTAAGTAGCCGAGTGGCTCTCTAGATGAATGCAGTGACCTGTGTAGTTTGTCGCTCAAGTCAACATTTTGACTGAAATCAATAACTGCTGGAACTTCCTAAAATATGTAGTATAGATAATTACCTACTGTATCTCCTTTAAAGAGTGCAGTAGATATTACAATTCACTCACTGTATCAATTCTATCTTGTCCATGTTGGATATTTTCTCCCCAGGCCTAAAAAAAAGAGGCTTCTATGCTGCTAATGAGCTACACCGTTTGTCCAGTTTTTATCTCTTTCCCAATGAAAGCCAGATATAAACTAACCATATCTTAATCTCATAAACACAGACCACAGGAAAACACCAGAACTAACTCAACCTACCATAAACGCGAACCAGAGCACAATAAGTGGCAAGGTAGCGAGGTGGATTTTCCTTTTCTGAAGTTGGAATTTAATTATGTTGGGTTTGAAAACCAAACTTCCGCTGTGCTCGAGCTGATGTTTAGAAAGGGAACGCAGCTATAGAGTCTGTTTGGATCCATAATTACACCATGGCAACATATGACTGGGTTATTTTTCTTGGACTATACTCAGCTCATGGGAAAGATTCGAAATCATGTTGTCTTTAGCGGGAAGCAAAATAAACAGAAAGAATAGGGAGATTTACCGCTCCAAAGAAAAGGAAGGAATTGTATGTCTGAGAAGTTGTTGCGAATATTCTACAAATTTCTGATCTTTATGACGAGTTGCTGAAAAAATGTGCAACAGTAGTGTCTCATCTGCTTCAGCTGACTGTTTTTTCATTTACAAAAGAGACGAGACAAGTGAAAGATTCAAAATGACCACAGACGCAGAATACTTTCATCACATAAAATACAATTAAAAAAAATTATGTGATTGCTGGGTAATGCACCATGTAAATGGATTACATGTCCATTACAGAAGCAACGCTGATGTTAGTCTTATGTGATAAGCTCAACTGTTAAGTCTGGCGATGAAAATTGAGAGATGAGAGCAGACTGGCTCCTTGGAACAAACTCCCTCCAGGCAAAACACAGAGTATAAATACGATTAGAAACTCTTGGAAGATAAATCTTCATTAAAACATCAGAAGAACCAAAACAAAGAGAATATTTCATCTTAGCAAGCTACAAAACACGGGCCTGTTTAAAGAGTTATCACTGCTATCACCGTGTGATCTATGGTACAAGACAGCACAGGATATTTTGGCAAGAGTGTACGTCAGACTGCAGGCATAGTCTGTTGAGACATTTCCTACGTTAGACCTGGACGCGGATCAAAGAAATCACTCAGTTACTTGCAGTTTTTTGCACACAGACAACCACACTAAACCACAGAACAGACCATGACACACACAGCTGGGGACAGTAATTTTCAGTGCCACTAACTACTTGCTCTGCCTGTGTGAGTGAAGCATGATGCATTAAAACATCTTCTTGGACCATCGTACCTGTCACGTCCCCAAGATACACAGACAAGTGTGTGCCCCCTGTGTGTGTGTGTGTGTGTGTGTGCGTGTAGACCACAGAAAGCCTCAGAAAGTTGGCTGCATCCCTGGGGTCTGTTGTGTATCGGCCGCAGCCAGCAAGTGGTCAGTAATTGCTGGCATGAAGAACAGCTGGCACAGAACATACACCCACTCACAGACATGTATGCACACACAACACACACATACACACACACACACACACACACACACACACACACACACACTTGTGCTGTCACAAATTCTCTCACTCAGTAAATCACACACCCACTTTGAGGTGCAGAGGTTGTTGGACAAACAAAGCGTTTTTAGGAAACCAAGATTCATATAAAATAAACACTTTGCAAGTGACAAATATTTGACAAATAACATAATATTTCACTACATTTGTTACACAAAGCCATCATTTCATGCACAACACAAAATGGTAAACGAGTACAAAATGGCACAGTGATTAATCTGACAATCAAAAAATACTGCTACAGAATAGATATAGTTAATGAAACAATGACAAATGGAATCTCTTCCAGTCTCAGAATAAACTTAATTTCTCGTTCCTCATTCCCTCACGCTGCCAGAATGCATCCACTCATCTCATCATATCTTTCTCCACTGGTGCTGAAATGTTAGCAACACATCAGTCACAGTCAGAGACGGATGGCAGTCATCGCCCTACTCTGTATAGTAGAGACGATTGCAGAGTGATCGGCTTAAAAACAAGACAACAACAACAAGTCTGTGCTAGAAACAGAGACTATAGTTGCTATTAGGACAACTGATAACAGTAAGATTGACTTGTATTTATGTATAATGTTTTGATGTAAGTTAGTGTGTAAACGGGATGGAGATGCTATTCAATCTGTCGATTTATCTGGAGAGAGAAATATTTTGTTTGTTATTTTTATGGTCCCCAAGTGCTTCTTCAGAAGTGCTTGTAAGATGGTCAAATAGCTTTGGAAACCCGCTGCTTCCTTGCAGCATGGGCTGTGTACAACCTTTCCTGTGACTATTCGAAACCATGTAACTAACTGCTCAACTGTGCAAAGGTGAGACAGGTGGAACCTCTATCTGGTTCTCACTTTACATGTGAATAACAGTGAAACTGTCTAAACATGTGTGCTTTTATCCTCATACTCAAACAATGTCACACACACCACAGTATGGCAGTCTGCTTTCCATTTCGCTTTCCTGTGAAACCATTAGAAACGACTATGAACACTTTTGATTTCCAATGTGATTGGACAGCATGCTTTCAAATAATCTCTGATCACATATACCCCGGCCTTTTGTTTTTACATACATTGTGCACAAGTCCAGACTAGTGTGAAAAGAAAATAGCCACAATACTTTACCCACTATAAAACATTTGTACTAATTTTTAAGTATGTTCCAGTATAATGCAGATGACATAAATCTGCAGATTAAACCATCAGTAATGTATCTATGAAGCTCAGAAACATTCTCTGGAGCTTTTTATAGGAACTTCACCTGCTTTGACTCTGCATAAACAGATGTGGAGTTGTAGACAGAAAGAAAAAGGGACAAATGGAAAGATGTCACTGAGAGGCAGGAAGGTCCAGTGATAAAGTGATGAAATAAAGGAGAAACTGCAGAAGAAGCATGAACAAAGCATCATCCATCAGGCAGATCAGACCACCACCAGCCACAGCCAAGCTATCCCATTGCTCCTAGCAGGTCAAAGGCTACTTTCTGACCTATATTTGAGCACAACCAGGGATGTAACAGAGACATCAGTCATATCGTCACGCTGGGTTTGCCATTTAAAGGAGCACATGTGGGATATGGTTCTGCTTTATCACTTTACTCCAAGGAGAGGGGAGCAGGAGATTTAAATGATAGATAGGTAAAAGGCAGCAAGGAAAATAGAAGATAAAGAGGTCAGGGCAAAAAAAACAAAGGCCTTCATGGTGATGAAAGTGGATGATAAATTGTAAAAGACTGAAGAAAATGTATTTCTGAATAATGTATAATATATTTGGCATTTTTGGAGATAACCCCTCCAGCAATGGGGGTTTATCCCACTTTCCCACTTCTTCATCTAGCTTAAAGGGAAAAAACTGGTGCAATCCTAAAGCTTTGTAGCAAATTAACTAAATAACACAACTGACACCTTAAGCTTTCAGTCGCCTTTTCACTTCTTTAGTGAAATTCATCAGTAACTTCATTAGAAAAAAAGCATCCTGTGCTAACACACTAAGCATTAAACTTTGTTAAACGTATTTCCTGAGCTTCTGCATGAGATCAAAGTTTACTGCTCTCATAAAGGTGGTCCTGGCACTAATTCTTTAAAAATTAAGCTCTCTCAAACACAGGAATTACCCACAATCTCTCCTCTTGAGTTCCTGTGTGCAGATAGACATTGGGGGGCTGCTGTGACGAAGCAGGAGAAGGGGGCAGGGGCCAAAGGCAGGGAAATTGCAAACACATTTCTCCCAAATGTGTTCCATGCCGTCATTCAGCTCTGCTGAAAGCAAATTGTAAATCTTGAAATCCACTGTACACAGCCAGCACAAACCAGACTGTCAGGAATATCGACGGGTCAGGGTGTCAACGAAATGAATTCAGAAAACACCCACTTTCCATTAGCAAACACAGAAAAATTCAGGCTTTGCAACCAGTTTAGCCACAAGCTTTAGGAGTGTTATAAGGTTATAGAGCACAAGACACAAAGCTGATGATAAGTGTGTAAAGAGAATCACACACAAACAGAGGGAATACACAAGAGGAAAATCTGGCCAGTGTAGACATCACGACTGATTCATTAAAAATCTCAAACTGTAGCAACACATTTTTCAAACTTGTGCAGATTCAAGTGCTAAATGTCAAACATTTTTAGGGCTGCATTTAATGATTATTATCACTGTGCTGATTATTTAAACCCCAAGGCAGTTCATTCAAACTGCTGGGTTTGTCTGCTCAACAGATTAAAATGTTTAGGAACATGTAAGACAAAGAAAAGCAGCGATGGCGTATCTGATTTCTAACAATCAGCGGATCGACTTTCAGCTCTAAACATTTTGATAGAACTATGAAGCATCTGTTTGGTCGGATTTTCGGGGAATGCAGAAATAAGCTTGGATCCTTTCTTATCAGAAAATAATGTTTGCACCGATGCGGCTAATTCAAAATAAAGAAAATTGCATTCAGATCTTAACAAAAAAATACAGTAAATTTTATGGTTGCCTAGCTATCATATGAGTTTATTTAAGAAGACATAATAGTAGCATGGTCATTTTAGAAAAGTCCCTTTTAACTATGAAAGCTGCAACCCAGAGCTCGTCTTCCTCTTTTCCCAACCAGCCATGGCTCTGTTCAGCTTGTAGTCTAGTGTCGCTGTGCTGATGAAATTATAATAATAAATAAATCCTCCCCTTACATATGATGAAACTGAATCATTCTTCTTACTGCATCCTGCTTAGCATGTTCTCCCTGACTTACTGTAGGTGTATGCTTGCTCACTTGTGAGTCAGATAGTAAGTTGGATGAACAGATGAAAAAGTGAGCTGCCAAATGACCAAATGTAAGAATAAGACATTAGTGTCATGCAAAAAGAGTTTAGTAGGATGAAAACAACAAGAGTGTACACAGGGGTGAAAGGAAAAAGCACCTCCTCAGCTTAACTCTAGCCTCCTGCATCCTGTTTCTACATCTCTGAGGGCCCCATCTCTGGGGCTTCTGAAGTGGAGCCAGAACGCTATCAAACTAAAACCAGAGATGATGTCATCTTTATTCGTTAAGGCTGTCCTCTCTTGCTCTGATAAAACAGCTGGCCCAAAGCCCCATTGCAGCCGTTTTCTGTTACACAGAGTTGCATGCACAGTGTTGGCAGAGTGACCTGAGGACACAAAGTTTGTATCAAAACACACTAGATTAGAAGATTGGTACCACTTTCAGGTCTGCTCTGTAATGAGGATGCTGCTAACAGCCAACTAGATACGCAGACCAGCACTCCTAAAGTGCTTAATATATTAAATCATGAATTAAAGTTTATAATTGTCATGTTTGTGTTCTTATGTGCTGGGCTATTTCTTTTTTTTTTTTTAGCAGTGACTTCTGTGAGTTCTCTATACTAAGCTTAGAAATTCTTAATTCATGACAAGGACAAATTGAAGCTCTGAAGGCAAAGTCAGTTGAAAATGACAGACCTATGGGTTCTTTCGAGGACTTAAAGCAACGTTTTAACAAACAGAGTTGAAAGTTTGAGTTTTACAGTGTAATATGTGTATACGTTTAATAGTAGATGTTCTCCTGTGGTTTTATTATGAAAAACAATCTACTCTTGCTATGCATCCATGTGTTGTATATGTTTGTCTGTTGTACAGAAGTTCCAATTTTTCTTGGCTGTACTCTAAGCTCAGCACAGTCACGTATGTTACAAAGACCTGGTGGTGGGGTGTCATGCTCATTAATCTCTGTGGGGCCACTTTCCCACTGAACCGCTCTCTGCTTCACTGCCGTCTGGGCAGCTTGTAGCAGCTGGAGCCCTGTGAGACAAAAACAACCTCATACACTCATTCACTTTTTTCTTCTCCTTAAATATTGCTTCACAGCTGTCTCTGCATCTGTCAGTTCTACCACCTTGATGTTTTTTGTGCACTAGTCCTAACTTCTCCTCACCATCTCTTTCTGTAACTCTGACACACTGACCCTCCTGCCAGCTCTCCTTCTCCTCTTCAGTATAAAGCCTCTGTCTGCAAGGTCTCCTCAATGAGTCAAACCTGGCCTTCTGTCTCTCCATATGGAGGTGATTTTCCCCCTGCTCTATAGCCATTACAATGTGCAAATACATTTCAGTAAATGTTAAATAAACAGGCAGATTACTTCTTCACACTCCTGTAACCACTTTGGTCTCAAGCGAACCATAATCTCTGGCATTACTCTGCACATATAGCAATATGTTAATCTTTGTGAGGAATAATATCCACCTTCAGACAAATAATGGTTTCCAAAAGCTCTGTAACAATGTCTGTGTTTATTCCTTTAGTATTTATGTATGTTTTCCTAACTTGTGGGAAATCGTGCCCATCCAAGTGCAACAATGAATACTTCTGCAAAATGGAACAAGGTGCAGTAATTATTACAAATACACAAAATCTGTTCATTGAGGTAAGTTCTTGGACAAATGTGGACAGACTATCACCACAATTACCTAGTTGCTGGGTCTACTAAATAATTGTATTAGAAAATTGTAAAAATAAATACTGTTCGTTTTATTATTATTATTTTTTTTTTATTTTAAGTATTGTGCACTTCATATTAGTGTTTCTCAGCCAGTGCAGTCTCAGACATCTATCTGCAGGCCTCCACACAATATGCAAAAATATGTATTGGTGGGCTGTGGACACATAAACAGGTATGTCCATAAATATTGGAAGGACGACATTAAACAAAACAGGAATTACAGCCATTGTTATACACACACTTCCATTCTTAGGTGGCTCATAAATAATGGGACAAACTAACATAATTACAAACATAAGAATTGCTTTTGATACTTTGCAAAAATCCTTGGCGGTAATTGACTGCTTGAAGTCTAGAACCCATGTTTCCTCCTTCAAGATGCTTTGCCAGACCTTTGCTGCAGCTGCTTGTTTGTGATTCTTTCTGCCTTCAGTCTTGTCTGGACAGTGAAGAATATCCAGTTTCTTTACCTTGAGAAACTTTGGCCTAGCTTTTGCTGTATGTTTCATTATCCATCTGTAATACTAAGCATTTGCAGCATTTAGCTGAATCTGAGCAGACAGCATATCCCACTTCAGAATCAGTCTTGATCCTTTTATCAGTAGTCAGGTCATCAGTATACGCCAGTGACACATGTATGGCAGCCATACATGCTCACTGGCTCCACCGTGTTTGACACATGATGCTGTATGCTTATTTTATTTTTCGATACCTTTCTCTTTCCATCAATCTGATACAAGATAAACTTGGTTTCATCAGTCCACAGAATTTTACTCCAGCACTGATCAGGCTTTTTTTAGGTGTCTTCTGGCAAAGTCTTATCTGGTCTTTTTGTTATTGAGTGTTACCAGTGTTTTGTACCTTGTTGTGAAACTTCTGCATTTACATTCATAAAACTGTCTATTGACTGTCGATTTTGACAATGACACCCCTACCTTCACTAGATGTTGTTCTTCTTCAATATGGACAGAATTCTGTGGTCATCTACTTTAGTTGCCTTCTGTGGTCTTTCATGCCTTTTGCTGTTGCTGACCTGACAGTTTGTTACTGCCAACTTGTGGGAATTGTTAAAATCCCTTGAATTAAAGCTGAAAGTTTTGACTTGACTTATTCACATCTTGCGTGTTTCATTTCAAATTCAGCGAGGTGCTACACAGAGGACAAATTCCATTTTTTATGGACCTAAATGTATTTATGTACGTATGCGTAAAACAGCAGTGTTAAGACCTCCGTCAACCCTCCTGCTCTTTTTCCTTATGCTGAGTGTGGTGACTGACCCCTGGGTAAAAATGTTGGCCTTTACTGGGCTCAGAGTGAGCGGTCTGTGGTCACCAGGAGCAGCACTGCTCACCACCAAAACTACCTCCCACGTGACAAGCTGCTCTGCTGGATGTTCCTCTGGGCTTTTTTCATTCATTCTTTTGACTGTAATAGTCATGATGATATTCAGAGAGACAGGCAAAACTACCTCTGTGCTCTACAGAGCAAAAGAGTAATACACTCCATGTGTGTGCATATACCGTACTCACACAGAGAGAAAGAATCAGAAGGGGAGAGAGACTGTGATTCTAATCGTTCTTCCAGACACAGCAGCGGCTTGAATACATGGCTGTAAAACAAAAAGGTACAAGACCACAGAGCACAGGATCCCTTTCAACTGTTGTTTTCCTGTGGTTCCTGTTCCCAAAAGTAATCCAAGGCAGGCTCTGAATCGTAATTCAAAACAACTTTACAATCATATCAAGAGGCTGCACAGTAGTACGATTAGCAACCGACCGAACTACACAGCACCAGACATAAAAAGGCACTGATGTGGGTAAAGCTTCCTGGCGCTACTAAAAAGACACAGATGGGTCCAGGCAGAACACATGGTTTTTATTTAAATCCTTGAGAGAATTAGTCCCCGACCACACGGTGTTACAACTGCGCTAGTCCAATTTTTGAGGAGGTTGCCTGATATGAAAGAAAAAAGAAAGCAAAAATAAGAAACTCACCTTCACGACATTGTTCTCCCACAAACCCTGGGCAGCATCTCCACTCCAGTGTTGTGACTTGCTTGTAGGTAACCTTGAAAGACGGCCTGATGATGGTCCTGTAACTGGAGAACAGCACTGCTAACTAACTACAGAGATGCATAAATGCACAGACAAATTCAGCTGCCAAATATAAGCATTATTCTTTGAATTTCTGTATTTCTTTAACAATAGAGTGGTATATGCTGGTATATGACAAAGCAAGAAAAAAAGAGGGGGGGGGGGGGGTACAGTACCTGATAACTTTGGGACAGGGTCCGGGCCATCTGCAACCCTGAAACACTCTCTGCACTGTGGTCTCTGTCCCATTGTGCACCTGACAGGACACTGTTTTGGAAACAGTATACTGACACCAGTTCCTATAACGTCCAGAAATCATGTTCAGTGTAAGCAGGGGTTCAGTGGAAAGAATCATGCAGCAGACTTAATGCGTGAAATACGACAGAATAGACAGATCTTAAAAGATTTACACCTCGAGATGCTGAATTCGCATTTGTGCAACATCTCCAGTGAGCGCTCACCTGAGTTGGGTACGGGACCCGCTACCTGGCGGTCCCGAGCTGTCGCTTTGTTCCGATCTGATGCGCTGCCGCTGAACAGTGATGCCTGGAAAGTGATAAACAAACCCTGTTCCCAGCGAATGGCAAACTAAACTTATCCACATGCACAGCGCGTAGAGAAACGATAAAGCCATTGTCTCCTTTTGATTTATCCCTGATAGAGATTTTCAAGTAAATCTCGAAGCTATAAATCCTTCTTTGACAGATCTACAGTAACTGGAATGCAAAGGGGAGGAAAGCCTAAGCAAACCCCACTGATGCCGTTAAGGAGCTGGTCATTTTGTCAGACAAACTTCTCCTCTCCAGAGCCCAAACTGACACACAACCTCTTCCTATAGAATAATGCGGCTTTCTGACGTTTGACATCGTGCCGAGGACTGAGGAGTCAAATATCCAGTGTGCGTAAAAAGCGCGCTGAGGGTCGGAGACGAAGTGCGTAAAAGCGCATATGGTCCCGAAAACCACGACCACTCAGTGATGACATTTGCTCTTACAATAATATCATATGGTGTCTGTTCTTTTTCATCACTTTGTCAGCAGGTGACTTTTGTTTCTGAAGACTAAACCTCTGAGACTCTACTGCTAGAAAACAATAGGATGCATTATTAGAGTGTTACTGCAGCACAAATATATTAACATCATCAAATACGTTTCTATAGCTGAAATACGACTATAGATCAAATCAAATTGACTTAAAACTATTATTTTCGTAGCTTTGTTGAGACCTTTGTTGTGTGCTGGTGCGCAGCGCCCCCTGCTGACACCTCTGGCACCGCGCAGGCTGCAGGAGGAAGGAGACGTGTCTTAGGCTCAGACTAAGTTGAGCGGACAGATGGAGGCAGACAGCACCGGGAGAAACATGGGAGAAAAAGCAGACGTGGAGATGGGAGAAAACCCTCTTGAACTGTATATTGCATCTCTTCGTCAGCAACTGGAAGAGCAGGACCCAGTGTTTCTGATCGGAGTTATCGTCGCTTTGGCGGTTGTTGTCATCACCATCGGTAAGAAGTCTCCCTTAGTGCAGAGGTTAGCATGGTAACGTTAGCTTAGCAGGCTAGGCCCATATAGCGTTTAGCTTGTTGGAGTTAACTATCTTTAAAGTTACGGGTTGTTGCAACGTGTGACTGAAGGAGCCTTTCAGCGCTTACTCTTTATCTCTAATGTTGACTTAATGAAGGAGAATAAAAGCCCTTCTTCTAGTTAGCAAGATAGGTAGCTAAATGCTAAGCTAATGCTAACGTCAACAGCTGTAACTAATGCATCATTTCTTTCACGGAAGTCACAGATTGAATACGTGTTTGTGGTTAATAGACAACGCGGGTTTATGATTTTGTTGAGGGTAAGTCTGTGACACTGTTATTGTCTCTTTTTAGTTTTCCTGAAGTACTTTCTCACCAGCAAGACAGTCAGAAGTGCTGTGCTCCTGATCGGACTGTGTGACTCCGGGAAAACGCTTCTTTTCAGCAGGGTGAGTTGATGTAAAAAAACGTGGTGGCTTTCGCCACGTCGTCTGTCACAGAATGCTTAGTTCATATGGGCCTGATGCGTGGTTTGTCTGTGTCGGCAGCTGCTGTCAGGAAGGTTCAAGAGGACGCAGACCTCAATCACTGACAGCAGTGCTCCTTATAAAGCCAAAAATGACAGGGTAAGTCTGACACCTTTATCATCATCACCTGTCATCGTCCTCTCATGATGATCACAGTCGTCCTCTCTCCCTCCTGCATTCAGGGCAGCACCTGGACGCTCATCGACCTGCCAGGACATGACAGTCTTCGCTCTCAGTATTTGGAGAAGTTCAAGTCTGCAGCCAGGTGAGAACAGAAAAACCTTTCTGAATAACGCATGTACATTTATTTTTGTCTGTTAGTAAGGGAAAACCAGTAGGGACATTACTAATGTGTGTATTTCTGTCGTGTCACCCACCTCTTCAGAGCGATTGTGTTTGTGGTGGACAGCGCTATCTTCCAGAAAGAAGTGAGAGACGTGGCAGAGTTCCTGTACATCTTGTTGACGGACACTGTGATCTGCAGAAATACTCCAGCTCTCCTGCTGGCATGTAACAAACAAGGTGAGAAGGCTTTTAAATATTATTCATTTTAATTATTTCATTATTATCTCAGAGCTGTTTATTTTGATGCTTAGCATAGTTATTTCTGTAATGATGTTTTCATATCCTTATAGATATCGCCATGGCAAAATCAGCCAAACTGATTCAGCAGCAGCTGGAAAAAGAATTGTGAGTAATTCTTGAGCTGCTTTATAAGAAATGTAAAAAAACAACTTTGTTCTGTTGTAATTCTGTGATTGTTATTAATGTGTTGGTGGGCCATCCGAGGCCAGTTATTCCTATAGTACAGTTTCTTTTATTGTCCCACAAATACACTGGGCACTGTTTACTATCTGGAATGTAAAGAAGTACTCCCATGATTTAGTTCTGATGCTTGGTAGAGATATGAAACAATAACATTTCAAAAGACCAAGACATGTTAGCAGTAGTGTTGTACATTTATTAAACAATAAGCAAATGAAGATGCCTCAACTATGCCTCAAATTCTCACAGGAACACCTTGCGTGTGACTCGCTCAGCTGCCCTCAGCTCTCAGGATGGTTCTGTGGGCGGCAGCGTGTATCTGGGGAAGAAAGGTAAGGATTTTGAGTTCAGCCAGCTTCCCATGAAGGTGGAGTTCCTGGAGTGCAGTGCCCGCGGCACTAAGGGTGAGGAGGGGGATGCAGACATTGAGAACCTGGAGAAGAGCCTGGCTAAACTGTGAAATCAGAGACTCGACATCCTCAATGTAGAATTTGCCCCAAAGAGACAGACCTCGGTTTAGACCACCTCGATGTCCGCTGTCACCTCAGTAATCGGGGGTGAAGGATCTGTTTGACAGGAGTATTAGTCTGCTAAATGTCAACACACAAAAAAGACAAATTCAATAAAACAAAGACTGAAAATAATGTTATGGAAAATGATGTCGCTGTTTGTCACGATGCTCTGCAGTGCTGATAATTTGTCATTTTCTGTGTAAACCTTACTGTGAACATCTGTCTTCAAACGCTATAATTGGGTTGATTAGAAAAAAATTGTAACTTAAAGAATTTTGGGTAATAGCGTGTTTGTAATTACAATTAAAAAAGTATCATAGTTGTGCAGGATTTCACCATGTTCAGCCTCTCAGCTAGTCTGACCTGTAAAAACATATAAGTGTGAAGTGCATTTATTTGTTAACTCCGGCTGTCAGCCTTGTGCCTTTTTTCTGGCATCCTTATAGAAAATTGTTTCTCTTGTGTGCAGAAGAACAACAGTTTATTCGTGTGGAAGTGCTGTGTGGACACGATGCATTTGCAATGAATGTATAAATTTGCTGTAGTTACAAAGAATAAAAGTTTGTTTGTTTCTCACGTTTGATGCTGGTGTAAATAAAGTTCAGAGACTAACCAAAGAGTAAAGGCAGTGTAAAGGAAAAACAAGTTGCTCAGATCAGATTAGTTGAACTTTAAACAGAATATAATGAATACACAGCAAACAGGATTTAATCATTGACGTGTACAGAGAAAAATTTTAATTGCTCTGGGACATAATTAGGTGGGGTTAGATTAGTATCAGTTCACAAGACATGGTTTATGTTCATTTTCAAAACAACGCCAATGTTCCCTAGGGGACGAGGACATGTGACAGACCACAGGACCCGAAGCAATTAAGAAGTCTGGATGTTTAATCTATGTTGCAAATAGTTTTGTCAAATATGTTTGGGAACAATAGCTTCCTCTGGTTTGATTTCTTTCTGGAACTTGGTTTTCATTAAGTGTTTCTATAAAAGCACCACAGACCAAGTTAAACATGAAATCCAGATTTATTTTGTGTAATGTGGTTTTGCAGTAGACAGAAATGCATATGTTGTTTGCAAAAATAAAACAAATCCAAAACAAAAGATATTTACGACATTTTTACAGGGACACACACACAAAAACTCAAATGAGCAATGAATAAACAGGCCACTACGTTTGTTGAACACTGTGTGAAATCTCATTTAAATTTGAATGTTTGTTGCTTTGAAGATCTAACAGAGCTGAGCTAATATATTTGGTTTCTGCCCACAGTTCAAACTTAAACAAGATAAAATCCTAACTTCAAAATAAGGAGTGAAGCACCACTTAGACATCCAGGGACTGTATTCACAAAGGATGTTACCACCCAGAAGACAGACATTGCATTAACACATATTTAGAGCTGTGTCAAAGAGATGGCCTCAAACTCAATCTATATGCGAAGCATTCGTCTCAGCATTTTGTAGTAGTATTTAGGCCAGTTTGGACTGACACATCCTGACTTTCAGCCAGCCAGTTAGAGCTATTTTTAAGCTTTAGAATGATTTGTAAGTACAGCCCCGACAAACACAGGAGTGTATTATCTGGTGAAATTCAACATTGCATTAAAGCTAAAAATAAGGCAAGTCGACACCGTGTATTGCTAAAGCAAAAGTCTCATAGAAATTGTTGCATGACTCTATAGTTGTGACAGAGGGTAGACAGTCAGACTGCAGCTCTGATCTGCGACTACCACGCTGGGATTTCCTTTCAGCAGAGCAGGGCACAGCCAGTTCACCTTGTCCTTATGGCTTAGGCTCAGTTTGGGCCCAAACTTCTCCTCCGTCACCTCTGTGCCTGCTGATGCTTCATCCTTCACTTCTGTCTGTGCGTCAGCCGCCGGTGCGACCTGTGCTTTATCTTGAGACTGTTCTTTCCTCTTTGCCTTGCTCTTACCCTTCCTGCGCTGTGGTCCTACCTCTCTACTTTTGGCTTTTCCATCTGGAGCAACTACCGGGTGCTTACTGAGGTCCCACAGGGCGACCTGGCCGTCATTCCCGCCTGTGACGAGCCAGTATGGGTTTGAAGGGAAGCTAAAAAAGTGAGCTTGTGAGGCTCCCTGACTGTGGGCTTTGACTGCTCCCTGCTGTTCCAGTTTAGAGCCGCTTCCGATTCGCATCAGATGCACCCGCCCATCCTCTGCTGCACAACCCAAGATGTTTCCACAACTTGCCACAGAAACACAGTGGGCCAGTGGAGGGTTGAAAAGCTGACCCGGACGCTGCTGATGGTAGTCTTCTTCCTCTGTTATATCCTGGAGGTTCAGTGTCCAAAGTGGGCGAGTCTTTTGCAGACCCCACAGCATCACCTAAAGTGACAACAGGTAAAACAGTTTAGAAGAGAACCATCATCAAATGCAGTTGTGGTAAAGAAGAAAATGGCCTAAAACTATCGAGCTCTTATATCTCCTCTTCCTCACCTGCATGTCCAGTCCAGCAGACACCAGGTTATTGGGTCTGTGCGGCCGGAAAGCCACAGAGGAGCAGATGTTAGTATGTCTGCGAAGAGTCCGGCAAACTTTTCCCCCAGGAAGCTCCAGTACCCGCACTGCCCCAGAGTCATCAGCCACCGCCAGAGCTGAACCGGTCTCATTTAGTGCCAAAGCATTAATCTCCTCCTCGCCTGCACCCTGAAACTCCTCCACATGGCCCTTCAGGTTCCTCGGGTCGAGAACACTCACAGTGTCTCCATGTGACACATAGAGCTGGTTTGGAGCTGCAGGTGAAAACACCACACTGGTGATGTCCTCACCACCTGGGAGAGTGACTCTGCCTATGATGGTTCCTTCTTGGCTCCAAACTGTGACATCCCCACCCTCAGAGCCTGAAGCGAGGACACCCTCAGGGCCTGGAGACGCTCCAACACACAGGATGGATGTGGAGTGGCCCTCACACCACTGCCTGGCCATGTTTGACCTGTGTGATCTTACAAAGTGTATGTAAACAGGATGAAGCAGAGCATTGTGTTCAATTACTTTTACTCTCACATACAGCTCTGTGAAAAAGTTAAAATGGTTTTATGTGTGGTTTTCTGTCATGTTGTGGGGATTTACTAAGTAGCTACAAACAGAATACAAATGTGAGACAAGATCAAGACAGTCTCATTTTTAGCTCTGCTAACCTGTTAGCCTAAAAGCTGCTATGCGACTCCCTCTTCTGCTGACGATTTGACAACAGTAACAAACACTTTGTTGTTAATCTGCACACTAACGTGGTTTATAACACAGCTAAGACATAACTGATAACTTCGCGATCGGAGAATTACGCTACCTTAGCGAGTGTAGTCAAAACTTCACCAAACTGACATGTGGGGCTGAGTCGCCGATTGATGACATCACAACTGTAACAACAGGGATTAAGCCCCGAGTTTAACCTGCCAGGAGTTAATCTCACACAGCAGAAAAAAGGAATAGGTGAATTTTAAGAGCAACACTATTTATATTAAACAAATCTACATTCAAATATTTATAGCCTAAATTAGTTCACCTGATGTTGTTAAAGGTTTTTGTATGTTGTACAATGATGAGGTAAAGATCTGCCTGGAAGACTTATTCAGGGATCATAGTACCTTTTATTATTCACTTCGGGAATAGCACTATTTAATATAATTAATGGCTGTATTTGTGCTTAATAAATGATTTATTATAGCTTTATTTGTAAGTTATAATTCACTAAAAAACTACTTTTGAGTTGCCAAGTTGTGGGAAAGCCTCCTGTGTCTTATCGTAAAGTGGACCATAAAATTTACGGTATATATTTCTCCAGCAACCTAGTGCATTAATAATGCATTAATTACATACGTCAAACAGACAGATCAACTATAAGATACAAGCCAAGAATAATGTTAGTATGCTTCACAGTGAAAGCAACAAAGCTGTAGCTCTACACATTTTAAAGGAACTAAAAAAATAAAAATTACAGAAAGAAATCATTGCTCAGTACATCTCTCATCCCGGACTTCATATCCACAATGGCTGCTCTGCGCTGATTCATCCATAGCTGCAGATCTGATGAGTACGGCCCATTTCTGGGTCAGTGAACAGTACTTCCCCACTGAATAGGGAGCAGACAGGAGAGGCCGTAGCTTTCAGACCCTCATCTGAAAACACACACAAATTAACACACACACACACACACTACACTGTCAACCCAACATTCAAGCCCTGACACATATTGTATGTCCTCACAGAGCAGCAGCAGTTCTCACACAGCATTTTGAATGTAAGTAACTGCAGCTATTTACATGTTTCCGCTCATAACTTGTGAATTAGGTGAAATGTCCTCTGTGAAATGTATGAATCTGACAAATGCTGAAGGGGCTAAAACACATGAGTGTAAAGTAGTCAGTAATTATTTTTGACAGTTTGTGGTAAAAAAGGCGCTTGGTCCATTTTACGACTCCTCCCTGTGAGCGAGGATAAGTTCCTGTATATAAGTTTTAATCAAGCTTGTTACAGTTGTTATGTCTGAGCTATGAGGTAAGTGGCCTCTTATTCTCACTTAGTGTTTTATTAACATTTAAACATTAACATTTAGGACTTACATTTAAGTTCAAATGTGTTTGGAGCTTTAATTCTTCTAATGCATACCGTAAATGAATAATACATTTGCTTGTACCACCAAAATGAATTTGATGTTGAACAGCTCATACTCGGCCTCCAGTATCAGGCAGAAGAAGTTTATTAACACTGATGCAATGGTTGAGAGGGCAAACACAATTCACATTATTAACAGATGAATTACCTTCTCCTGAAACTGGACTTTTTCCAGACATGGTTCACTGAGATAAAGACTTAGATGGCTTCCTCTCATTTTAACCACATTCTGTTGCAGAATGTTTCAAATTAAAGTTAAAGTAGACAAAAAACAAGCCAAGTGCAATAATTATGCAATAATAGTGCAATAATTCCTTTGCATGTTGGTTGTACTGTATATGTACATTTTTGAGTGAGTGATTAAAATTCTCTTTATAACATATTTTCTACTTAACCTGTTTGTGATTTGGATTGTACTTCTCACAAGATTTCGGATTCACCTTGAAAAATTCACACACCAGAGTTCATGAAGTCGCCCTATTTCCCTGCGAGGTCAGTGCTGTTCCACAAGGAGCCAAATGGAGTGACCTACAGAGTCCCAGCACTGCTCTACCTGTCCCGCTCCAAGTCCTTCCTGGCCTTCTGTGAGGAGAGACTCAGCCCGTCTGACTCGCAGGCTCATCTGCTGGTTATGAGGAAAGGCACTTTCTACAGGAACTATGTGGAGGTCAGTCACTGCCTGAACACCACGTCTTTATCTGTTAGTGTTATCTACTCCATCTTCTTTTCTAATCTCCTTTCCTTCTTCCTTTTCCTTCTTCAGTGGGACGACATGAGAGTTCTCGGCACTGCTTTCCTGCCAGGCCACCGGTCCATGAACCCGTGCCCCGTGTTGGATGAATTCACTGGTACTCTCTTCTTATTCTTCATTGCTGTGCTGGGTCACACCTCAGAGTCCTATCAGCTGGTGACGGGGAGGAATGTAACCCGACTCTGCTTCATCTGCAGCACTGACGATGGAGACACCTGGAGCCCTGTCACTGACCTTACTAAGAGAGTCATAGGAGACACGATTAAAGGTCAGAGAAATTAATTAAGGGGAAATCCAACCTAAACCATTGTTCTGCTTGGTTCACCAGAACCACCAGAAATTTGAGGCACTAACACTTATATGCCTTCTTTTTCCCTGCAGAATGGGCCACTTTCGCTCTTGGCCCCGGTCACGGCATCCAGTTGAAGTCAGGTCGTCTGCTCATCCCTGCCTATGCTTACCACATCGAGTGTAAAGAGTGTTTCGGACAGCTCTGCCAAACCACTCCCCACGCCTTCTGCTTCCACAGCGACACACATGGGATAACGTGGCGCTTTGGGCAGGCGGTGCCGGGTCCAGAGAGCGTGGAGTGTCAGATGGTGTCTGTGGATGAAGAAGATGGGACTAATGTGTTGTACTGTAATGCACGTAGCCCACTTGGCTACAGGGTGCAGGCCCTGAGTTTGGATGACGGAGCAGTGTTTCAGGAAGGGCAGCTGGTGCAGCGGCTGGTAGAGCCTCGAAATGGTTGTCATGGTAGCACTGTTGGATTTCCTGCCCCGATACATCTGTTAAAAAGTCTTGACCATCACTTACATCAACCTATACACCACTCCAGACACTGGACATCCTGCATGACCTACTCAAACGACACCACCTTTCCAAACATCACCACATCTGTTGGCTCCAGACCTGTGTCACCCAATAACAGTACCTCTCCAGATTTCCTCACCCCTACGTGGGTAGTATACTCACACCCAACATGGCCCACTGCACGTGAGGATCTGGGAGTTTTCCTCAGCCTATTCCCCCGGGATCCAGATAGCTGGCGTGGCCCCTGGGTGATCTATGAGGGCCCCAGTGCCTACTCTGACCTGGCCTACTTGGAGCTACCACCCTCACCTGGAGCACCACCTGCTGTAGCATTCGCCTGCCTGTTTGAGTGTGGTACTAAAACAGCCTACGATGAAATCTGCTTCAGCATCTTTACCCTCTACGAGCTTATTGATAACCTGCCCCGGGAAGTGCAGCTGGGGAAAAATGCTGACCGATACAGAAGACAGCAGAACCAATCCTGTGGGACAGGTTGGAGTGTCACAAGTCGACACGATGCTGAAGATGCAGCAGTTTTCAAACAGGTGTCTCAGGTGAAGAAGAGGAGAAAGAAGAGCAAGTTGACTGAGATGTGTTCTTTATCTTAAATAGTTTTTAAAAGGTTGTAATATAGAGTAAAAGTGTCATTTTGCACATATGAACAAAAACCGATCATTAGGAGCTTCTGTAAAGGTAGAATTAGTAGCTGAACGGGTTCTATTGAATTACAATAGATCGTACAGGGTATTTAATAAAGCTGCCACTGAGTGTGTACCCACCATGTATTACAGAATATTGTTCACGTTGTGATTATCCTTCACATTCTAGTGTTTTTCAGCTGTCATCACAACATAGAGTTACTCTTATGTCACGCTTAGTCCATCCATCCATCCTGTATGTATCCTACTTATTCTGGTTGTAGAATTAACTTAGCTTAACATTACCTTGGTTTTCTGAACCTGAGGAATTCACGAACCATCATTTTATTTTTCTAACCATTAAGAAAGTGTTGTTGAACATGATCACGAATTGATTTTTGCAGCAGTACTCAAATATGTATTTTACTCTTGACCATATTATAAAGTGTTCAAGAGTGTAGATTTTATGTTTTAGCTACCACAAATGTTAATGACATGTTTAATTTGGCTCAGTAAAAACTATGTGGACAGAGGATGTCTCATGAAACTCATTTTAAATCACACCTGCTTCATGGGTAGCAGCTCTAATGGGATAACTGCTCCTAAACTCTTGTGAGGGTGTTGAAACATTTGGCGGCTGACAACTTAAGTGAGCTGCATGCAATCAGAGGCAGATACCAGTGGAGCAGTATGTTTAGTTAAGACGAAAAGGAAATAAACAGATGGTGCCAGGAAGACAGCAGGATCTGGACAACCTCTTCTCTCTGCTTCCCCTCCTCCTCTTACTCCTCCTTTACATAACTCCACACTTACAGGAGAGTCGTTTTCCTGCCTGCGCTCCTTCCAAGAAGTGTTTTTTCCCCCCTTCAGCATCTGTGTTTTGCAGCATAGAATAATGGATTTGGTGATCATGGTTGTTCTTGCTGTGTTAACTGGAGTAAATGGGAGCCCCACTGTGACGGTCAGACCTGAAGCTGCCACAGCTCATCCTAACACTATACTTCAGAAGACAAAGAAAACGGCGTTCCTCGGACAGGTGAGAAGGACCTAACTAACTGGTAATGGTGTAAACTGGTTCTTTTCTTACTGGTTTTGGTTTCTAATCTGTTTTGTAACTAATTACTAGTAAATATCTGCACGAACTGCAGACACCTAACCTGGCAGAGTGTCAACAAATTAAGTGTTGCTAAGACTTTGTTAAGAAATAAAAGATCTGCACAGAAAAACCAACGCTTTAAAAGAGGAATATATAGCTTTGCTGCAATCCTTATTACACCAACCCATTCTGTACATAGTACAAAAACCATTGTATAAGCTCAAGACAACACACTGAGCTTGCTTGACGTTTTCACTATAGCCACCATCTTGTAAAATACTGGCTGCTGATCGTAGAGATCTTTTGTGATAAAACCAAGGTAATAAATATGTGTTTTTCCACAGGTGGCACTGATATGAGGAAAATGAGCTTTAACTACAAAACAAATGTAAAATGTCAACGTTTTGTTTGCGTCTACTAATTGTGACAAATGATTTAAAGGTGGAAAGGGAGTCTAAAGCTGGGACAGTAGTTGTGGCAAAGTCCAATAGTATTCAATTGAGCTCAGCTCTTCCACTTGTTCTTCTTTGCAGGGAGCTGCCCTGTAGCCTCTAGGTATTTGTGGATGAGTTCATCTTGTGTTGATGGCAGGCAGGGCTGATATCTGCTGTACTCCATGGTGTACTCTCCTTTCCCCTGAAAAAAAAACAATGATAATCATCATATCAGTGTCTTGTGTGGTTAGACTACCTCTAACTTAGGAGCTGGACTTCTACGGTGTACAAGGTTAAACTTACTTCAGTACAGGAGCGTAGTTCTGTGGCATAACCAAACATGTCATTTAGTGGAATCTGTCGGGAGGCACAGGCCGAAATTAGTCAAATACAAGTGAGAACAAATATTGTAATCTGCAAAAGTTTAGATACATGGTGCAGGTATAAACTATAAAAAGTGTAAATGTGACTCACATCCGCGTACAGCGTGAAGTATCCCTCAGCCCCGTCCTGTCCTGTGATAACACCATGTCGACGGTTTACACCAGAAATAACTACACCCTGAAACTCCTGAGGCGCCACAATTTCCACAGACATGATTGGCTCCAGGATGACCGCGTTAGCTTTTTCCATCGCTGCGGAGAGAACATTGAAGGCAGCATTAGAACACGCTCACAACAGCACAGAAGAAGAAACAGAAGCTGAATTACTTGAAATTAAATGAGGTCAGATCTCATGTGACTGAACGCTCACCTTGCTTTAGAGCGCCCTCTCCTGCACGGATGAAGGAGATCTCATTGGAGTCTACCATGTGATGTGCTCCATCATCCAGGAGAAATCTGACTCCTGAGATCTTGTGGCCGCTCAGAGGTCCCTTCTCACAGGCGTCCCTGAAGCCCTGAAGCAACAAAAGACGAGATGACTAAGTGTTGGTGAAGTTTACTAGTTTTAGAGCTTACATGGTTTGGGAAAATGACAGTTTGTGCGTGCCTTTTCAACAGCGGGTACAAACTGCTTTGGGATGTTGGTTCCAACAGTTTGATCTTCGAACTCCAGCTTGGTGTAATGCTCGGGCTCCAGCGGCTCAAGGACCCCGATAACCTTACCATACTGCCCAGAGCCACCAGACTGCTTCTTATGGGTGAAGTCAAACCTACGGAAAATGGGACAAAACATCCACATTGTGAAGCAGGGTGAAAAAGCGAAACCGTCTGTCACCTTTGAGCCATTTTGTTGGTAAATGCTTTACACCTATGGATTTCATTAAGGTTCAGCATTTGGAGGAATCAGCATTTTTTTTGTGATCATTTTCTCTTGAAATATGAATCCATGTGAATTTTTGGGTTGCGAAAAGATGTCCAAATAAAGCAAATCTAACATTTTAGGAGATATTTGCTTCCATTGAACGTAATGTTGGGCTGAGGACATGGAACAGCAGAAAACGGCACTGCTTCTTTAAAAGGGGGCAGTGCTCAAAACACTGTAGCGTCAAAAGGAAGTAGGAAGTAATCTTGCATGAAGAGCAGCTGACTGAACACCGACAACACAAAACTTTGCAGGGAGTCTCTGCAGTCCAGATACAGGCAAGGTCAGACTGGTTTATTTAATCCACACTTCACATTATTGTGAATCAGCTGCACTGCTCGTCTAATTCTACATATTTGTTTACTTAACGCTTTGGTCAATGGATATCCAAACACTCTGCGGACACCTGAGGGTCAAAGTTCGCTCACTACTGCACCTTCAGTTCTCGTTCTCTCCTCGCTCTTTATCACTTACTCTCTCTCACTGTCTTTCTCTCTGGCATAGCAGGAGACAGTATTAGTAGGGAAGGAGGCTACGGAGGATGTGATGGCAACTGGAGAGCTGAACCCTAGTCACTACCCTGCTCAGAGGGCAGCCAAGCTGGTCCAACACTACCTGAACACCCTCTACGGCTCACCATACAGGCTGTTTGGACTACAGAAGGTCCACAGTGGACGTGCAGAGGTCAGCTCAACTTCACCATTGAAATAAGAACAAACCTCCAACTGTTATAAAAGGTCTAAGTTGTTGATTTCTCTCTCAGGATGTAGCCGACTCTGGAAGAAAGTATCAGCTGGAGATCTCTGTGCAGGAGTTCCTTCGCAACGTATGTATAAAATAACGTCATGGCCCCTCACATGATTCAGACACAGCCACTGCTTTAACAAATTCAGTGGTTTTTGCAGATGTGTTCTAGATATGGTTTGATTTCTGAGCTGACTATTTATGAGCCAGATCTGCTGCTCCTTCCCTGATGTTAAAAAATACATTACAATCTGTTTCCGGATTAATAACTAAAACCTCTGTTGTGCTTTTAAACATTTAACTCTAACTTATTTGGCATGAAGACTTCTAAATTAACTTATCAGGGGACAGGAATAATCCATATTTACCTGGCTACATGTATCTTCAGTGTTCAAGAGGTAATAATACTGATAATACGACATTTTACGTATGTGTGTTATAGAGTTTTAGTTTAAAGTACACAGATGTATAATCTCTGGCTTTACAGTGAGCAAGCCTGACCAGGTTTGACAAGATTTACAGAACAGCTGATAAAAGGAGCCTCACACTAGGCTGTAAGGCTGTATGATTAACAGTGTGGTGTAATGTTGACTGACTGGATGTCATGGTAACAGCTGGACTACGCCTTTCTTCTGTAGGCTTATCAAACCTGCCTTTCTTCTATTTGCCTCTTTTTAATGCATTGTCCATTCAGATTACAGAGAAATGCTCTGCAGAGGTTCTGTTTCCAAGCGGAGAGAAGCAGGGCTCACCAGAGGTCCAGGCCTCGTGTGAGGAGCTGCTTAAAATCACCGTTAAAGCTCAAGAAGAGGCCTTGTATCAACAGTACAAGATGAACCAAAGCCTGCTGTCGACACAACATTTACCTGGTATGTAGAATTAAAAAAAACTCTGCATGTTGTTGCTACACTGATCAGTAGCAACAGATATTGCACAACATTGTTGGAAATTGCAGCACTGTTGTATCCATTTTCAGCGCACGTTTATGCAACTTTTTCCCCCCAGTGTTCCTGTTAACAATACTAGCACAGATTCCCGTTATCATTAATGTTAAAACTATAACCCTCTGCACATTCAGTACAGTGTTTACATACATGTAACATTGTCAGGCACCATGCACACATACAGTATAACCTTACTTCCTTCTAACCAACAGACAGCCACGGTCACATTGATCCTGACATGGAGCCGTTCTGGCACCTCGGCATCGTGGCCGCCAGCTCCGTCATGTTGAAAGAATCCACTGAAAACACCCTATACAATGTGGCTCAGGTGGCCAACGCCACACAGCTGGTAGGTTGTTTAATCTGCTGTTAGATCTGCTTCTGAAGCCTCCAGCTGATAAGTAGGGTTCATTTAAGATTTTTTTATGTGAAGTTGTCTTAATGTTTCCCTCGTCTGCTGCAGGAAAGTGAGAACGACCAGCTGAAGTTTGACTATAACATACTGCTGCATGAGATGGTGTCCCAGGTACACAACTATTATCATGACCAATCTGCATCGCTTACAAGTACACTTGTATCCAAATAGCCAGTTGATAAAGAAGCCAATTTTATCAGCACTAGCAGAGCACTACACTTACACACTTCATTCCAACTGCTTCACCACCTGACATCTCATATTAATCTGATAATCTACGTTTTGTTTTGTCAGGAAATCATTCAGTGGAAACTTTTGTTCACCTGGTCTCCATCAGAGGGAGTTAAAGTGCTGCAGATGGAGCAGGTGCCTCGCTGCCATTGTGAAAAACCTCCAAACACAAACTAAACTGCTGATACTGATCGCACTGCCTTTACAGCTATGCTCACATTTTGTATTCTGATATCAGAGCGTGACTGTGTTTACGATGAGGCTTGAACTACTACATCAAGAGTCAGTGTTGATGCTTTAAACACAAACTGTGGAACTACAGTAGCCTCAGGTGGAGTTTCTACTTAATCCAGTTAATCCATCATCTATAATAATATTATCTCCTTACTTTGTGCTACTGTGCTGTTCGTTGTTGTATTTTTATCAAATTAAATAGTTCATACAGATTATTGCCTCGGTTCAAGCCGTTAAGTGTGTGTTGTCATGAGATCCAAGACTTACGGTATAGGAGCAGTGACGGTCTCTCTAAAAGCCACCTTGGGTTTTCCCATCACACAAGCACAGTTGTATTCTCTCTCCATCCTCTGGAACAACAAACCAAAACAATCATTTAAGGTAAAACCCTGCTTTTATTAAACACAGAAGTGTTCAGGTTGACTTTCCTTCCTTTCAGTAAAAGGAAAATTATGTTATATTATGTTTTTCTGTCTCATCAATCCAAACTTACTGTTACATCTTGTAATGAACACCCAATACATCCTTGACTTGTAGTCTATCTGACTGAGTACCTGGGAGTAGATTTCCAGATGCAGCTCGCCCATGCCCGAGATGATGGTTTCTTTACTCTCTGTGTCAAAATGCACTCTGAACGTTGGATCTTCTCTGGTGAAACGGTTGATACCTTTGGAGAATTTGTCCAGGTCATTCTGTCCACATACAGGATGATAAAAGGAAAGAGTTAAAGATGCAATTTACACTCTACAGTTAAATATTTACAGTAAATGTCAGATTATTTTCACCTTGTTGGCTGGTTTCATTGACATGGAAATGACAGGTTCTGGGACGTGGATCGATTCCTGTAGAACGAAATGAAAACCATGAACACAAGACTCTTAATAATGGATTAAAGATGGAAGGACACCTTCAAAACATCTTAAAATAAGCAGGTTTCTCGCCATTGTGAATTGATCAAAGCCACTCACCATGGAGAGGTTAGCGCTGGTCCTAGACGTAAAAGTGTCTCCACTAGCACAGTCAATCCCAAACAGAGCACAAATGTCTCCTGCATAAACTTCATCCACATCCTGAAACAGCACGAACAGAAAGAGAACAAAGGAAAGATGAGAGAAGCAAAACAAGATCTGAAAATTCAGGACCAATTTTAATAACTGAGATACAGAAATTCATAATAAACATTGTTTTTAATGATGTTTCATGTGTTGTTTTGAGACAACACAAATGGAAAAATGTTACTCTGCTGTCACAGGGGATGTGGTTGTTATCTACACACTTGACTGAAGCCAAAAGAGGAACTGAACGGGTTTTAACAGTCATGTTGCTGCACTGTTTAGACTGCAAACAGCCTGCTGACATATATTGATTTGTTCTCACCTCCATTTGATCAGCATGGAGACGCACAAGCCTCTGAACTCTCACTCTCTTGCTTGTGCGTGTGTTGTAGATGTATTCCCCCTTCTTCAGGCAGCCCTGGTACACGCGCACATATGTCAGCTGACCAAACCTCCCGGCCTGTTAACGAGAGAGTCCACAGTCAACGACAAAGCACGACACTCAGAGACAGATCTGATTTCTGATTATATCTAACCTCCAGTTTAAAAGCCAGGCCAACAAACGGGTTTGCAGCGTCTCTTGTTGGGTCCATTTGAATCTTCGATGTTTCGCTTGAATCTCTAACACAGCAAAAACAAACTTAGCACACAACATTTCTCAAGGAAGGTTCATCAGAGATAAACTACTATCACTATATCATTACTATTTGAGTAGGAATTGCTTAAAAATTACAACAATGCTCACTCGTCATTGAAGATAGCATAGTTTTTTACTTCAGTGGGGTTCGGCAGGTAATCCAGGACAGCGTCCAACAGAGGCTGAACACCCTTGTTTTTCAGAGCTGTGCCCACCAGTACTGGGCTGAAGAGACGCTGCACTGTAGTTCTACGGATTGCAGCCTGGAAGAAAAATAAAGTGTCAAAAGAGTGAGGGATAGTTATCCAAATGTGATTTGTGATAGTGATTCAAATATGTCATTTGCATAGAGGCTTTGCGTCCAAGTTTAGAGGATTTTTGACCGATTATCGTTAATGAACTGACAATGTCATTTTTTTTCAAGTCAAGTCAACGTATATTGTCATTTTAACGATATACAGTGAAACGTAACAACAATCTCCAGGACCATGGTGCTACACACAAAGATGATACAAAACAACTCAAAATAAAATACAGACTTAAACTATTCTAAAGCTAAGATTAAAGTGCAGACCTTACGAGAAACACGTAATGCAGCCAGTCAATAATAAATAAATAAATATTCTGTAAGTTCTGTGTGAGTGGAGCAGTTACTGGTCTATAGGTCTGTAAAGTTCTGAGAGACCTATTTATGTGTGCACAATTCAGTTGCTGTTCAGTAGTCTGAAGGCCAGAGGAAAGAAACTACTTTTAAAGAGAAACTGTTGAAGATTAGATCTCAAAGATAAAGAGCACTTGTTTTAGCATTGGGGAGGCACGATGGTGTAGTGGATAACATGAACCCCAGTAGAAAGATTCCATGACTTTTGATCTAAAACAAAAAATAACTTCTTAAAATTAATTTGGCCTCTTGTTCACTGCTAATTTGCAAGTATATCTATATATGCTAAGACACTAAATTAAAATGGCCTCTCTTTAAAGACACAAACCTTCAGGTCATCATTGGTGGGAACTTTTTCCTCCAGGAAAAGCTCTCCCAGGATTTCATCTGCATTAGCCACACATTCCACCAGTTCCTGTCTCCGCTCTGCAGCCTCAGCACGAAAATCTGCCGGGATCTCGTCATAGCGGATAGTTTGACTACATAGAGAAATAAAGAGTCTGAATCAGCTTTATATCGTTTGAGGTCATAATCAATTTTTTTTGATTCAGAAGTTAATCCCTTACCCAAACACTCCTTCAAAATAAATACTGCGCTCCTCTATAAGGTCGATGATGCCGCGCATGTTCCCCTCTAGGCCGATAGGGATGTTTACAAAAGCTGCGTTGTGGTTCAGTTTGGTTCTAAAGAAAAAGACACAGGAAACCACAGATTACAACATTCTTTCAAGAGTACTTCTTTTCATATGAACTCAAGTAAGTATCAAAATATGATAATATGTGTGTCTTTAGAGCAACTCGAGAACTCGACTGCATCTGTTTCTTGTCTATTCTTCATGTCTATTGTTTGGTTTATTTAAATCTTACTAAATTAACAAAAGTTCAGGAAACATGTTCTGGACACATGTAGAAGTTACAGTTAAACAGACTATGATGCAAATAGCACCATGAAATGTATTCATTTTAATATATATTTTATCTAAATTGGAATTTAAGATTATTATTTTTATATAACGACATATCAGGAGTACGTCTGTATACGTAGATAAAGGTAAGTTTCTCCATTTGTGTATATTATTAGACCTCATCTGCTGCAGGGCTCGGCTGGGGTTGGAGCCCATGCGATCCAGCTTGTTGATGAAAGTGAGAAAGGGGACGTTGTAGCGCTTCATCTGTCTGTTCACAGTCATCGTCTGACACTGGACTCCACCCACTGCACACAATACCAGCACGGCTCCGTCCAGCACACGCAGCGCACGCTCCACCTCAATGGTAAAGTCCACGTGACCTGAGAAGGTAACAGCGACAGAAATACTGTAAACATGAAAATAATACTAGCAAACAGAGTGAGTGCAAGGTCAGCAGCACCAGGTTGCAACATAGTGAGTGACTGAGTGAGTATACACACACACAAACTCTACCTGAGTAACTGAACTGCAGCTTCATAACAAACATACAAATATTCCCTTACAACTGTGGTGCCAGTGACATGGATAATCATTGTCATGAATGACATTACATCTGAAATGTAGCAGTATATGCATAATGTATCAGTAATTAGAAACACTCATACACAGCACAGATACCTCCAAACTGTGCTTACGTGGAGTTCAATGAGGGCAAAATGTTCCCATAAGACTCAGATCACATGACACTTTTCGTACCTGGTGTGTCAATGATGTTGATGTTATGATTCTTCCACACGGTGTATGTAGCAGCTGACTGGATGGTGATGCCTCTCTGTCTCTCCAGCTCCATAGAGTCCATAGTGGCCCCAACACCGTCTTTCCCCTTCACCTGCACACCACAGAGGGAGACCACGACTGATTACCAACTGGCCGTAGTGGCAGCTCTTAAAGGCTATCAAACCGTAAGTTGGGCCAAAACAGCCCCAAGTTGTGTGTCTGGCAGTTACTGCTACTTTTATAATACAGTTACTTTGTGGTAATAACTCTTAAATTAAATGTGCAAACAGGAATGTAAAGGTTTTTAATGGACCACCTTCAGTACATAATCTTGAGACGCTGCATTAAAAGCCAGTTTACCACCCTAAATATGTTAGATTGTATAACATGAAGGGATGAGTTTGGTTGTGCCTAGGACCACTGGTTAGTTTCTGGGGTTCTGATGTGGCTCATTAAGGGCATTCAGAGGGGGCTAACCCGGCCTCATGAATACAATCTGTACCTGTAAACCTCCTCTGACACACATACAGAGTCCGTCCGGGTGCTCACCTCGTGAATCTCTGCTATCCTACCGGTGTAGTAGAGGACACGCTCGGTCAGGGTGGTCTTCCCCGAGTCGATGTGAGCCGATATCCCGATGTTACGGATCCTTTCGTTGGGAAAGACACCGGAGGAGCATGGTCGACAGCTGTTGATGAGCACCTGTGGAAACGACACAGACGGAGATCAATATTCAAACCCCCGTGTCTGTTTACCGATTCAGAAACACAAAGGGTTGATGGTAGATCGGTTTGGATGTCAATTCAAAGTACAACTTATTTTACCTTTTTAATGGTGACACTGCCTGGTGCCAGCAGATGGGTTTTAGCTAAACGCACGCCTACTTTTAGTACTCTCATTTTGATAACGGCTTGGACCGGGCAAGGTGGTCGCACTCCTTTCGATACACAACCCCCGGCTCCAACAACCCGGTGAATGTCACGTCGGGCCCCTCACGGTTGGTTGTGAAACTACTTCCGTGACTACGGGAACCCAAGCGTGCCAAAAGTGTTTGCGTTTTGTGAAAAGAGCTAGGCCTCTTTAAATATTAGAGTGGAACAAGAACATTATTTTTAAGGTGAAATGCGGTCAGTTTGAAATTAAAAAGTCCAACAAATGACAAATAAAACGCACATAAAAAAAATCACTCACGTGCTGCGTTCAAGTGCTGTCAAAGAAACACAAGAAATACAGCGCACTAGTATAAAACCCCAGAGTGTTCAACATTAAATAAAGAC
The DNA here is from genome assembly GCA_034779795.1 of Ctenopoma multispine. Classification (NCBI taxonomy): domain Eukaryota; kingdom Metazoa; phylum Chordata; class Actinopteri; order Anabantiformes; family Anabantidae; genus Ctenopoma; species Ctenopoma multispine. Next base: position 18,498,834 of record JAUYWH010000005.1, on the reverse strand, counting down.
GATAAAACAATAAGCATAATTAGTAAATAGCATAAAATAACCATTGAACCACACAACCAAACATTCAATTTTTTTTTTAAATCAACAAAAACCTAATTGTTGGGATATGTGCTCACAGTTATATGTGATCAGAGTTAACTGTATGCAGTGACAGCCAATGGGAAGGCGCAATGTAATAATAAAACGAAGAAGATGACCCATGAGGGTCGAAGTTAAAATTCTGCTGTGGCTCTCTGGCACTAATTATGAAAAACTGTTATTAAATGTTTTTATGCCAACTTTGGTCAGTTTGAATGTGGCAAAATGAATAAAATGACTTAACTTCCGTGATAGTAATAATAGTAGTTAAAGATAACTATTATTCTGTGCAAGTGATGATATTGTTTGATATTAGCACATTTTTGCTTTCAGATATATAGTCAGTTGTGTAAAGGAGTCCCTGGTTGCTGAGTGATAGCTCAGAGTTTGATGAGTAAGATCGTGTATCATGTGTATCTGTTTGTAATTGAATGACAATTCCTATAAAATCTTGATATGCCTTACAAAGCCTAAAGTGGAAAGATGCCCAAACCTTTTGTACTATTGATATTGATATTTTAATCAATCAATCAAGGTCAGACATAACATAACATAAAAGTATTAATGTTGGCTTTTTATGCCACAAACACAAATAAGTATTGCCAAGACCAATAATGCTAAGACCAGAGATGTGCATAGAGTTTATCAGGGGTAGAGGCTCATTTAAATAAAGACATTTATGAGTATGTAGCTTATTTGAACTATTTTCAGACTTCATTTCATGTTTAGAGGGGCAGCTTTGATTGATTGGATGAAAGGTAATTTCGAGGAGCATGTGAAGGCATCACCTTTAAATCTACTGGACAGGTCAGTGTCTCGTGCCGTCCGTTAATGACGCTAACAATGGGAAACTAGCTAATCTTAATGTTAGCTTCATATGGAGGAGGGGGGTTAAGGTTATGTTAAATTACCAGATGTTTCGGTCACTTCTTAAGGACAAACACGCGTTTTTAACACGGCTCCTGTAATCTGACTTTAGCTAGTTAAAAACCACCGTCACGTCTCCTCAGGTGTCGCTTGTAGTTACGTTAGTTAGCGGAGGCTGAACGTCAGTTTTTGGGCCTGCCTCTGTTTCCACAAGCGTTTCCTCTTTTATTTAACCACATGCTGATCCTAACGCTGCAAAGGCTGCAGACTGCTTTAGCACACCCCTTCACGACTAGCTGTAAGTTAAAACCTCCAGAACAGTACCAGCCCGTAACAGCTGCCTCACAGCGCAGAGAAGGAACTCATGATCCGGCTGGTGAGTTTTAGCTAGCGTCCATCATTTCTCATGGTGTAGTGTGATTTTTAGCTGTTCTTAGTTTTTTTTGTTTCATACTTGATCAGTTTGAGTTGTCTGTTGGCAAAACGACGTTTTCACCATCAATGTAAACGGAACGAAAACGTTAGTGTTGTTTTTTCATCCTATTAAGATTAATACAGAAACTTAATGTGAAAAAATACTTTAAAATCCTGTACTGTACAGTGTTTTGTTCTCTTTATTGCCACCTTGGTTTAAAATACACGTTATTTTAGACAAAAATAGCTCCATCAGGAAGTATTTCGTGAAACGAATATTCAATTACATGTCCCATAAAACTATTGCAACGTAAAGATTTTGACAGTACTGTACCTTTTACAGTGTTATGTTATTTACTAGTGTTACGTATGTATTATTTTAATGTCTTCTAAGGTTTTTGCTAGTTGAAATGTAGAACTATACTTTAGAGAAGCAGAAGTGTCAGATAAATGTAGTAAAAAGGTACACTATTTCCCCCTGAAATGTATATAAAGTAGATTAAAATGGAAGTATACTAGTAAAGTATAAGTACCTCAAAACGTACTTGGCACATTTACTCAAGCACTGTACTTATAGTTATATTCCACCACTGAAAACAACAGATGTGTGATGTAAATGTTATATAATATTTTAAACTATTTTAAAAATGAATATCTAAATGATCCTGCCCTTTATAAAACGTAGGATTTTAAGATGGTTATATGATTTTGTGTTAAATGCCACAAGTGTTTTCCACTATGGAAAAAGTTTTTCCACTGTTTGTCCTGATTAAACAAGTAGATGACAGACTAATAGAGATAATTAATGATACACTGTGTGACTGGTTGGTGAATATAATTATGATTTGCTGCTTTGTCATCTTAACTCATTTGTGTTTTATGTTTTCCAAGGAATGACCAAGTTATGTGTCAGTGTTTGAGGATGCATGCATGCGAGCACGCCTGTGTTTAAAATAACTCATTCTGTGTCAGCACAGCACAGCACTGCACGAGGCTGACAGTCAAGCAGCTCAGTGTGACTCATTTTGTATCATTTTTTATGATTTTGATTAGACAAGAATGTACCCGAATGTGTGTTTCTCAACCTGTTCTTTCCATTGTTATCCGTTCTGTCTCACTTCCTTTTTGTGAACATTCCCTTCTTACGGCAGAGTGACAGCAGTGCTGTCACGAAAAAATTACACTCTGAGGGTCTAATGTAGAATACGTTAATTTAGTATACTGTACTTGTATGACTTGTAAAATGGCATAATTTGTCTTAGGAAGGATGGTTATTCACAATTACAGTCACAGGTTACTGTGACTTTTGTATTTACATGTAAATTGTATTTACATGCATACTGTTTTTTGACTATAGTTACAACTAAAGATCATTTGACTTAATATACTTATGTTATTTTTACAATTAATTTGTTTAATTTAAAAACACTGGTAAAAAAAAATATTCAGCGCTATTTTTGGTAGACAAACATATTTCATCAAGTATTGTCAGTCCAAAAGCCCAATTACACAGTGTGCTTTCACATAAGGCAGCACATTTTCACATTAGTTGAACTGGAACTAGATAGTTTTTCAGATTTTCTTGAAGAAAAAAAAGAAGTGAATAATTTTATTATCAGAATAATCTCTTTCAGATTAACTAATCAAATGACTAATTGTTACAGCTTTAGTTTCAACATGCCTGCATGTAGTGAACTTATTTAGTGCTGAAGTGGTTAGTTGACTGATCAAAAATTAAATCAGCAGGTTTCATAACCCATTAACCGTTAGAGTAATTTATTGAGCATAACTATGCAGACATGCAGAGTTTAAATGATAATGCATTAGTGAAAACAACAAGCTTATTTGGACAAAGGTAGAGTGTCCAGACAGATGAGGGCAGTATTACACTGACTAATACTAAACTGAAACTCCGTAACCTTACACAACTCTGTGCTCTATTAATCACTCTTCAAGTCATATTTTCCAGTGGATGAACTCCGTACTAGTGCAACTGATTTAACTTTTCCCCTGTTTCTCTGTGCTATGGCCTCCTACGGAAAATTAAACCAGAAGTTTAGAACAAATTAATCACACATTATTTGACCTTGTTGAGCTAAACACTATGATTAATGAGACCCAGTATTTACTGGTTCTGTTGAGATTATGCAGATGCTTCATGTGTGTTGTTAAGAATTACACTATCAGCTTAATAAATGGTTTTAAAGATAAAGAAGCATTTGTGAGGAGTATTGTTCAGTTCATGCAGTTGATTAATAAGTTATTCACCCTCTGTTTGTTCCCACAGATATGACCAATTCCTACCAGGAGGAAAGGGATGTGACTATTAAGATTTTCCTGTCTTAGTACATGGATTTTATGACTAATGGCTTAATGTACACTGTAAGAGGAACGGTTTAATTGCTTTCAACTATTTTCGACATCCAACTCTGAGGGTGTGTCTGGGTCACTGTTACTACTACGGCATGCAGGATGGGCCAAACTCGCTCGGATTTATCGCGTAGCACCACAACACCATGCAGAGCAAAATGGAAAGCAGGCGACAGAGCCCAGCGGCTCCGTCTCCGCAGATTCAGCAGCAGAGAGAAGCGACAACCGAGTGACCAGATCAGCAGGAACCCGATGAAAAATAAAGTGTTGTCGTGTCTGGGAAGGAGAAAGCGAAACTCCAGCCAAACAGAATCGGATTTAGGTTGCGGAAACGGAGGCGAAGATCTAGGAACACGCCGCGACCACAGAGTAGGAAAGTTGCCGAGGGACGAGGTTGTGTCGGCGGTTCGGGAACATCGAGGAGGCCCGGGTTGTTTTGAAACACCGTCTGGCCTGGATGATCATAGCGAAACCGTCCAACACGCCGTGAACCAGGAGACAGCGGCAGAGTCGCCCGATGCTTCAGGTTTGGAAACTCGGACGGGTGAAGTCAGCGGTGCGGGCTGCGAGAAGCCGGAACCCGAGGGAGAGAACAATGCATCTGACCCCCCGAAGAGGACCATGGAAGATCAGCCACTGGGGGGAAACAGCCAGAATCATATTGTGTCTGAGGTCAGGGTTTTAACAGAGAGTAGCCTGGGTTCAGAACCGCTTCTCACCTCTGACCTGGACGCTAAGCGGACTTTGTACAACGTGCTCCCGGATCGACCTTTGGACAGTGCACTGTCGATAACAGACGATCATGCAGCTAAAGCGAAAATGACAAAAAGTGACTGTAGCTCAGTTTCATGTCCGACCAAAGCGTCGGGTGATCAAAACAACTGTTGCCCAGTGGAAACTGAGAGCCGAAAGGACTCTGATCAGGCCAGCAGGAGTCCCTCAGAAGGCCAAACTTTCCCAGGAACCATACCGAAACTCATCGTAACCAGGGACCCCAGTCCGAGCCGATCCCAGGGCACACCAGCCATGCTGACTGTCCGGACGGAGCTCAGCACCGGCTCATGTCTGGAACCCCACCCCGACGACGAGTCTCCCTGCTCGGACAGCGGCTGCGGAGGGTCCCCTGCCTTGATGCGCTCTCCCAGGAAGCTGTCCAACTCTTCCTCCATCTGCCTCTCCTCTGCATCGTCCTTCGAGGAGTCCGAGGACGACTTCACTGGGAGCGACATTGAGTCCAGTCTGTCTCCATCCCGGTCTCTGTGCAGCCCGGACGATGGATCAGGGGTGAGTGTTTTCTTATGTCATTCAACAGTGTAACACTTATGCTGTACAGTTTGCTTATTAACAGCCACGGGGCGACCATTTGTCTTAAATGTTTCATTCACGTTTATTTTCTAAAAAGTCACATCTGTACTCCAATAAAGATTCCTAAACCAGTCTAACAGCTTCAGCTGCCAAAATAAATGATGCAAATATTGCACAATCGACCATATACTATGCAGACATATAGTATGTCATTAAGGGCCATTTCTCATCTAAACTATTGTATCAGACATATTATTACATTGCTACAAATGAAGTGGCTAAATCTTAGGGAATCTATATAATGGCATTTGAAATTAGAGATTTTTAACGTTATGTTAAACCATTGTGCTAATCTTTATAATGTTGTATTTTTTTTATACTGCTCTGTATTATTATTTTTAAGGCTAGTGGAACACTGAAATTTCCCCTTGGGGATTAATAAAGTATCTATCTAACTAACTATTCTAGGTCACTCAACTCCCAGGGCTTGTGATCACACGGCCTTGATGAGCTCAGCCACAGGGCTCTTCAACTACTGTCTGAATGCATGTTTGAATGATTGGTCATCCCATTACAATAGCTACCGCTCATATACAGATAAGCTTCACAGACACCCATCAGTTCAATCTAACCATTCATTTAAAGATTCAGAGGCCTGTAGTTTTCCTGTGCTCCAGACATGAGATGCAGTTCAAAATTTCCATATAGAAAGTTGTAATGTTCCCCACCCAAGTCAGGAGGCTTTGATGAGCTGTGAGTAGAAATGCCTGGAATGAGAAAACAGGATGTCTCCACTGGAGACGGTGTTCTAGTATCTCCACCTCTCTTCTCGGCATCATGCAAATCCTGAATTCCAGGTTTCTCTTCAGTCTGCGTCACCAAGCATGCACGTCAAAGGATATTCACTCTGCATGCCATTCATACTGCTCAACACTTTAGTTGTAATTATATATTTTGACATTGTTATAACCCAGGCACAGTTATTTTTTCATAGTGGACAGTTGACTCATATGTGGCATTTAACTTCTTGTTTCCAAAATGAACTAAAGACACTGTTGTCTTCATGACTATATGTGGATTTAGGCCTCTAAGTGATGACTAATCAATAGTTGATTGACACAATTCTTGCCTTGTTATTATCAACCTATCACACAACCTGAAGGTTTAGATAAGCAAGTATGTGCTTTGCCGGACTCGCAGCTTTAGAGCTTTGTATAAGTTTTATTGTCATTGTTGATTAATCTGTTAATGATCTTTCTGGCTAACATATGAATTGTTATGTCTGTGTCAGACCATAGTGGAGAGTTCAAGGCCTGTCTGTTGACGGCAAAAACATAAAATATTCAGCTTACAATAATATAAAAAGACAAAAGATGCTAATCTTTTCATAGGTGAAGCTGGAATCAGAGAATATTTAGTTTTTTTTTCTTCTTTTAACAAACCATATTGACTCTCAGTTACAGTGGTGATTGTTTGAGTCAGCAGATTAGTGGACATTTTAATTTCTTGGCTAATACACTAAAAGCCAGGAAATGAGCAACCTGAGGAGTTACCCTTGAGCTGTTGTAACAAACAGGATGGCAGTGGCCTTTAGTTTCTGATAAGAGTGTGGCTTTTTTAATGGACACGTTTTGTCCTTTTGTAGTTGGGTAAAATCTTGTTGTTGTTTGTATAGTAGCTAATAGAAGAAAGGTGTGTGTGTTTGTTGTTGTTGTTGGCTTTAAAAAGCCAAGGCCACGCTGTCACCTCCCAGTCAAACAGTTACATTTAGTGTGACTGGTGACGTCAACACATACTTGCTCACACACACATTGTCAGAGGCACACACACACACACACACACGCGTGCACATTGATGCCATCTTGCATTCAGAGTTGAGTGTGTGTAATGGAAAATTGGGCTGAAGGCAGAGCCGGTTGCTAGGCAACGTCTTTGCCATATATGGCACTTGTTTTTTTTTCTTCTTGTTCTGTTCGCTCTTTCACACTAAGAGAATCTACTCTGTCCCTGACATTTGTATGTTGTTAAATTCCTACAAATATCTATTCAGCGAAGTTATTCTTCACTCCCGTGTGAGACACAGTTTTCCCCACACATTCAGTGTTGCACACAAAAGCTTTATTTTCCCCTCAGCCTCCAGGCGTAGAGTGGAACAGAAAACACGAGGAAAGTGAGAGTAAGCCAACAAAACAAGCACAGGCAGACAAAAACATACACTGAAACTTTGAACACGTAGCCTACACTTGATGAATCTTCTTATTTATGGTTTATTAACATGAGCCACAATTGCAGACTTGTTTTCCATGCCACTCATTATACAGAGTCCCACACATCACTCCCACAGCACTTATACACAAAATCCATGATACAAAAAACCCCCATGAAGTCAAAAGTAAAAAATAAATACTACACAGTCTATACTGTTTTTTTCAGTTACATTCATATTTATTTTAATATATTTTTTTGTTTACAGTTTGTGGCATTTGTACAGCATGACAATAGACCTGAACTCAAACATAACTAACAAATACATTATCCTCAACAAGTCAAAGTGACTTGCTCGTGTAAGCACTCCCTTACATGTAAAAACTTTAATCAGAATATTACTTGAATTATAGATAATTAAATGTATCTTCAGTACCGAAACGAAAACTGCTGGGTGCAGAAAACAGTCTCTGAGACTGTCACGCTTTCTACTATTGTTAATCTGTCAGTCATTGCATTCTTAGTACTGGTAACTACTGGTTACTAGTCAAGTGTAGTGTCATAAGAAGCTCAGTATTTTGAAATGTAGTTAAGTATAAAGTAGCATGAAATGGAAATATCATCAGCTTTGTACTGCGTTTGAGTCTGTATTAGTACTGAGGAATTTATATTGTTAGTGTCCAATAAAAAACAAATTTTTAAGAAAAATAAACAACTTATATTCACTGACTTAGGAATAAATACAATCACAAACCTAGATACTTGATGGTTTTTTTTGGCTAATTAAAAGTTGACATTTAGATATATTTGTTTTATGAAATACATTAAGACTGCAGTTTCACATTATTTTAAGTTATTTTTTGTTATTAATCGTGTAATGTATAAACAGTAATGTAAAACTGTAATAAACCCCCTTCATAAGTTTCTAGAGCTCAACACAGTGTAGTGAAATGTCTTGTTTGTTTCCAACCAGCTGTTGACTATTTAGCTCACAAATCAACAGGAAAGAGAGAGGCTACATAGGAGAGGACTAAGCCACCATCTTTGATTAATGATGGCCAATTACTCGATTGTGTAAATTGCAAATGACTAACGCCCTGATTGAGATGAGCTCAAACACATAAGTCCTGTAACATTCTCTACTAACATTAGCTATATTTGAAGTCTTGTTTTTGAAGCTGTGTAAACCTGTAGCATTTTCTGTACATTTAGTGGGCCACCACAGAGAAGCTGCTTGAACTAAAGAACAATTGAGTTAGGGGAAAGGGATGTGGTTTTAAATAAACTAGTTTGGAGAAAAGAGCTCTGACATTACATGAAAACGTCCTCAGTGTGTACACATGTAGTTGCTGCAGCTGATAGTCGTCTGACAGGTTCTGCTTTGTGTCCACATATACACACCTCTAAGCTACATAGTGCTGAGGAATTTGTCATGTGGACAATAGAAGAGCACTGGGAGGCTACAGGAAGGCTGGTTGTTCCTACCCCCAGGCTGCCATGGTCATGAATCTGGGAGGAGATTGACTCAGCATGGGGTTAAAGACAGGCCCTGTGGGGATGAGAGAGAGAGAGAGAGAGAGAGAGAGAGAGAGGAGAAGAACAAGGAAGAGACATCAGAGAAAGAGAAGACAACAGTAGGGGAGGGAGAGTGAATGAGGTAAAATAAGAGGGACTAGTACATGCAGACAGATGGTAGAAAAAAAGAGGTTGTTAGGTCTGTACAGTAAGTTGGTACATTTTATGACAGTAAAGGAGATTTCAATTATTGAGAAAGTGTCAAGAGGGGAAGGGAGGAGTGACAGTGTTGAAACAGAAGAAATAGTGAATTGAAATGACAAAAAGAGGTTGCAGACAAAGAGCGGGTCAGTATGAGAAATAAGGGAGAGCTTATGACAGGAGGATTATTTACCAGGCAACAGCAAGGGTTTACCGACTGACTCAAGCTAAATAACTGGAGTAAGACAAAGTGTAGCCAGGAGCTAACCACAGGCTTAGTTAAATAAGGTAAATGATTGTGAAGGATTTTAGATCAACAGGGAGGCGCACATCCATGGTAGTGTTTGTCAGGGGAGACCCTTTGCTGATGGTGCGGAGCATTTTGTGCTGGCTGCGTTCTCACTTTGTCTCTGGAGCTGTGTGTGCCTGTCTCAGCGCCTGCATCCTCCTCCACTATTGCTCTGTCTGCCAGGTAAGAAATTGAAAGTGACACATTTATCCAGAGCAGCAGCACAGATTTAGATTCAGTCAGCTTAACCTCAGGCTGTCTGATGTAGTCTGTAATGTCAAGCTTCTCCAGGAATGTTATATATGGCAGATTAAATCAAAGTCATGTGACAAATTTGGATATTCAAATGCAATGTGATGGATGTCCCTATATCTTTATGCTGGTACAGTATGTAACAGTTGTCTGGCACACAGGCTGCACTTAGTCCTGTGTAGCTGTAATTATCTCTCAATCTGGGATAAGAAACCAGTCAGCCAGCCGGCAGGATCATCATGCTTCAGGCTGGATTACTTTATGCAGTCAGTTAATTTTCCAGACATACATTTTGTGGTTGTCTTTCGACAGTTACACTCAGTTGCCAGTTCATTAGCTACACCTACTGCAGCTAAAACTATTCTTTACAGTGTGAGATGTTTCTAAGATTTTGTTGACACTACTTATATCAACAAAAGTAGAGTTAGCATTACAGATGCATCTCACTATGTGGCAACACAACTTAACTGCACCACAAACAGAGGCATCTTAAATGACCACACAGTTGAATCAACACTTGGCAGGAGGATTATTACAGAACATTTCAGCGGGTGTGATGGAGCAGGGAAGGGGGGAAATGTGAGATGGGGACAAACTGACAAACTGAGACTGTAAAGACTCATTCTTGTGGTCTTTTTAATTTGTCCCAGAGCTGGGTTGTTGTGTGCATTTCAGCCCCAAAATCTGGGAAAGGTCTAAAAATATGATATTGATTTTTTGGGAAGCTAGAAGCTAGATATAACGAATGATGAAATAATGCTTTCTGGTATACATATACTGTATATATGTGAGTTATATAAAAGAGAAAGCGGAGTTGTGGAAGGTTGGGTTGTGTGAGGTGAAATGTTACGTGTGTAGGCTGGAGACTATGGATGATACATCTCTTTCAGTTTAAACTTAAAATAACAAGGATCTTTATATATAATCTTAACAGCATATGTGAGTAATGTGTAATATAATGGTAATAGAACAGAAGCAACACATCAAACTCTCAACTTGAAACGATTAGGGACAACCTGCTGGCACGTGATCAAGAGAAGTGAAAGAAGAGAGGCTGGAGATGTGGGTGTCTGTTTCACCTTCATCTCCTGCCCCCACCCTCTTTACCTGGGTAGACTTTCATCTGTCACTGAAGTCTTCCTTAGATGGGGACAGATAATAACAATAATAATCTAATAATAGCTAAATTAAAAATAAAGGTCATAATGGTCTGACAGGTAAACACGGCTTGTGTTTTGTCCACAACTAGATGCTATTTCAGCAAATTATTTTTAGAGTTTAGTGCTGACACTTGCTTAAAACGGATCTCTGTCAGTTTACAGTAACCACACTATTTTGGTCCAGCAGGCAGGAAATTATATTTACAGTATATAAATATATACAGAGCATTTGCTGTCAAAAACATTGTATATTAATTTAATTTCAACACTTCTGATTGCATGTGTGCAGAATTAACCACTCAATATTAATTGCATTGAAATGCATTTACAGAAACAAGGGCATGTTTTTTAGCTTTTCTAAATTCAACAGTAAAAAAACAAACAAACAAGAATGATGGAAATGTTTACACACTGCAAAACTCCTGAGATATTCAGGCCAGGTTACAGTGGAGAACCACAAATTGATTCTTCTCCATCCCTACACTTGCTGTCAAGAAGTAAGGAAATAAAGGGCATCAGATAGTAATGCTATGCACAGATGGCATCAGATAACTTTGTGTTTGTTGTCACCCTTAGGATTACATCATTTGTGAAGATGCAAATATTAAAATATATTGTGTAATCAATTTGCGGCATCATTTGCTATTGGTTCTAACAAATGGCAGATAGATTTTGAACTCTTCGATGGCTGAAAACTGTCTGGTTTAATTAGCCAAACACCAAACTAGCAAGAAGATTATTTTTGTCACTCTGCAAATTGTGGCTTCCTTTGGAGATTTAGAGAAATGCAGTTGCCTTTCATGTTTCATAACCTTATTTTGCCGTGAGGTGGCTGAGGTTATGTTGAGGTTAAGCTGTTGATGTGATTGAAGACTCAGGTCGCAGGTGTCTTGTGTTCACTGCCATCACTCTCTGACGTCCTGACACTGACCAGCTGTCTGACAAAGCACAGATGTGGACCGACAGACAAACGCAGCTGTTGAACACACTCAAAGTCTGGTTCCTGGACACTTATCACATTGAAAGGTTTGTGTAGAGTTGGTTGTGATGAAACATTGTCACCTGCAATGTGTGTATACTATTCATTTCCCTAACTGTACATTAACCTCAGATATCATTCAAATTGTGTTTTGAAGTGCGAATAACCTGTTGTTCGGACTCGGACTAAACTTGTGAGTTTCCAAACAGTGTTTTCTCGTTAAATTCAAATACCTCTTTCTAACGTAGGTATTTGGTTTCCAGTGAATGAGTAGTTGTGTGTATTCCTGCATTAAGACAGTTTGTTTTATTGTGACAGAGTTTCAACAGAGAGTGGTGGAAAGAATGCATGTGAGGCGAGCAGAGATAGTCCGGGAAGGGAGAAGCGCAGCATCCATTCACGGATAGCTATTTAGTTTTAAAAAGATTAATTTTATGATTATTGCCTCTTGTCCCCACATTTTATTACTCCCATAAACTTCCTTTGCCTGTGTGCTCTGGATTCAGTTTTTTAAATCCTGTTTGTGTTTTTTGCCTATGGTACAGACTGCATATTGTGAATGAGCCAAGGCAAATATTCCGAAATATTGTTTACTATCAGCAATTTCAGTAATTCCTACTGTAACACACACACACACACACACACACACACCCACACACACCCATTGTAAACGTACTGCTCATTTGTTGTGATTTCCTACACACAGACACAGATGTTCTAATCAATCGATGTCATGTTCCTCTCAGATTACTTGCGTCAAAGCCCCTGTTGCACACTGTCCTTGCTCTGGTGTTTCCCAACACAGATAACCATTATACACACAGTTTCAGACAGTAAACTTCTGTTTTACGACACCACAGTGGTTGCTCTGGTAAATGTTTTATGAATGGGCTTCGTCATGTAGGTTGTGCATCTGACCTTGGATAAATGGGAGGATCTGTCCAATGTCTACTGAGGTGTGTGTGTGTGTGTGTGTGTGTGTGTGTGTGTGTGTGTGTGTGTGTGTGTGTGTGTGTGTGTGTGTGTG
>JAUYWH010000005.1:18464383-18486072 GCA_034779795.1 Ctenopoma multispine | reverse complement strand
TGTGTGTGTGTGTGTGTGTGTGTGTGTGTGTGTGTGTGTGTGTGTGTGTGTGTGTGTGTGTGTGTGTGTGTATTCCTTTAATGAATAATCATTGTGTTTGACCATAAAGGACTCTCTCACACTGGTTAGTCCGTGCTTCAGTTTTGTTCATTTGTTTTACCACACACACATTTTACAACAAGACGATGACGTTATCTGTTTTTTCTTTTAATAGTTTAAGTCCTGGCATAAGTTGAAGACCATGGTTCACTGGTCCCCTTTCGTGGTATCCTTCAAGAAGCGCTATCCATGGGTGCAGCTAGCTGGCCATCCAGGTATGCATAAATATTATGTAGCATATTTTTACTACTATTTAAAGAAATGGCTTTTTTGGGATATTTGCTTCTTTAGTTTTTTTTAACAAGAAATTAGAAGACAGATACCACTGTACACTAAACACAGGTTTACAGCCAGCAGTCGGTTAGATTATCTTAACTTAATACCAGAAATAAACCAAAGGTAACAAAATCTACTGTATATACCCACACCCCGAAAGTTTAATAATTAACAGGTTCTAGTGTATTTGTTAAATGTGCATACAGAAGGTAATGACAAGTTGTGGTTTCTGGCGTCGTTATTCAGAATTTAGCATTTAGCAGAGCACCTAGAGAAGCCAGAGGTGCAGATCTTTTTCTCCAACTCTCAGCAAGAAAGCAAATAAGCGCATTTCCCTTCCATTAAGTTTTGTTCTGTCTTCCTCTAAGGTAATTTCCACGCTGGAGAGTTTGGCCACTTGTTGAAGCGATACTGTGAGTGTGAACAGCAGTGCCTACAGAAGCTGATGGAGGACAATCTGTACCCCTATGTTCCTGGTTATTACGGTGTTGTACAGAGAGAAGGGCAGGATTATAACCTGATGCAAGACCTGCTGGCTGAGTTTGACTCTCCTTCTATCATGGACTGTAAGATGGGCAGCAGGTAAGATTCAGCTTGTGATGAAAGAAGTATAAAAGTGTAATTTTCCAATATTATACTGCAGCAGGAGCCACTGTTAGATTTTCTCTTATGCCTTTGGGAGATAGAGTGAGTCTTGAAAATTAAGCATCATACATATTAAAAGCATAAACACTCCATGTAATATTTACATAATAATCACAGTTGTATTTGTAGTCAACAGAGTGCCTTACTGAATTAAAGTAAGAGCACAGTCAAGAAAAAACAATGACACATGAACATTACTACAGAAACAATCCGATTTCAAAATATAGAAGCAAGAGTAAGACAGTAAAAACACTTAATTATCAAATGTTAAATATTAAACCTTTACTTTTCAGAACATACTTGGAGGAGGAGCTGATAAAAGCCAGAGAGCGTCCACGTTTGCGGAAGGACATGTATGAGAAGATGGTCGCAGTGGATCCGGAAGCCCCTACAGAGGACGAGAGAGCTCAACAGGGAGTCCTTAAACCCAGATATATGCAGTGGAGGGAGACACTCAGCTCCACAGCCACTCTGGGCTTCCGCATAGAAGGAATTAAGGTCAGAGGTCATCCTGGACGTCCAGCACTGTGAGCAGGAGCTTTGAACATGCCTGGCTGCAGTAGTCAGTGCTGAGGAGAACAAACAGTTACTACAAAAACCAACTAGTCAGTCAGGAAGACTAAATATTTATTAGTGGTTTCACAAGATAGACCACACACCCTGGAGTGGGAAAAAACAGTAAATTAAACTTCTGACTGAATGTGCAGCCATAAAAGGGATTGTTTGTTCGTTCGTTCAAAAGTAAATCCAGAGCTCGTCATAACATTAACTGTAGATTTGCATGTTATTCATGCATCAGTGATAATATCCGAAAACACAATGAGTATTTAAAACGGCTTCCTGTGGATTTACGTTCCAGTCAAACATGAACTGTATTTATCTAATAAATAAACTCTGCAGCCTGTACTGATAGTACTGCATAAGATTTTCAGCTAATAGCAACATAAACTGCAGCTGGACTGAAACAGCAGGAAAGAAAAATAATAAAAGTAGAGAAGTATGACGTATGTGCTGCATCTTACATTTCCTTTGTTCAGCAGAAAGCTGATGGAACTTGTAACACCAACTTTAAGAAGACGAAGAAGAGGGAGCAGGTGATGCAGGCCCTGCAGGACTTTGTTGATGGCAACACTCAGATTCTGGTATGTCACTAGTTCACTGCTTGTTTTCTGTAATTGAAAAATGGATCTTTTTTTAATATAAGTAAAAATATTCAGGAGGATAAAAGATTGCATCAGCCATGCAATTCAGGGGAAGTGGAGAATGAGTCAGTTTTATTTTGCGCTGTACAAATGAGTTAATGATGAGTTCATTTTCCATTAAGTAGGCAGTCCAGCCCCTCTACACACTCCTCATCTCTTCGCTTCTCATTTCTTTCTTAGAAACTCTACCTGCAGCAGTTGGAGGAACTCCGCTCAGCGCTTGAGCAGTCACACTTTTTCAAGACTCATGAGGTGAAGCACACTGACACACACTTAGTTTTTATGATTTCTGAACTGACTGAGGTAAAGATTTGTGATAAAATCCTATCACTTATAAACTATTCAACTTGTGTCACTGTGGTTTCTCCGTCACAGGTAGTCGGCAGCTCTCTGCTGTTTGTGCATGATGCCTCTGGGAAAGCCAGAGTGTGGATGATCGACTTTGGAAAGACCGTTCCCCTGCCAGCCCCTCGGACCTTGGACCACAGGAGCCCCTGGGTTGAGGGCAACAGGGAGGACGGCTACCTGTGGGGACTTGACAATCTCGTAGACATCCTCAGCAGCATGCTCCCACAGGCATCTTGAGCCGTAGATTTAGAAGATGATTGGTCCATGTCCAGAAGGGGGAAGAGATACAAGATCAAGAGAATTTGAAGGAAAAGGATGATCACACAAAACCAGTGAGGCTAATGGCAGTAGAAAGAGGCAGAGAGAAAAATCAATGCAGAATTTAAACTTTCATCACTGAAACTGTGGTTACAGTTCTCTGGACTCATGAACCTCTGTCACCTTTTTCTGCGAACAGATACATGTACGGTCCTCTCATGCCCCTCCTCACCACTTCCCTCTGTTGTTTAGAGTTGCACATAGCACTCTCAATGAAATTGAATGACATGAACGACAAGGCCTTTTTCTGCAGCCTTCATTGAGCATTGGGGTAATGGGACTGTTATTTTGTCATCGACTACTTTTGATGTTTAAGTATACAGCAACACTAAAACACTGGTCCGACCATGTGTTAACTAACTCAGCGTGTAAATATGATTTAATTTAATTTTTTTTTTGCCTTTGCATAACCTCCTTACCTTGTTTGTACAATTTCTGTGCCTAGTGTTTTTTAAGGAAGCTGTTTGATCATTCCAGTGCAGTGTACTCCTACTGTTCTTCTTCCAAAGAGTTCACCCAAGCATAAACTGATTTACATCTATTCTCAAAGTTTAACTTCTAGTAGAAAGAAAGTCTTTTAGTCATTGGACATTTGCATGATAATGGAGCGAGCGTTTTCTTGTCCATCCTTTAACTGTACAGTAAGCACCTCGGCAGCCATGTTTGTCTGGAATTTGTTGCACTATGGATCCTCACAAAGCCATTGAACAAATGAAGCGGTGCCGATCTGCCTTAACATGAGGAGCAACAGTCAGGCACTGAGTTTACAGATGCAGACATTTAGCATGCATTTAACTTGGTGTTATCATTCAGTTCTTTCTAATCAGTGTTGCTGTAGATTTGCGGGACGTTTTACAGTAAAGCAGGGGTGTTAAGTGTGAGATGAAACTGGAGTTACCTGATTAAACTAATGAGTCTTTGAGTTTTGTGAGATTTCACTTATGCATCAACTTAGACGTGATCTTGAAACTGGAAAATATGAATGTGTCTTATAAATCGAAGGATGACTCATAAGTGAATACAAGAATATCGCTTTTAAACACAGGAATGTTGCTGTCATTTGCTACACTAAACTAAAATGAGGTTTGTGGTTTGAATTTTTATATGCAACATTGAAAGTTTACAAAGAAAAGATTTTGATATATTTAGGTATTAAAGCAGTGCTTACGCTCATGAAGCAGATCAGCGAATGTAATATCAACAGTGCCACGAGGCACTGAATGAAATCAGAATTTATATTCAGGAATATTGTTTTTCCATCTGTGAAAAGTAAACATGGAGAGAATAATAATGGTGTTTACAAATCTTCTATATTTGTAAGATGGCAAACTGTCAGGATTTCAAACTAGGTGCTGCTTCATAAGATAACTGGATTTTGTATTTTTAATCAGCATATTTTAGAAACACAAAGATTGGTGAAAATGGTGAATGAATCCCTGCTTTGTCCAGAAGGATTGCAATAAACTGGAAGTTTTCAGAGTTCTGGGGTTTTTTTTGTCTTGTCCGTTTCCTCAATCTCAACATAACTCGGATCATAAATATTAAAACATTTTTTTTTTTTTCAATTTGAGTTTTAAAATACTTTATTGGAAAACTTTAACACATACGCAGAGACTAAAGATGTTGAAATAAGAACTGACACTGTTCAGTGTCAAATGTGATGAAAATTCATCATGTTGTAAACATCCATGGTAAAAACAATTATCCATAAAAACAGCCCACAGTGTGTCAGGTTAAATAAAGCTGTTGGTATGATCACACATTTAGTACATACCCTGAAAATTCAGTATAGTATATAGTATATACAAGACAACTGTTTCACATGACTGAAGCTCGTCCAGTCAATTGAAATAATTCAAACTACATCAGACTAATGAAAAACCCTCACGACTTGCCACAGGTACTGTACACAGGAAAAGCCTTTTATACAACAAGACGTATTAAAGGGCTATTTACTGAACTACAGCAAAATGTCTCGTTTTATATCCTCTCACTATAAATGTCATATATTCAAACATTGCATCCATAATTTAAGGCACAGCGGCGTCACACTCATTGCTGCTTCTGTGTTCTTGTGTGGAGCAACACCGCCTGTCCAGCCAGTCCAGCCTCCACTCCTCCCTGAGGAACTACATACACGGTCCCGTCATTAGCTCTGTGTGGGTCCATTGTCCTCAGCTGTTTGTTGCTCTCAGCTACGTTGTCCAAACGCCACAGCTGATAGCGCAGGCTTTTACCCTGCTTAGCCAGGATGAAAACCTCTCTAAGGGCTGTGCTGGTGGCGGGACAGGAAGAACTGGTGTCAGTGGGCAGGTGAAGCCAGGACAGAATGGGATCAGGCTGAGTGTGCTCTTCACTCACACTCTGGTCTAAACCGAGAAGAACACCTGGAATCAAGAGTTTGTTGATTATTTAAGTTTCATAAAACCAGGTTTGTTTTCAGGAGATTGTGTTACATAAGAAACTGATGGTTTAAATAAGGTACCACAGAAACTCATCTCTCCAGATTAGCCTGGTCCTGGTCAGACTATTTTTCAGACAAACTGCTTTTTAGTTTTTACTGTAACATGCATGTTGGTTGCAGCTGCAAACCTTTTAAATTTTAACGCGTCCCTCTACTTCACTGTAAATTCATCTGATCTGTGTTTGATGTCTTAAGTCAGTTCCAAAGTTATGAACCAGCTTTATGAAACAGACTGATCCTGGTTGTTAGCGAATTAACGACCTGTTTTTACTGATCCACCTTTATGAAACACTCCTGCGGTGTCTACGGTCTAGTCTTACCTGAAGCGACTGCCCAATGCGCCTTGTGGCCGTTATGCTGACATGGCTCATGGTTGTAGTCCTCATCATATCTGAACATACAGTCAAGAAAGGCTGAATTCCTCTCATGACGTGTAACATGGCCCGAACAATTAATGCAGATATGAACATTGAGATGATATGTAATACAACAAGCACTTTCAAAATTTACTTGAGAATTGTGACCAAGATACATAATAATTAATGCAGGGCTCTCTAGTGGACAAACTATGTCATTGTGACCCAACATCTAAATTAGATTGCCACTTTTGTACTGCAAGTTTATTGTTATTTATAATGTGCAGAAATAAAAAAAGAATACCCCTGATGTTATTTAGTTTTTGTTTTTTTGGATACGGGATGAGAACAGGCTGCCTCCCCCACAGGTGTGTGATGATGCTTGTAGCATTGTTAGCGCTTAAACCTCCTGACAGCAGCTCTGCCTTACAGCCACATATCTCTTCTGCAAGGAGGGCCATGTTTTTAGCTGACAAAGAAAAACATCTTAATGACAACATGAAGAAAAACAACCCAATAAACCCAGCACTCTAAATGCTTGTTATATTTAAAGAGTGAATCACCACTTTAACAAATTGCTTATATAACTTTCACATTTTTAAAGTGCATGTGGTTCTTGGTGCCAAATGTCAAATTTACACTTCTGGCTACACCCATGATTCCAAGGTATTTATTTTGGCTTTGGGTGGCTCCAGTGCTTTGACATGCTATCAGAGAACCTCCACTGCCCCTAAATACACAAATGCATTATGACAGAAACACATTCCTCTTTGCTTTTGTTGTTAGTCTCTGTGTTTTTTAACTAGACTGGACAAAAATAGTTTACACACTTTTGTTACCTGAAAACATTTCACCCTGTGCTGTGTATCCCCTGCTCAGCGCAGCCTGAAACACAGTTTCCATGTCAATGCTGAGCCGCGGCTGCTGAAGGTGAGCGGCCATCCACAAAGCCACAAGACCACACCTGAAAGGTAAATGAGAAGCTTACTGACAGTCACACCCGAACAAATATGTTCCGTGACTGAAATTTAAAGGTTAAGGTATTCAGGTCACAAGACTAATATCACATTTAATAGTTCCATTGTGCACGCAGCAATTATACAAATACTAAGTCAAATATCGAAAAAGGTGTTTGCTTGAGAAGTATTAGACGGAAACCATAGTTCAGTGACATACTTTGGACCATCTTGGATGAGGGAAGGCACATATGTGTTCACCAGAATCCACTGCAGGTCTTTCCTGAAACTGGAGAACAAAAAAGACACACTATATAAATACATATTATTAAAAGCTTATTTAGTGCATATGTAGTATATGCTATGTTATCTGTTAGTCCAGCTTTGTAAAGAGGGTAAGGTTTATTTTTTGTTGACTCTATAAACATCAAGGGGTGTTTCAAATGTTAGGGTTGGTTATTATGAGCTTCACAAAGGTAGGATTTATTGAAAGACTTCTGGATTATACTGTACAGGTGTGTCTAACAACTATGGTCCTGTTCCCCATCTGTCTCCTGACTATGAGACTAAAATAATCCTGTTGTTTCTCATCAGCTAATTTGGTTGTTTGACAACAGATTGAAGATTTATTTGTTAATCCTGGATCAAGTTATCTTGAGTAACAATGTGCACTTTGAAGCTAAATGTGGGAAGAGTTTAAAATATGAATGTGATTTGCTGAGCACTTTGCAGGTACATGATGTAGGTGTGGTGGGAACCTACCCAGCATGCAGTTCTCTGGTTAACTATGTAATACATTTTAATACCAATAAATTTTCTGTCTATGTTGCTCTTTTAGCAGCCAGAATAATTTAGTTGAATGAATGGACATCTCACCTGCTCTCCCTCTGAGTGAGCAGTGAGCGGGGCTCAGTGTAGTCCCCCTCTACAGGACTCCTGCCACTGTTTATGGTCTGATACAGCTTCTTGTCGTGGGCTGAGGATGGAGGAGGCGGCAGACGCGGAGCAGGTGGAGGTGGTGGAGGAGGAGGAGGAGGAACGTGTGGTGAGAGGGGACACTCCCCTGGCATTTTCTCTGAGCTCCTTTAGGGTTTACCCTGTCAGAAGTGTTAGCTCGGTTTGTATTTGTGCAGCTCCAGTACAGTCTAGAAACACTGTGACCCACCAGCCCGCTCACCCACCTCTCACAATTTAGCTTGTAGCTCTGATGTCTGCTAGTAGTATGAATGGGCAACGTTACCGGAACTCAGTTCTGAACCAAATCTCCAGGTGCAAAGTCGTCTCCTTGTAGCTGTCATCTCTCACAAAAAGTTACAGATTGTTGTAATTTATATACTGGGTCATATAACCGCCTGGTTAGCACAGTTTGAAAATAACTTCCAGGTTTTAACCATATTTGGCATCGCTGTCTATGTTCTTCTTCTTCTTCGTTGGGGTTTAACGGCAGCTTGCATCCGTTCCGTTGCATTACTGCCATCTTCTGGATCACTGCTCCATCAACCTAGAAACCTTTAAAGCCTCATAAATACTCCAACTGATTTAAGAAACCTAAATATCTTCTCCCTCCCTTTGTCTGAATTTAAGTGGCCTAATACATCGCTGTCTATGTTTACATACTTCTTCGTGTTTATTACCGGATCTCGTTCCAACCGTGAAAGGAGTTATACCGCCCTCTACTGACTTCAGAGGGAAAGAAACAACATCGTGCAGAGATGAAACAACAGATCAACTGCACAGTTAATTTATTTATTTTGCAGTATCTGGAACCTGCTCGAAAAGCAAAATTACTATATTTCAGATTACTGTGACTTTATAAACAAACAGTATATGAACTATGGGCAGGAAGTGTGTAAGAACGCTTGAATAGGTCACGAAGTAGAGTGTAACACCGGAAATGACGTGTGATTTGTTTGTTAACGCGATAATATACCGAGCGGGATTTGTGCGCGGAGGTAGGGTTTTCATTCATCTTCTACACCGAGCTGAACGATTAAATTCGTTTTAGACATCAAGACCATCATCTACTGGTGGATTTAGGTAACATATTCGACGTTTTTTCTTTCACAATGAGGGAGCGCGGGCATAAAGGATAGAATATTTTAGTAATCTAAATTATGTTAGCTATAGCTAATAGTTAGCTCTTGGCTAACGTTCTCCCCACGTTATGTGTCCTGAGTTGTTGTTTGTTACGTTAGCTAGCTAAGTTTAGCTGTTAACGCGAATTAAGAATTGTGTTTCTTGCTGGCTTTAATATTTCAAGTGTTTTTCCCCATTAGCAGGCTAGAAGATGGCCACAACTGACGTACGGCTTAACCATACAATCTACATCAACAACTTGAATGAGAAAATCAAGAAAGATGGCAAGTTTATGTTCCTCACTTCCAGGCTTTCCGTTTGATAACCTCATACGCAGATAACCTTATGCACAAAACGTGCATGTTTTTCTAATGTTCTAACTAATGCTTTTGCAGAATTAAAAAAGTCGCTCTACGCCATCTTCTCGCAGTTCGGACAGATTTTGGACATCTTGGTGGCACGAAACCTGAAGATGAAGGGTCAGGCCTTTGTTATCTTTAAAGAGGTTAACAGCGCTTCTAATGCTCTGAGATCTATGCAGGGGTTCCCTTTCTACGATAAACCCATGGTAGGTCACTCACATGGTGTATATGACATCAAGGCAGTAAAACATGCTCCAAACTTTTAGTTAATTTAATATGATGACCTCTGCAACATACAGATATGTGTGAAGGACGGTTCAGAGAAATCTGGGAAAGAATGCATTTCAGATTCCTTAAAGTATTAAAGTCTAAAATTAGTATTTTACAAAGATCAAAAATAATCAATTAGATGCAATGTAGTGGATTAAATCTGTAGATTATTATAAACTCGAAGGATACTTGTCAGCAACACATACGTATGCAGCACCTGTGCGTTTTAGCATGTATCTGTCAAGAGGTGTGCACATTGTATAGTCTGAATACATGTGGTTCTGACTTGTCCTGCAGCGCATCCAGTACGCCAAGCAGGACTCTGATATCATAGCTAAAATGAAAGGGACTTATGTGGAGCGTGACCGTAAAAAAGAGAAAAAGAAGACCAAAGGACCTGAAACGGCAGGACCCAAGAAAGGGGTACCAGGTGCAGCTGCAGCCATGGTCGCTGGGGTACCTGCTGCCATGCCTGTAAGTAGTGTTGATGTAGCAGAATTTGGTTACATAAACTGTTGCCAGTGAGAAAAATAAAATAGTTGGTTAAGGAAAAAAATTAATCAAATGCAAACTGATGAATTTCTTTGTGGATAATGTTGTCAAAGGTACTGAATTTCTCATCGCTGTTTACTTTGTAGGGAATGCCTCCCATGAGCCAGGCACCACGCATGATGCACATGCCAGGCCAGCCACCTTATATGCCCCCTCCAGGCATGATACCTCCTCCGGGTATGGCACCTGGTCAGATGCCTCCTGGTGCCATCGCTCCTGGTCAGATGATGCCGGGACAGATGCCTGGACAAATGCCTCAGCAGGTAGGGCATGACCCACCTTTTGACTGAGCATGTTTTTATCTCTGGGGGTTCTGTTGTGACATCTCTCTGCCTTTATCTTCCCAGGTTGCAGAAAATCCTCCAAATCACATCCTCTTCCTGACCAACCTGCCAGAGGAGACAAACGAACTTATGCTGTCCATGCTCTTCAACCAGTCAGTAACAGCTCCTTTTCTGTATTTAGTTATTCGTATTTCTGTGTTTGTTAAAGGCTGATTGTGTTGTTGTGTGTTCAGGTTCCCTGGGTTCAAGGAGGTCCGTCTTGTCCCTGGTCGCCACGACATCGCCTTTGTGGAGTTTGAAAATGAAGTTCAGGCCGGAGCTGCACGAGACGCATTACAGGGCTTTAAGATCACACAAACGAACGCCATGAAGATCTCATTTGCCAAAAAATAACCCTTTCTGCTGCTAGGGCTGATCTTTTTATACGCACAGATATTCAGGTCTGATTTTGTTTTATTGTACAACCGTGGCCCAAACATTTTTAGAAATCTATGCTTGCTGACCAGTGCAGCACAGATGGAGTTAATCTAATTCCTTCTTCCAGGATTACATGTAAGTATACTCTAATGACATCAAGTTGCTGTTATCTACTGTGGCACACTGGCGTGAGATAATGGTCAGGTAAACTAAGTTCTGCAACGCCCTGAAGTCGATTTCACAAATGCGTCACAGTCAGTTTTGCGTTTTGGCTTTATACTCAAATCTATGACCAACTTGATGTGTTGTGTGTATTTGTTTTTTTACTATTTGTCTAAAAGCATTGCACCCAGAGTCTGGTCTACCAGACATTGTACCTGGAGCTTTATTCTTTTTTAGAATTAAAAATTTTCTCTAAGACTATTCTCTGCCTCACTTCTGTTTGTTTTAGAGTGAGTTCTTCTTAGGCCAGTAGATGGTGCTCAAAAACTTGAGGTGTGTTGGGTAAAGGGATGGGTGGTTTTTGTACACAAAATTGCTGCTTCCTGAATTATAATTGAACTAGAATAATAATAATAATGTGGCTCAGGTGGCATTAAGTTGTCCGTTAGTTATCTTTTAATTGTTTTTAACTACACAGTTTAGATTATTTGGGATTTTTCTGTATTGTAGTGTTTATTTCAATAAGGATAAAAAAGATAAACTCTTGAGCTGTCAATCAAATTATTTTTGGCGGTGGAGCTTAAAAGGCAGATGTGGGCAGGGAGAAGAAATTAAGGTAATTCAGTTTCAAGATGCTCACATTACATGATGCACAGTACAGATTGTAGCCACATTCTCCACAAAGATGGTACTTAGTAGGAAATGAAATTTAGTCTGTATTTATTGAAATATTTATTAATTTGTTTGGCCTCCTCACCAATCTCTCTTCTGCTCTGAAAGGAAACCAGTTGTATTGTGCTCTGCTTGGTGTAATAAAGCAAGTACATATTTGTAATTTATTAGATTACACCATTTAGTGGCTGAACCACATGTGCCCTGAACAGCGGGAAACTTTGTACAATCACAGCTGTAGTTTGTGCATGTTAAAATCAAATTGTAAAACAAAATCTCAAATGATGACAATGTTCACTTCAACCACACATGTGATCCCAAATATTATAAACGGTTTATCTAGCATAACTATCTATGATAACTCCTGATAATGAACAATAATTTAGTAAAACAGTGTTATGAAAGAAGAAAAAATGTCTAGAGTAGCTTGAAATGTAAATATCCAAAGTGTCTCAATATGAAGATGATGTAGCTGCTTTTGTAAGGACTCCATGTGAGTTATTGCTTTATAAAGATATATCTACTGTGTGCTTCTGACGGGTAGGATGTCTCACATGTTCACAGCTGTCATGTCAGTTAGCGAAGTTCTTCAGTATGTTCTGCATCACTTCCTCAGGCTCCTGTCAACTTCAAAACCGGTAGGTTTGCAGAGCAATTATGTGCCAACAAGAACCACCTCCTCCTCTCAAAGGCTGGATTGATGGGTGTGTAGGGCAGAGTGATATGTGAATTACACCCGTAAAGCTTAATTTAGACTCACACTATCAAATGTGCCCATTGCACACAGTGCCTCCCTGTTGTGGGCTTAAACTGTGCCCTGAGTAATTGTCTTCAGGTCAGCTCAACAGTGTACACAGAATTGCACATTCCTTCATAGTTTCCCAAGCCTTTCCACACTCCCTTATTTTGCCTTGAGAAAGAGCTGACCCTAGCCATCAGGGCGCCATGTGTGAGTGAGCAAGTGTGTGTTTGTGTGTGTGAGCGTCGCATGCTCTTGGCAACATGCCTAGTGCCTTCCCATTCACCAACACAGTGATCTTTCAGTTGCAGGAACTGAAAGGCAACTTATTTGGTGCATTGTGTGTGTGGGAGCTGAGTCCGTCAATGTTGCTTCACAGTGAGATTATCCACAAAAACTATTCCAGACACAATGTCATCAACACTTCTCTGATGTACAGTAGTTAGATCTTTGTCTGTTGCTTTAAATATTAAATGTCACATGATACATGTGACATTAGAGTAAACATTAAGGCATTATTACATTTTAATTTCAATCACAGGTTCAATGATGAGTGAACAGGTGGATACATGATAAAGATTTGATTTAATCAGACTGAATTTATTCATCACCCAGAATAGTTTTTCAGCTACAGAAGCACTGAGAAATACACTCGAACACTTTATCTGGGAGTTAAAGTATTTCACTGAAAAAATATAAGATTTGAAGTCAAGTCTTCAGAGGTTTAGCAATGCATCTTCCAATTTAGTTCCCATAAGACGCGTGTGACCATTAGATGGTGCCAAACACACAACGCACAAGACTTTTACTAAGGTAACAAGACTAAAGAGAGACAAGGAGCTCGACATCTACTGGTTCCTCGGGTGTTCCTCAGGTGAACCACTCACAGCAGCTTCTGAACAGGCCCATCGGTGTCTTTTGTGTTTCTGGTTGGTTAGAATTCAGCTCATGTTTGGAGGTCACGGCTCCTCTATGCAAATCAACCAACTGCTCCTCAAGAGCCCTCTGTTCTGCTCTGGGGTCATTGGCGAGCCCCTGGCCGCGGAAGCACCAGCGGTTGTCAGGGAAGCTCTTGAACAACAAGCCCGTGATAGACCTTAAGTTGTAGTAGGAGGAGGGAGACAGAATCTCATTAGATTTCCTCAGATAAAGAAGGTACATTGTGTGGAGGTCTTGGGTCCAACATGAGCAACACTGGAGGTCAAATGTGGAAAATATGCCTTGTGACCGGTGCCAATATCCAAATGATGCTAACAATTCTCTTTTATATTTATGCGCTCGCTCGTTCAGTGTTTGCAGCCGGAGACATCATTAAGCAGCGGCATGTGTGTGTACAGTAGGCTGAGCTTCAGAGCGGTGGCTGTCTGAACAAATGTAATCATAAATATGGAAATGACCATCACGTTTTGTAGTATATCGGTTTGCAGGATCGGCGATGGGTGCGTTCAGTCACCTGTGCCATGTGCGTCCTGGCCAGGCGCGCAAAAGCCAATCAATGTACGGGGAAAGAAGTATCTCTCAAAACTCCTGCAGAAATGCAATTATGTGTTTCTCTTCGTGCTTTTATGTGAACAACGTCATTCCACCATGCATAACAAAGGGCTATTATGGTGAAGGAAGGCTTTGGCTTCAAAGCCTATAGAAACGGTCCTATTCAGAGGCCACTCGAGCCGGAGCGAAGCTGTGAAAAAATTAATTGGCTCGACTTGAAGTGAGCCGGGCATAGCAGGGACCTGAAACTGGAGGAGAGGATCCAGTGAGGTATCTTATAAAGTAGAAAGAAAACCCACAGAGAGGTGAGATACAAAACGCAAGTGTGACATACATAGAAAGAAAAGTTTGGGTTGGTCCGCAGTTTGCTCAGAGTGATGCTATAGAGAGAGAGGGAGAGAAAGGGATGGTGCGCGCTGGGAACCATCCGGACAAGGGCTGAAAGACGGATATTCCCTGCCTCAGGACACACCCTCCACGCTCTCTTTCTCTCTCTCATTGTTTCCCACACTGACTCTGTCGCCGCCGGGCTTGGTATCGGGTTGACAAATGACCAGTCAGCCGATGAAAAGAGCGCAAAGTGAAATCATTCCGCCTGAGACACACAACTTTGGTCACTGCTTCCACACACTCGCAACAAAACAGGATGAATATATATGTTGTGTGGATCTTTTAATTGTCTTGTGCTTGGATCAGACTCGAAGAGATACAGAAGAAGAAGGGAGAGTATCAGCTAATTGGGATGAGAGTTCAAGTCAAGTGAGTCGGCAGATTGGACCTTTAAAGCCTCTTAAAGCAAATGGTGGGAGGAATACAGCACAAGGGGTGTGTGTTTGTGCGCCCTGTGTGTGTCTGAGTGCATGTGTGATTCCCAGTGGAAATCCACCCTGGACACAGCAGCGAGGGGGCGAGCAGGTGTGTATGGGCAGGAGGGGGATAAATCCAAGCGGAGAGTTGGTTGCGGTGCCATGAAATGGACGCGATGAAGTGACTCCACGGGAGTTTCAGGGTGTAGAACCGGAGAGGAGCAGAGCTGGGCGGAAGGACGGTCGCAGGGAGGGAGGAGTAGGGAGACACCGCCACGGCCAAAGCGTACAACGCGGTTCCCAATCGCGTGATGGAGATGGAGAGCTCCAGAGCGCACAGGATAACGCGGCTCGATCTCAGACACGGGCGGGGAAAGATCACCGGGAAGTCACACATGAAGGCTGAGCGACACCGGGCACACCTGCACCTGCAGCGGACTCTGATTGTTCTCGTGGCGCTCACGCTGCAACCGCAGGTAAGCCACCGATTAAGTGCTATTTAGGGCAACATGCTCTTAAACCCACGACGCTGACTTTTAGCTGTGGGTGAGCTTGTATTTCTCACTACAGCGGTAAAAACTGTAGATAATGAGCTTCATACATAATGTCATTTTTCCCTTGTGCTTCCCTCGTTCTGCTCCTACAAGGCGCCGTGCCCACCTGTTGTTTCAGCATGCTGGTGTCTGTTATCCCACACAACAGAGAACTACTGTAATCCTGCTCTGGAAACACTTGATGCAAAAATCAGAGCAGGATCTGTGTCAAAATAGGAACATTACAGCCAAATCAATTTCTTGTAAAGAAGTGTATTATTATGTTTGTTATCAAGGAGCATAAGGAGGTGCGTCAGTGCTGCACAAGCCCTGAATTATTTCGGGGTAGGGGCTCTGAATGCTCCTCACTGAAATAATGGCGGATAAAACTTAACTACCAGTCACACATCCTTTTTTTCTACTGATTAATAAAAAAATCCTGCATCTGCATGTCTGTGTATCTCTATGCTCAACATGTTTGCCTGCAGGTGCACTGTCTATCTTTTAACATTACACAATTCTGTGCCACTGTTTCCTCTCACCTCCATCTTTATATGTCATAGTTACAAAGATGCACACTGTCCTTTAGAGAGCTTTATAGATAACATCACAGTTCAGCAGCCACTGCGATAAGTTGTATAAATATTTCCGACAGGCTCTCAATGACAGAATGGGAATTATTTTGGCAACATGAAAACATTTGTATAATATGCTTTTTTGCTGCTTTCAGCTGACCTGATCAAGATTCCTGTGATGTGTGACAGGACTCAGTGGAAGCAAAAACAGGCCTAGAGGTTGAGTGTGCATGTGAGCACATGTGTCATACAGTGCATGTTTTTTTTCTGAGCTCAAATCCAGCATCTGTGTGTTGGGTGTGTGTGGAGCTTGGGGCCACGGCCGAATAAACTCCGGGGCGTGTGAATGTTGAACGTTCAGGCAGCTCTACATGTCTCTCTTTGCACCTCTGCAACCCCTTCACAGCTGAGGAACAACACACTCCACTCCCAACCTTTCTCTGACTGCACTGCAGTGTGAAACATACGCTCAGGATCTTCCTCTGCTGCTGCTGGCGACTATTTATAATGCAGAAGGCAGGAGACCATCTTCTATTCGCTTAGAAGTTTCATTACAGTTGTTTTGTACAGTTTTATTATTCCCAGAGCTCACACTGCAGGATATGCTCAGCTGTTTTAATGGCATTTTCAGCTGCAGTATGCAAAGTCTGCTAGGTGTTTCAAATGACATCACAATAGATTTTATTGTCTGGTGTCTGAAAATAAGCATAAAAAGGTTTCAAAAATTCCATTTGTTTTGTTACAGTCTTGTTTAGAGGTTCTTCAGTTGATTAGATATTTACCAAAATTAACCTCAAACCACAATGAAAACCTGTTCTGCATCTTCTTCTTGAAGCTTATTGGTATGGGGCTGTTACTATTATTTAATTATTAATTAGCCTGTGAAATGCTTCAATATTTGCTCCATTAAGATTTAACAGACAGATTGTCAATGCCAAGCGACGTCTTTATAAAAACCTTGTTTTGTTTTTTTAAAAGATATAATGTTAACTATAGTGTGAGACAATATATTTTACAGCCAAAAACCCCATATGGTAATTCTCTCCAAATATCAGATTTTTCCTGTTACTAAAAATTAATTTGAGACTGAAAGGGTTACACTGATGCTGAACTACAGCCACGTTGACAAAACTTTAGCAAACTAGACAACAATCAGCTCTATTGTTGGTAATTTGGTTTTGATCTTTCCCTTTAATCCCATACTCCTTTCCAAAGTCAACCAATTTCACCTTCCTTTCAAAGTGAACCAGGTGCTGGACCATGAGTGTCAGTCTTCAGATGGAGAAGATTTGTTGTGAAGCAGCCTGAATTTTGGGTGTAGTGAACCTTCACGTGCCAGAGCTCTCCTGCAGAGACGGTCTGATACTGAGCTGGGATCTGTCGCTTTCCTTTGGTGCCTGTCTGTCTTTTGGTCTTTTCTCTTCTCCTTTCTCTCTCGCCCCTCTCCGTCTTTATCCTCTGTCTCTTTGTCTCTGTCTCGCTCTCTGTCTGTCTGTCTCTCTCTCCCTGGTCTGACTGAAGCGCTGAAATGCTGGTATGCAGGGAATGGCTCAAGCAGTGAAAGGAGGAGAGGAAGAAAGGAGGATGTAGAGTGATGAGCGCCACTGTATCTCCACAAGCCTTTTGATGTAGACGAGTTCACCCCCCCCCACACACACACACACACACACAAACACCCCTCAGCCTCTCCCACCGCAACCTCTCTCAACTAAGGGGCAGGGTGCAGGAGAGGGACATGCAACCAAACACAGTGGACAGATCATGTTGGTCTTGGTGATTTCTGTCATGACGGAGTGCACAGCGCCTCAGGGGATATGTGATTCTGATTCTTAGACTTAATGAGCGATCATTAGTTTAGTGTTTGTGCAAACATGCCAAAAGCGCTGTGAATTATTCAGATTTATTCATCGACAGAGGTTTCACGTCGAGCCGAGATAACTGTGGCTTTATCTTTTGTGTTTGCAGTTGTTGGAAGAAGCCAAAACCATAGTTTTCATTCAGCTGAAGTGACACACACACACACACATGCATGTACACGCATACCTGACCCCCGTGCTCCGAGACTCTCAGGGGGGCTTGTTAACTCTGAAGTGTGTGTGGAAGTGATTGTGTGTGTGTGTGTGTCCCCTCCACCCATCTTTAAACAGGGAGGGAACACAGAGAAAAGAAAGGGAGGCGGATGAAAAGGAGATTGTCATCAATGCAGTAAAGAGCTGATGGCCGCAGAAAGAGAAATGACGGGAGTGTTACGGCTTGTCCTCAGTTAGGGAGAGAAGAGAGAGAAGAGGAGGAAAGAGAGTGTGAGCAGGTTCCCAGTGTCATTGTCTCCTGGGAAGTGACAAATAAGAAGGTAGTGGTGGCAAAGAAAGACAAGAAATACAAGGAGGTCATGGCAAAAACAGTTATCTGTCTATGATTTTTGCAGAGTTGTTGCTTGTTGACTGTCGGCTGTTGTTTTGTTGTCTTGTTGTCCTGTTGTCAGTGTTGCACTCTGATAAGAAAAAAAAGAGGATACATGCAGGATGTTTCCCAGAGGAAAAGATGCCCACTCTCTTATTCCTTTTAATGATGTTTTATGAACACACACACGCTTATTTGATCTGGCTATGATGTTTTGGTCAGTTGATTTTCATCAGGTATAACTCTCTGTGTCTGCATAAAACTGTACACTAAATATGAAGCCAGCACCATCAGTCGA
Source organism: Ctenopoma multispine (assembly GCA_034779795.1). NCBI lineage: Eukaryota > Metazoa > Chordata > Actinopteri > Anabantiformes > Anabantidae > Ctenopoma > Ctenopoma multispine. The sequence continues at coordinate 18,467,771 of JAUYWH010000005.1, read as the reverse complement.
TTAACTGAGAAAGTGAATAAGCCAACTCTGTGAACCTCTTCACGTGTGTTTCTGTCCTGCAGAGTCTTAAAATCCTTTTAATTTTCAAGTTAATTTCTATCCTCTTACTTTGTTTGCTTAAAGTTTTATCTCACAGATGGTCGTGTGGAACTTGAGTCAAGAAGCTTCTTCAGTATAAAGAAGCTAAACTAAGAAAGAAAAAATCTTCTAACAAACCTGCAAACTAACCACTAACGTCTCATCACACAACCAGAAATTGCCTTTAAATTAACTGAACTTTTGGTGTTAGTACATCACTGCACACCACGTACTGTACTTGCTTGTCTTTCCATGCATGGTGCCTATTTAATAATAGATAATACATTCATATAATTCACCTCTTCTCTCTCTGGACTCAGGCTGTGTGTGCGGTTGGGATGTTCGAACTTCAGATCCGTAACTTCCAGAACCCACACGGGCTCCTGCAAACTGGAGACTGCTGTGACCTCCAGGCCATTGGGGGGCAGCACTGCTCTGCCAGGGACCAGTGTGACACTTTCTTCCAAGCCTGCCTCAAGGAGTACCAGGCCCGGGTCTTCCCCACTGGGCCATGTACCTTCGGGTCAGGCAGCACAGGGATCCTGGGCGGAAACTCTCAGACAGCCCGCCGCCGAGGACATGATGTCGGAGGAGGGGATGGGTCTAATGGACACATTGTCATTCCCTTCAAATACGCCTGGCCAGTAAGTACAGGGGTAGTGCTGGTTATCTGTATGGTTACCAAGGGAACAGACTAAGCTTCAAGTACAACAATACACTCAAACTGAGGCTAGAGTGGAATAACAATGACACTCGGGGTGTCATTGTTCAGATTCACATGTTTTCACATCTTTTATTTCCTCCTGTGTGTGTGTGAGTAAAACTACCGGAGGGCAGGATGACATGGAAAATAACAAACCCACAACAGCTCCTTGGTAGATTATATCACTTACTATGTCACCTTTATTTCCATGTATCCATAATTAGGTATGGAAATGAAAATGATAGTGGTGGCTCCCCTCCCTTGAAACGAAGACACTTTTATAAAATAAAACATTTATCTTGGAAAAAGCAGAGGTGACAAACATTGAGAAGTCAAGAGGTTATTAAAGTGATGAGATAACACTGTGTAAACTTGATTTTGTGACCTTTTAGCCATGCTAGCATACGCCCAGCAGACAGACATGCTGGTCCCTGTGGGGAACAGGAATATCTGAATTAGAATACATTTGGTCATTGATCTTTAATCTTTTACCATAATCAGCTCTAAAATTTATAGTTTCAGGGCAATGGGCCAAAAATGATTCAAAACGTTGTCTTTAGTAGCTTATAACTGATTTATAAAGCATTTCTAACTAATTTAATAACCAGTAATTACAGTTTATAGTCTTTATTATTGTGCCTCATTAGAGAATGATAACTTTGTCTCACAATAACTCTAAATAGCCACCTCAGTTAAATGTTTTTCTGAAGTTATATATTAGGAAATAAAACATCACGACTGAGGAAAAAATTTATTGTTTATATAAGGATTTCTTATTAGTGAACCTCATTTGTAGTTTGCCATTTACACTGTATTGTTTTCATCCTTTATTCTCACTCTCTTTCCTTCTTTCTTCCTTAGTGCTTCGTTTTTAGGTTAAAAACTTTTTTATTGCTTTCTTCACAACTTATTGAACATTCAGACTCTCGATCAAACATCATCACTGCTGGCCACGCCATCCCGTGTTCTCATTAAAGCGCAGACCTATTAAACTGCCATTAGCACAAAAGTAGGAAAATGTTGCCAATAAACAGATATTGATCGTTTAGGCCACCTTCCTCTTTCTCTCTCTCTCGTTTACTTTAGTTTTTCTCAATAATGTAGGAATGAGAGTTTTTTGTCATCAAACAAAATAATGTTTGTTAGTGTGTAAAATATTTTTTTTTCTTGTGTGACATACATGCATCTGTTATCTTATCCTGGCAGAGTGTCACAGGGCTAATATGTGTTTCATTTTCACTCTATTCCTTAACTAACTTCAGTATTTTGGTCAATTAATTAAATAGTCAATCAACAGCAAAATGACTATTTTAAGTCCTTTTTAGGCATTAATAGAACATTTTCTTCATTTATTTATTTTGTATTTAATTTGTCTGATTTTAACAATATTTATTGTTTTTATTATTTTGACACTTTAATGACAGTGACACAACAATCTCATTCAGCAAAACTCTAATCACCACCCTTTTCCAAACATGCCATTAGTGTGTCTCTCCACCCTTCAGTCACTTATTTCCCTCATGTAATATGTGCAATTAATACTTGTTTATCAGTCAAACTAGAGCCAGACAGAATCCCTTTAAAATGACTTGGCAAGGATGAGAAGGAGTGAGCCAAATTTTTTTCTAGGGATGTAAGAGATTTTATTTGTGTCTTACTTTTACTCTTTCAGTTGAAGAAATTCCTACTGCTGTCTTTTCATTCTTTCTTTTTTATGCCTTTGATCGCTCCCAGCATGGTTGACTTGTTTCTCATAATGAAAGAATTACGTAAATGGCAACAAAAGGCCTTGTGGTTCTAATTCATAATCATATCGTGCTGCAATAATGTTTGCAATATCGCACAAAACCCAGACACATTACACACAGGACATGACACAAACACACACTCCTAACATGTATGGTGTAAGACAATGGGCCCCTAGGCACAGACGTATAAAAGGCTCCACACCCCTCCTACACAAGCCATACAAGACTCAAAGGTTGAAACAAACTCTCTGTGATCATATTCCTTCTCTCTTTGTGTCTCTTTTTAGCATTTTAACATTTCTTTGTGGTAATTTTGTGTCACTTTAGTCATTTTGCGTCTCTTTGTTGTTTTCTGTCTGTGTGGTTGTTGTGCATGTCTTTGCAGTCATTTTGTGTCTAGTCACACTTGTTTTGACTTTGTGGTTGTTCCATCTCTTTATAGTTGTCTGATTGAATTTCCACTAAGGAATATTACCAGTTCCTTCATACAGAGGCTCAGGTCCAGGAGCCCAAGGGCGGCCATTCTGAAATCCATGACTCTGAATGTATCCACACTGACCTGAGCAAACACAGGAACAATAGTTGGTACAGGTTTCTTCTTCTTGATTAGTGTCAGTGCATTCACCTATGAGACTCTCTGTCCCAGAGCCAATTATCTACGCTTGTCTGTGTTTGCTTTTGTGTGCGCTGTACGTTTTTTTTCCTCCTCCTGCACATCATGGAGGTGTGTGATTGGCAGTGTGAGAGTGTGAGAAAGTTCTCGGTCAGAAAGCCTACCTGGATCGGTTTCAGGGCTGGGCCGCAGGGTGCGCCGGCCGCTGAGGGGGGGGGGGGGGGGGGACACACAGTGGCCCAAACA
>JAUYWH010000005.1:18408743-18457565 GCA_034779795.1 Ctenopoma multispine | reverse complement strand
CAAAAATAGCAGCATTAATAATATAATGACAGTATGAGGTTTCAGTGCCGGAAAGGATTCGTATTGCACATATAAATATGTGCAAATATGTCATGGGAGCAGGGTGGAGCGCATGACTGCACATCGGGCTTCTAATTTCTTGTGTCATGCTTGTGTCTGTTTTCCACCTGTGGCTGAGACATCAGCGACATTGGGTAATACCTGGAGAGACTGAAAATCCCTAAATTAGCCTCCACCACCATCATATCTCTTTGTGTGCACTGGTCACTTCCTGATACAAAGTTCTTTGTAATCGTAAGACCAGAATCGTGTTTTGCACTTGGTTGCTTAGATTGTGGGTCTGTGTTTAGTTTATTCTTCATCTGAGTGAAAATCAATCCTACATCAGGTTTTTGACCTTTTGCAGTATTTCAACACGGTCTCAGCCAAACATCATGAGACTGACAACATGGTGCCAACATGCACAGACTGTGATGTCGTCACATTTGTTGTATGTACTTGTCACAAAATGATGTAAACCTGGAGCTTTGTCTCTGGAATAGTAATGGTATTGTTACTGTGGTTACAGCCACCACTAATTTGTAGTGCAGGTGAGGTGTCAGCCATCCAAGCCGGCACGGCCACTGCTGCTGCCATGACAACCATTTGCATCCGTTTGTGTGTCTATGTTGTTTGGCATGTTTGCACGTGTGAGCGTGTAATTACTTGAGCTTTTAGATACAGCAGGTGTATAAAAGCAGCCAAGGTTCAGCTGCAGATTTTTCACATTAAAAGTTGTGAGAAACATTTGCTGGTAGTTTAAATGCAAATGTTAAAATAGTTACCTGTTTGACTGTGTGTGTGTGTGTGTGTGTGTGTGTGTGCAAGATTTTCATTCTACTGACAGTTGTTAATGTGCCTTAAGTGTATTCGTTAAAATTTCTAAATTTATACAGAATTATAGATAAAATGAAATGATAAAATGTTTATTTTGTACACTCCCAGTTGATTATTTGCACAGCAGATTAACGGAACATGCAAGAATGTGACATTTGTTTGCAGGCAAGCATAGAAGTCAATAAATAAACTATAATGTCTTTAAAAATAAATGAATGAACAATGGGTTTATTCAGCTATAATTACAAATGTTATAATAACAATATATCAGTAACAAGTGGTGAACATATATGGAGAATTACATTACATTTCTTTAAAGTCACACACACTCTCCCGTCTTCTGTCTCATTCTCAAATATACAAATAACTCCCCTTTTTCACGTCTAATTTACATTTAAATTTAATTTAAACAGTATTGTATTTTCTAACCATTGTTGTCTGAAATCTCCCCGAGTTTGTACCAAGTTCTTTCCAAGAAACAAAATGAATGGGAAACCCACAGCTCGATTGTTCAATGTATCAAATCCTGTCTAAACTGACTTATTTTGGGTACTGCAATCTCTGTTGTATCAAGTAGACTAATATATCAGGATTGAATGAAAGCACTGTACCAGGATAAATAAAGACTGCTGCCAGAGTAATATTGGCTGCCTGTGATTTGCCTGTGTGTATGTATGTATGCATTAGTGTGTGAGCTCTGAGGGGAAATTCCTCTCTCAGGGCTGGGAGTCCTTCCTGTCACAGAGCTGTGTTTGTACAGCCTGGCTTTGTCGGGATATCCTACTCTGTCCATGTCTGAGGGAGCGAGAGAGAAAGAAGGAGTGATAGAGGGAGGGAGGGATGGCAGGGGGAGAGACGGAAAGATCCAGAGGAAGGGGTCAGACTGAGAAACTGAATGGTAGGAATGAGAAGTGCAGAGCGAAGCAGGAGTTTGAAGGATGGAAAACAAGGTCGACTTTTTAAAGCCTTCATTTAATATAATTGGACATGGCATCACAAATGTCTGTCCGCTGGTTTGAATTAGCATAGTTTCCTCTAATTCTGAGCTTTACCTCTGTTAGACTGCTGTGAGGCTGCAGGCAAAGGGACAGGGCCAGACGACCAGACAGCATTCAACCTGCGGGAAAGGACAGTTCATCATCCAGGCTAATTCTCATGTTTTGATGTCTTGTCTTTTGGGATGCCCCTGTTCTCTGAGGCCATGCCAGGCTCAGACCATCTGCACAGGTCATGACTGGCAACAATGAGAGTCATTGAGAGCTGACTGAAAGTATTGTTTCTGTACAGGAGCCACAGTCCTGAACACCACATGAACATGCAGAGAAATCAGCTTCAGATGCTGCAGAGAAAAAAAATCCATAATGCTGCTTAGTGGAGGTGGTCTGTGATTCTGGGCGTTCTGTGGATGCAGAGGAAATCAGACACACACTCCACGTATACTGTTATATAAGTCTGGCAACAATTTATCTTTATGTCTTCGATTAATTAAACAAAATGAAACAAACTGAACTGCAGCCATAAGGACAAAATATGGAGTGAATCTCAGTTTGAATAGGTAGCAGACATTTTGACTGGTCCGACCCAGTTGTTACAAATAAGTGGTTATAAATTGCTGCATTGCATTTGATCAATTGCTGCAGAGCCATCACCAATGTTATCAGTGCCACCTGTGGCTTTCCTGCTACAATAAATCAAAATGGCTTCCGTGGACAAGGCCTGTACATCTGGTTCATTTGGGAAAGATAAAGAAAGTGCTTGAATATTAGCAAGACTGTAAAGTTTCAGGTAAGAAAGATTTATTTATGAAAACAAACAGCACATAATGTGAAAGGAAAGATGAAGTGGTGAAACTCACAAAGTGAGAGCACTGTGTGTACAGATTTGGGATGAAAAAGAAAATTAAAAAAGAAATGTGCATTTTAATTATGTTTTAATTGTAAAACTTTAAATTTATTTCAATTAAACTGACTAATGCGCTTAAAGGTGCTTCCACCTTTTCCTATTATGTCATTTCCTTACTGTCTTTGACCATCACTGTCACAAGTGGCATGAATAAAAGTGTTATGTTGGTGCTGGAACGAGGTAAAAATAGCCTTTCACTGACTTCATTGTGATCTTATCAGTATCTTCTTTCTGATGTTTAGGCTTTGATTTTCCTCGTGTATATTTTTTCAAATACTATGAGATCACTCTTCTTCGCCTGGTCTATGGCTGCACTCTGTGAATGTTGTGATTTGTCACGTCAACATGTGGGTTTGTTTTGGAAACATGGTCAGGAAGAGCCTATTGTAGGTGATTGCCTTTAAACGTTTTACACAGAATCATCACTGGTTGTTATTGTGATTTTACTTGGTAACTGTGGTTAATGGGACCTCTGAGGGCCTCCATACAAGACCCCAAACTTAACAGCAGGGCTGACTGCAGATACACCCATCCTGCATTGATTACCATATTGTGGTTTACCTGGCTGTGTGCACTTGTGGGTGAAGAGTTGAGGGTGTGTGTGCTGAGGAGGGACTAAAAAAGAACAAAATAACAAGGCTCTTGGCCTGCTGTAGAAACTGACATAAGGTGAGGCCAGAAAGAGAGAGATGTGTTCACAGAGGAAGGGTGAGGGAAGAGGGAAGGTCAAGAGAGGGTGATTGGAATGATAAGACCAAGAAGTCTGTGAGCAGGCCAACAGTGAGGTAATGTCATTCATCACAAACAGTCTGATCATCAAAACACAGACGAGCTCATTAAACGTATGCTTACATTTACATTTGAAAGTTCTATAATATAAAAATAAATCTAAGGGTGTGAGAGAGGAGTGAATTAATGCTCTATTTTCATTACAAGACACTATTACTTTCAGAGGAAAACAAAAATAAATCCCAAAACATAATACAACATACGTGCACGTGATCCAGATATTAACAAAATTATTTAAAAAAAAGATTTAAGACTATTGTTTTGTTAGGTTTGTACAAGGAAGAAGAATGTGTAGAATAATAAAACTGAAAAAAAATATGATTTTGTTTTAGGACTGTAAAGTAATAAACCAGTGGCTCTCCAGACTTTATGGTGTGTTATTCCATAGAAAAAGTGCATTATCTTGTCACCTTGATCAGCTCCAACAATCAAATGATACACACAATGTGTCAGGATGAACAATGTAATAAATCACCTTAAAGTTGTACATGGATATTTGTTTTTTCTGATAATACGTATGTTCTCATGATTATTCTTCATTGATATGTACATCGTTATAGTCAGCTGCAGATTCTCACAGTGTTTGGGTGTAAATAATGAACGTTGCTTCAGGTGAGAGAGTGAGTGAGTGAGTTTTAAGCCAAAGCCTAATGACTCCAGCTGGTCTGTTTGTGGGCTACCTGCTAGCTGACAGCCTTAATGAACCGGCTGCAAGCCCTCTGCAACCCAGCACATCTCATTAGCACCATGACTTCCAAGTTTAGCGTGTGGGTGTTTTTTTCCACTTCGCCTCCTACGTTTTTCTTATCTTATCACCTCTCCGTTCCTTTGTCTTGTCCTGTGATCTTCCCTCTTTTATCTTGTGGTCCGCTTGTTTCGCCTCCCTCTAATCCCTGTTCAACGTCACATATCTGAAACTCGAACAAACTCCAAGAGTCCTACAAAGCATCACTTCACAGCACTTACCACAGTTGCACTTCTCCTGTACCTTTGAATTATTTTCTTTACGTATTCACTACATAGTTACATTTTCCACCCACTGTCACATTCCTTTTCTCCTCCTCTACAGTCACTCTGCTCACCTTTTCCTCCCATCTCCTCTGTTGTACTACAGATATAGCAGCCGTACCCTCACTTGACACAAATTCCTGACTCAGTGTTTTCGGCCACTCTAATTTTCGCTCCCCTAACATTTTGCACCTTCACTGCAACCCTTCATCTTCTCTCCTGCTCCTTGTGTGTTGCCTGTTTTCTCCTCTGGCTAGCTTTTGCAAAGCTGCAGAACCTCATGCCCTTAACCTCCCACTGAATCCATCTCTCTTTCACTTCACACCTCAGTCACCTCCTTCGCCCACCCCTTGCTGCATCTCTTCCCACTCATCCCCTTTGTGGCAGCACACTCCCTCTGCAAAGACGTGACTGCACATCCAGGTAGCCCTTTAAGAGAAACTTAACCCACAATACACAATGTGGTGTGATTTGCATGACGGGCACCGGTGCATTTCACAGAGGGAGGAAAGGATAGAGACACTGTAGATAAATAAAGCAAAAGGAGAGAGATAGTTGTAGGGAAAGTGTTCGTCTGAATTATTCATCACTGGTCTATAGGATGAACAAATGCGTCGGTAGAAAACCACCTGTCCTTTGTTATCAGTGTAGAGTGTGATGTCTCTGTAAGGTCAAACTCACCATTAAACCTAGAAAGCTTATGCCAGCGTCGCTTGCTACTGTACTGTATTGATAACCTTATATACTGAGACTTTATCTCCACATAAGGATCAGAATATTAATACATATTCAGATTGAGTCGTGTAGACTGTAAATCCATACTACAATCTGTCTCAGATCTGCAGCAGAAACCTGACAGCTCATGCACAGGCTCCAAAGACTAATTGAAAGATATAATAAACCATCATCCCTGGGTGTCATCTCTCGCATAACATCCACATCGTTTTTTCCTTTGTGCATGGTTGCAGCAGGTTGAGGTTTTCTCAGCATTCTTCTGCAGTCGTGACTTGTCTAGCCAGTGAGTCTCTTCTGATGCTTGTCCTCTTTTTTTTCAACGCCGAGAGCAACAACAGGAACACACATACTTTAAACTGAGTTTAGATTTATTCTGACACTTAAAGGCATGAGTGGGGAAAACACCCCCTGTGTGGGCTCAAGAAAGGGACAATAAACAATATAAATTTACAAAATCACCATTGTGCCTGGCGGAAAAGGAACTGAGGAATTCAAGTTTGTGAATCCACAAAATAAATGTGAGAGTGTTTTAATTTGCCCTTGCCTGCAGAAATACCTCAGGCTGGTTGCCGGTGTGGGAATAAAATCTGATATACACTCTACAACCTAGCACTACAAGGACTAGTAGCATTATTTAAGCTCAAGTTAGAAATTACTGTATGTTCAGCCTTCATCTACAAAAACAACATCAGTGGTTTTAGACGTGTTAAAAAACAGACAACAGCAGATGTTTCAATCTTTTTCACGAGCATGGAATTTCTTCCACGCTCATGGACATAGACAAACATACAGTAGTCTTAATGCTGACTACACGGGGGGATCACCTCGATCATGGATTCATGATCATGACCCGTGACAATTCAACCACCAGAGAACAGGTCATTTTGACTGTATTTACAGTGGCACTTATGATCAGTGAGCTGTTTACCTTGTCAGAAGTAAGTGAAAGTGAAGGCAGAGTTATTTTTTGTGGTTTAATATGATATTAAAATCCAGAGTGTATGTTTGCTCACCTGTTTGACATGTCTGATGTTTTGCTTTTGCTTCCTTCACAGAAGTCCTTCTCTCTGGTGTTGGAGGCTTTGGATTATGACAACGACACATCAGAATCAGGTTAATCAGAAATTCATGTGTTTCAATGTGTGTTTGTGTCTCTGTGTCCTTTTTAGTGGTTTTTAGTGGTTTCCAAGTTCCTGTAAAGTTTTTCTTTTTTCGTTGTTCCCAGAATTACAGATTTCTGTGGTATGATGTTTGAATCAAAATGCCAGATTCTGTTTATTATGCAATTTTGGCCTTACAGACATCCCAGGAGTCTCTTGCAAATCTATAGAGGCTCTCTGTCAATATATTTGTGTATAATTGTGGAGTTTTCTGACCATAAGATTCTGACCATATGGCTGATCAACATATTGGTGCATTTAAGCTATAGTTCAGATTTTACATGATTAAGTTATGTTTTATTTTCTCCATTACTTCCTGTCTTAGATTTATACATTACACCTGTATTATTACACCTTCTAGTAGTATATAAATATTAATATTGTGAAGCATATATTTACTACTTTTTCAAAGCAGTTTAACTTAAGTTGCTAAGCTGTTACTAAACAGCTGTCACTGAGGTTTGGTGTGTTTTAAAACTATATACTTCCATGGGTTACAAATTTTCTTTAGTAAACAAATTTAAGAAAGTAAAAGTAAAGTTCTTAAGGTCTTAATTTGACCAAAAATGTAGTAGGTGTAGCAGTATTCTCTCCCATGTCTCACCAAGAAAACAGTTATCTAAGTTTAGCTTTCACCAAGCAACATTTTTATGGAGGAAAACAACATGTTTACAAGTACGTGTGGTTGAAACATGATGAAACAACATGAAAATATCCTCTGTGACTTTATGTCTGTGATCATATGAGGTTAGAGGGTCTTTTATCCGGACCCTTTAATTTCCTGCTTGTTTCCTTGTTGTTTCTCCTCCTAATCAGGGAAAGCTCTATGACAGGGAATGTGAGCTGCATGCTATAAAAAGCATAACACACACACACACACACACACAGACTGAGACAGATGTTCCTATGCCTTCCTCATTCCTGCCATGCCACGGTCCTCCCTTTCATCCCACCAGCCTGTATCTCCCTCTCAAGTGGAGATGCAGTTATATCCAAAAGATGGCTGAGATAATGAGAAACCGGGGAACTGCACCAGAAATCCTACTTTTTCTGCGTGTTTGTCTTTTCTGTCCTCTCCCATCTCTCCTTCCCTCTGCCCCCCAGCACCGTTCTTACATCTTGTTTGCATTATCTGTCATTTTCACCTGAGCTTATGACAGCCCTCACATTAGGTTTAAAGCCATTCACTAGCCCGGGAGCTTACCTCAGCCCAAACACAGGACTCCTGTCGCAGTCTCACTGGACTTATCAGGCCATGCTGCTAATCAGAAAGGATTACTGAGCACAGTTCTGAGCCATTCTTTGGAAATAGTGAGAAAATATGATGTTCTTTGAGAAGTGACAGCATGACCTTCGCTGAGTTTTGTTTAAAGTAAAAGTACAGTAACTAATGTTAATGTGCAAGGGCATACCTTTGTCCACTAAGGGACACATCCAGTTCATCACAACATTTATTTTATTTCCAGTGGGACAAGAAACACAAGTAGTCAGACACATTGTAAAGTGGAAAACAGTTTAGCTAAGCTTTAGATTACAATAGTTCTGCAGTAAATCCTCCTGCATGATGTTGTCGTTGAAACTGATTTATAAAAGTGTCAGTTCAACTTTAGCCTGCTCACTTTAGAGGCTGCCGTTTGTCCCAGTGCTGAACTGTACTGCATTACACAAAAAGCTGTATTATAGCTGCACAAAGTAATGCAAACTCGTTTGAGAATGAGCTGTCAAAGATGGCAATAACGTTTAAGTGTGTATAGAGTGTGCTAAATGTGTGATACTTCCGTCTTGAATTGTGAAAATGTGGGCATGTGAAGAAGAGGAAATGAATTTGTATTACAAATAATAGCATGCATAGTGGCAAGTATGCTAAGTTAAGAACGCTATGATCACTATGATGTTTCTCAGTCTGACGTCTTTGCCACATACTCAGATCTCATTGTTTAAAGACGCCTTTCAGAGAACTTATTTTAAGTGTGTCTTTGCTGTTCTTTTGTATGGATGTGTTTGGTGCATGGCTACATTTCTTGGTTAGCGCCTCTAAATGTGCCGTGAAACCACCTGACAAAAACGCCCACAAGAATGTGCACAGTGACAAAATGGGCGAAGTAGTCAAAAACTCAACACAGTTTACTTTTTGACATTATTTAATTTTGACAGTACAGTGTTGTAACTAACTAAAATTATCCTAAAATATCTTATAATGGCAAGTGTTTCATTTTCTCTATGTTCATCCTTCGGCTCACATATTAGTTTTGGTTATTTTAAGTGAAGGTTTGTTCACGCAGCTGTATCGACATAACATTCACAGCCACAAAATTGCCACCACTGCATGAGAGAAAGTGGAATTCAATATTAGAAGTGTCAAAACTGAAAGCACAGGAATTACCTACATACATCAAATATGAGGCACACACTAACACTATCCAGCCGATCTACTGGCTTCCATAGCTCTATTGATTTGTTGGCTCAGGTGATATGGAACAGCAAGTGAGTCAAAAGGAGGTGTTTTCTCTCCTGCAATGTTTTTGCAGCCAGAGTCAAGGGCAGACACTTCACAGTTAATACCAGGCAGTGAGGGACAATCACCAGGGGCCAGAAGAAGAGATTTAAGTTTTCTTTCCACCTGCAGACACAATCTCCGTGTGTCTGCTGCTTATCTTCTGTTAGCTTTTCTGTAAAGTGTGGTTTTAAAAGCAGATCATGGCTTTTTGTTGCTGCTGTTTTTTGCCATATAAATTTTGAGCTTCTCCCCCCCCCCCCCCCCCCTCTCTCTCTACTTGTGATCACTTATTATTATTGTGCCATCACATCTAATCACGTTAGAGAGGAAATCAGACACCTTTCCTGCTGTGCTGGCTGATAATATGGTTATTTTTTTTCTACCATTCTCACTTCTCCTTTGTTTCTGGCAGAGGAATGGTGATGATGAAATTAGCCCTTTGACATGCCAGAATCATAAAATAATGAAAACCCACAATACACTGAAGTAGCGTGATAAGTGTTTGCAAAACTGGGCCCGCAGATTTGACTTCAGACAGAGGGCAGTGTAGGAACGACGCAATGACTGAGTTAACGGTTCGCTCAGTGAACACTCTGTTCCCATTCCTCTTTTATTCTCTTAAACACACATTCACGCACATACACACACACATACATACACATGAGCAAGCACACACTGTGGTCAATATGTGGTCCTGTTTTCATTCTTTTGTGTCAAACCACAGTGATCTCATCTCTCCATCAGGCGGTTTGTTATGTGTGTGTGTTAATAGCTGCCTCCCTTCCTCTTTGGCTCTGTTTGCCTCTGTCTGTCACAGTCACAGTCACACACACACACACACACACACACACACACACACACACACACAGAACACCCATTCTCTCCATCACTGACTTACTTCCAACAAGGCTTTCCTTTCTAGGCTACTATCACAGAATCTTTCCCTTTGTCCTCCTACCTTTAAAACACATGTACATACATTGAGACACACAGATATACACTCAGACACCAACTTGCACAAACACATATTCTCAGTGCTTTGTGTGTGTTAATACCCTGTCAGAGGAGATTATAATTAAGCTGGGGGCGACAGCGCCCCTGGGAAATCCCCTCTGGGGTCAGGAGCAGCAGCCAGTGCCCCAATGCAGCCCCGGGCTCGTCTGGTCTTCTCTGGCGTTCAGCTGCCCCCTCCCTTGTCTGCAGATCTCCAAACCCTGCTATCCCTGTCTGATCCTATAGTCATTCCCCTCATCTCCAATCCTTGCTGCCTGCTCTACTGCAACGATACTGTTTTTTAAAAGCATGACGTGTTAGCGAAGCCCACTCACTGAGCTCACAATGTAGATGGGCCTTTTTTATGTCATCAGCATAATTGCTGCTTAAAATGACATGCTAACAGTATGTGGATGATAAATAAAGACTTTAAATGGTTTCCATGTGATCACACATACCTAAAACAAATAAGCTGAAGTGATTGATGTCTTTATGTTAAATATGATTTTATGTGTAGAAGGGAATGATCACCTTCCTCGTCATTCCCCTCAGCTCAGTACTATACTGCCATCTTTTTAAAAAAAGCTTGGGTATCTGCTCAGCACCAACAAGCACAAACATTTAGTGATTAAATGGTAAATGTAGTGGAACGTTTAGCAGCTGAAGATCTAGATATTTGATACAGGACTACTGTTTGCCAGGTGTGCAGAAACATAAATAACAACAATGCTGCTGGATAAATAAACAGGATGCTATACTATGTTCTCTACGCCACCTTTAAAAGGTGATAGATACTGTATGAATATGTCAGGCTTGTGTTTCCAGAACATTTTTTTAAGTGGCTACAGTGAATTAGTTTGAGTTAAAGTTTAAGCATTAACTGACACAGTTCAGTAAACAGCTTCTTTTAGTCATAGTTGTAACTTGGTTTTGTTCAACTGTGCTGGTAGGACAGAATATGAAATACAAGTGGATGTGTGTTCTAATAAAAAATCTTGAGAAGTCTGAAGAGGAGTGTTTTATTCTTTCTTAGGTCAGCTGATCGAGCGCATCCTCCTCTCGTCCATGTTGAACCCTGGTGAACAGTGGCAAACGTATCGTCACCATGGACGGAGCCTCACCCTGGAGTACCGGCTTCGCTTCCGCTGTGACTCCAATTACTATGGGCCTTTCTGTAACAAGTTCTGCCGGGCCCGTGATGACTTCTTTGGTCACTTCAACTGCGACCCCAGCGGCTCCAAGGTCTGCATGGAGGGCTGGACGGGGCCAGAGTGCAAAGGCGGTGAGAGAGAAACTTAAATCTGTGCTGGTACATCACAACAGGTGTCCTGTTTAAATTGAGATAATGTGCAGTTCTGGTATACAAGTTCTAGTCTTGAATGACCAAAATGACTTGACAACAAATTATTTATGCATAATTTAGTATGTATAGTAGGTAATCTCACTGATGGCAACACTCTCGTAGGGACCAACCAAGCATCGTTCAAATATCCCCCTTAAAACCACAACAAGTTGTTTGTTCACTGCAGTTCAAAGAAACCAGACACATAACACACATAAATTTGTGAGCTTTTGAGGTGCTGGTAAACATATTTAGCTAGCTGTTTCCTTCTGTTTCCAGTCTTAATGCTAAGTTCGCTAACCCCCTTCTGACACCCGTGGCTTCATATTTTCTCTTCAGACATGAATGTGGTATCTATTTCTTAATTTACTCTTTACTATATGCCCCAAAATGTTGCACTTTTCCTTTAACAGCAAGTCTTCGTTACAGTCTTACTGCTGTAAGACTTACTGCAGACAGGCTGAGTTGCCTGATAAGAATAATGTAACTCTAGCTTAACATGTACAGTAACCTCTTATTAAGTATCTTTCCAAAATGGTGTTGTTGCCTGACTTTAAGTTGATATTTGAAAATCATAAATGAAACCATAAATGTCCTTGAAGACATTTCTTGTTAACGGTCTCAGCTTGACGTGAGTCCATTTATAAGAAAAACACAAAAAAGTATTTCTGTTTTCCGTTTAGTTTCCCGTATGCCTCAGCAGGGGGTTTCCTCTGTAGAGATACTTTCCAAGGTTTCTTAAAAGGTTTGTCCATGATGGTGTCTCTTCCTCCTGGCCCTTTTTGTCCTCATAAGCCCTTTTGTTGTGATTAAGGGCTGTTTAAATAAACCTGACATGTAACTTCGTAAGTAATCTGTGAACCAGCGATATCATGTTAGATTGCTGTGTGTGTTTTGGAACGTAACAAATATTCACACTTCATTTAAATGAAGTTGCAGCCCTCAAACAACCACATGACAATGTGATGACTGACTTATTAAATGTCTTTTCTGTCCAGAAATGTTCACATGCAAGATGTTTTTTTATAAAACCTTTTTTACTATACACATGTACTTGTGTTAATGTTCGTAAAAAGAACATTTACATCCTTTAGGGTTAATTATATTGACCAGTAAACACACATCAGTTATCCTCAGTACGTGTGTGTATGTGGGGTGGTATTCTCCATCTGTCTGTGACTCATCAGCTGGACGACCTCACTGTGTGACCTCGGAGCGCTGCCATCATGTTGAGATGGTAAAAGTAAATGGAGGAAACCAGAGTGGAAACCTCTGGAACCCTGAAGGACATAACTAGTTTAAGGACATCCTGCGGCCCTGCCCATCCCGCCTATGTCTCGCTTCATCTGACTTCCTCCTCAGCGGGTAGCTGATTGGACTGGAGAGGAGCAGGAAGTTTGAAAAATTATCCAGGCTCTCAAAGTTACCCCCTAAAGCTGACCAGCCGTAATGAAGTTCGGGGAGTTTTCAGTCTTGGGTTCACAGCGCACTGCTCAGCAGCATACTGCATTGAAAATGTAACTGATACAAAGGAGGGAAAATGATCTTGATATAAATATAATATCAAACAGTGATTAATGGTTGATTACGATGAAATACACTTTTGCAGTTTTTTGCTTCTCAGAGGTTTTTCAGAGTGACAGAAAAAAAGTTTTATAGCTGCTGCCCTGTGTTGTCGTGCACATCGTATGCATCATCCAGATGTATTCAGTGTAAACTGTAGCTGTTTCCTAATCTTAAATAACTCTCTCTTTGTGTGTGTACATGTTGTGTTCACAGCGTTGTGCAGACAGGGTTGTCATCAGGTCCATGGTTACTGTACAGTACCTGGAGAATGCAGGTAAGGAGGTTTTGTAATTTCTGTAGGCACATAGCAGACACCAGAGCACATTTTCACATCCATGTCATATTGTAGTGTAGTGATACAGTGTAAGTTACAATATCATGAAGGCAGATTCTGGTTGGTGCACTGTGCTAACAACTATCAATTTTCACTTTGCAAAATTTTTTGTTTTACAATTTGAAAGTGGTTAAACACCAGTACAACCTCTGTCTGCTGTTGTCTTCCTCTTCTAGGTGTCATTATGGCTGGAAGGGTCCTCTGTGTGATCAGTGCGTGACGTTCCCTGGCTGTGTATATGGCAGCTGCACCGAGCCCTGGCAGTGTGTGTGCGATGTTAACTGGGGAGGACTGCTGTGTGACAAAGGTCAGACATGTGACCTGTTCTTACAGTCTACAGAAACCTATTGATGGATTCATTAAAACAGTGACACGATTACTGACCTAAATAAATATTACTCACCATATATTTATTGGGAACACCATGGAGATCCCTGATAGTCACTTTAATGACTTACTGTCTCGAAGAACAACATTTTACTGCATCTATTGAGTTGAACTCAGTTAGCCTGTATAAATATAAAAAGGTTTTTCAGTGTATTGTATGTTCTACGTGTGGGACATAAAGAGACAAACATTGTCTGAATGATATATTAGTTTGTCAGGAACGATTCTTCTAACACCTTCCAAGGAGTAGTTTACTGACCTTCTCAATGAGATACAACACAACTCCTCCAGGGCATCATCCCCCACTCTTATACCCAGAAAATAGCCATCTACCTCCCACCTCTGCACCAGTATGAGAACTGAGATCTAGGAGTCCAACATGTGCCCACGGGACAGTGTATTGTTTCGGGGAAAGGCGATAGCATTGGGTAAGGTGAACATGTGCGGGAATGGGCTGGGCGCTCTTAGCTAGGTGGGGTCGTGAGATGTTTTTGTGCATTCAGACAGGCTGCAGCAAGACAAAGAGACTTTACGTGTGGATCACTGCATCATTAGAAAAAGTAAAGCTTCAATCACCACAACCCTCAACACTGGAGACAACAGGCCCCGCAGCTACTGGTCTGCACAGTCAGCACATGCAGCCGACCTTGATACGCCTCAGTGTGTGACGTTCTGTGGTCTTAACATGAGACAAAGTCAATCTGAGCGTCTCTGCATCATCATTCCTTTATCTCATCTTTTCTTGTCTTTACCTTCTAATTTCTCTGCTGTTTCGTACAGTAAACACAGATATATGAGTATACTCTGTATTTTTTCATGGTTTCAGATCTGAACTACTGCGGTACTCACCAGCCTTGTAAGAATGGCGGGACCTGCACCAACACTGAGCCAAACGAGTACAAATGTGAGTGCCAGGAAGGTTTCAAAGGCCGAAACTGTGACATTGGTGAGTATAGCTTCACCACACAGATGCTGAACTGAAACAAAACAACAGATAAACATGTGAAATGAAAGAAATGCACAGAGAAGAAAAGAGGAATAACACACCCTTGTGATCTGTTTCACATGTTACAGTGGGACAACTTAGTCATTTATAGTACAAATAATTCAATGACTTCACAAAAACCCAGTTTATACCTGACTGAGCGTCTAATCAGAACCTAATTAAGAGAAAAGGAAATTAAAAACCAATGTATCTTCCCTTCCTCATTATTCTCTGTATTTACTTTTTCCTTCTCTTTTAACTCCACCTCCTCCATCTCTTTCTGCCTCCGTCAGTCGAGCATGCCTGTTTGTCATCCCCATGTATGAGCGGAGCCACCTGTGTTGAAGACCCAACGGGCTTCAGCTGCGTCTGTGCCGACGGCTGGACCGGACAAACCTGTGCAGATGGTGATAGTCAATGACACACACACACACACACACACACACACACACACACACACACTCAGCTCTGAGCTCAGAGCAGTGTGAGATTATCTGGGACTGGTTGTTACTGGATCAAAGCCAGCGAGTGACTAATCAATTCAAGAGAGGAAGCTAAATTAGCCTGAACACAAACAGCATCATCAGCAATCAGTGATCTGCCTCGCCCTCTGTCTCGCCCTGTGTGCGTGTGTCGACATGCATTCAAGGATAGAAAGAGAGTGAGGTGGAGCATCGTTGATCAACTCTATTGTATTCATTAAATGTAAACACAGGTGACACTGACTTACACATGTTTTTAATGGCAGGGAGTCAGGAGATTTCTCTCTGTGGTTATAGGTGTTGTTTATCACTTCAATATATATCACACAGGCACCTCTGAAGGAGCGATTACCTGTGATCAGATAGGTGCAGTTGTACTTTGGTAGGTGGGTTAGTTTGTCCCATTCAAATGTTAGTGTTGAGCAAAACAAGAAGAACACTAAGCCTCTACTTTTGAGAAAAAAATCTCATTAATAATGCAATGAAGGAAAAGTGTTAAAATGACTCACACACAAAAGATGCTTTTTTTAATTTAAGAAAAGTCACAGGTGAGAATAAATGCAGCATTATCCAGTTCCCTCATGATGTGAAAAAGTAAGAAACAAAATCTCTGACAAATAAATTTTGCATAACATCAGCGTTGTTTCTGCTCTGTGAGGAAACTGAGACCACTGCTAAATGTTAAAACAATACACACTTGTGTTCAGAACAGGAGCAAACGTGTTGTTGTTGGCTTTTGTCTTCATCAGATGTGGTGAAATGACTTTGCTGTACAGTAGTCTGATGTTTATTCTAGAAATATGCAATGCTAAAGTGTCTTACTTTGGCCACTGCAAAGACTCTGTGATAACTGATAAAACACCAGTTACACCAGCTGCTCAAAAAAGATAACTACAACAATAACATTATGACATGTAATCTGGTCCAAGAGAGTTTATTCACTAGACCCACGGTATATTATACCACATACACACGAGGAGCACATAAGTAAGTGTTTTTCTGCGTCACAGTGAATTAACTAACAAATGTTTATCTTGAGATCATGACATTTAGTGTGTGTTTACATGCAGTTTAGTTATTATTGTTGGCTTTCTGTAGTAACCTGATTTCTTAAGCAGTGTGTAAACAAGAACTAGGATTGCTGTAATCACAGTAAAATGTCTGAGAAACATGTTTAACGCATCCGGACTTCTGCTAATGAAACTGGGTCTTTTGGTTTTATCAGAGGGCACGTGTCTGACAAAAACTCGATCTAGATACAAGAGAGACAGGAAGGATGAAGAGACAATATAATCAAAATAATCAGATTCAAGTAGAACTAACCCATGAGAAAATGGTTTAGAAGTGACACTGACTTTTAATTACAAGTATGCGTCAAGCTCAAAAATGCCGGATCTCCCAGTTCTCATGATCCCAATCTTTCCCAGTCTTTCCCTTTCACAGCCACAAAGATCTAAAGAAATGAAGTAAACCTGTTTCCACAATTAGTGGTCTGTTTGTAGAGTTCATTAAAGAGTGTAATTCAATTCAAATCAAAACCCTGAAAGTAAGACTGAATTGTCACCGTTGTCTTGGGCTCGAGCGTGTGGTCTGTCTGAGTGTGAGCCTTACAATGTGTGTACAGTCAGCTTCAGTCCGTGTTGTGTGTGGCAGCAGGTGAGATTGGATCACTATGGTCTTTCAGATCTGTGTGTAAACAAGCAGCGTTCCACATCCTCTGCTTTCCCCTCGATCAGGATAAACAGTGCTGCGGCTCGGTCGCGGGCATGTAAACACTTCAGCAAAAAGCATTTTTATCAGAGAAAGAGAATAAGAGGAAGAGAAAGACCAACAGAGGAACGAAGGAATCGTTTATTTTTGTTTTGGTTAGAGACTGTTATTTGTTGCTTGAATGCTGATCTATCTCTGTATGTGTTGTTGGGGGGGGAGGCTCTCCGGGGAATGCACGGTGATTGTCACTGTGCATTCCTCGGATTGTCAGGCTTGCAGGGAATGACAACCAAAACCACAATACAGCTCTGCTTTCTATATAAAACCAATATTAATTAAAGGCTGCTATGTTTGTTATGAATTCTCTGTCTAGTTTTGGAAGATGTGCTGCTTCTCGCTGGATGGGGTTATCAGTGCTCAGGCTTGGAGTTAGGGTCAGGAGGATGGAAAATGGTTATTCTGCAGGGTTAGGTAAATGAAATGGGGTTATGAGAGAGACCGAGGGCTCTGGAGTGAAAGATGAGTACCACAGATATATGCGTGGGAAAAGTTATAATATATGTAAAAGTAAGCTATGTATCTTTAACCCCTAGTCTGAAAGTGTCAGTTTGTTTTACTCTTTTCTCTCATAGTACCTCTTTTTTATCTGTTTTTAATTCCCTATTAGAGGAATAGGACCAGGGATGGCAGCTCCATTTTCTATTTCTGGTTAACCCCGTCTCTCTTTCACCATCATCTCTTCCTTTACTTAAATTCACTTGTGTCTCCCTCCTCCCTCAGAAAGTTGTACTGCAGCAAATGATTGTGTTTTTTCAGTTTGCACAGAAACCTGAGCAGCAGAAACAGAAAAAGAGGAAATAGCCAAATCATGTGTGTACAAGTGCTTTGGTTCAGATCCCAAATGCCCACATGGTGGCATCACACACATTTACACAGAATTTCCTTATCATTCCCATTGTCATTCTACAGACCAATAGTTTATGTACAACATTTTCTCCTTGTCTTCCCAGCGGTGAGGCAGTGTGATCGAAGTCCTTGTGGACGTGGTGCAACATGTCAGGAGACTCCTGGAGGTTACCGGTGTCTCTGTCCCCCTGGATGGACCGGCAGGACGTGTCAGCTGGGTCAGTGGGTCAAAATAAACAGCTGTGACTTTTTAAATACAGTATAACACACACTACCAGTCAAACGTTTGGACACACATAGATGAAAAGATACATGTCTTCAGTTGTGTTACCATCATTGCACATGGTTCTCTAATGATCAGTTCTCCTTTTAAATTAATACTTTAGCATTAGCAAACATAACATGGTATTGAAAGACAGAACTAATGTTTGCAGAATTTAGGCCTCTGTATGTTTATGGAAATATTCCTTTAAAAAACAGTTGTTTTCAGCTACAATATGAACAATGTCTACACATTTATTCTGATCAATTTGATGTTATGAAATCTGCTTTTCCTTCTCAAACATGCTCATTTCTATGTGTCCAAACTTTTGACTGGTAGTGTACATACAAGTAGAAGGTCACTGCCTCCAAATAATGGTGGCCTGTCTCATGTCAGTATTAATGTTTATTGACTTTAAGTGTGTTATTCCACAAATGCCTTTTATACAATTTAATGGTGATTATTTTTTTACTCAGTTTAATTAAATCACTTCACCAGACAAACTCATTTCATCAAGAATGAAACTACTGTGTTAAATAAGCATGGCAGCCTTAAGTTTACCTGTCTCTGTGTGCAGATTGTGAGTCAGTCACAGCTGTGTATTCTACATCTGAGCAATAAAAAAGAGACACTAAAGTACCGTAGTGTACTGTAATGCTCAGCATATTGGGTTTTTTGTAATCATGGTCATTTTTCATCATTAAACTCTGTCACTAGAGTTGTTTATACAGTGCTGCCTTAATGAGAAAATCTGATATTTATCATGGTATCTGTTCATAGGGTTTTTAACACAGATCCTATAACAAGCTAAATCAATCTAAACTGTAACAAACAAATCAATCTAAACTGCATTACACATCCTGATTCAAAAGCTGCAAAATACAAGCTTTTCATCAAGCTTTATGTAAATATATGTGTTCCGTTCAAAGTAAAATATGTTTTTAAAGCAGAAACAACCAGCAGCATGTTGCTGGTTGTTTCACCCGTTCTGTCTGTGAATGCACGTCTCTTTGAGCTGAATTCGCTCATATTGACAAGTATGCTCTTGGAGGGTTGTGGTTACATAGTACAGCAGAGGGAATATTGTACAACATCAGCTCTCTCTCACACACACACACACACACAGGCGGTGTGTCTACACATACAGTAGCTAGAGGGTTATGGAGTAAAAACTGAGACATATTTCAGGTTGACAGCCTCTCCTACTCCTCTGTGTTACAGTGATATGTCACTCTGACACTTGATAATCCCCCATAGTTCCACATCGCAGGTCAGTAGCTCACAGTACAGCACACACGCACACACACACACATATACAGTGTTCAAACACAAGTGATAAAACACTTTATAGCCTGAGCCGATCAGCAGAGCATCAGTAGTGCCTCAAATGGGGAGAGGCAATTATACTTTCTATCAGTTTCACTCTTTTATTAGCTGACTTCTGTCCCCGTATATTCTCCTGTTCCAGGCAAAATCCCCAGGCTTTTTCCCCAGATGACAACCACCCACCCACCCACACACACACACACACACACACACACACATCAGTGCTAAATCCTAATAGCCCTCTTACTGACGGTAACAGGTTTAGATTACCTATAACTGACTGACTGCTTCCTCTTTATTCATTCAGCATTTCTTTCTAATCCTCCTGCTATCAGAGCCAAGCCCTTAGGGGTTCTCAGCATTAACACTCTCAGCACAGCAGAGGGTGGGAATCAACACACAGAAACTTAAAAGAAGCTGTGGTGCAGTACGAGTAACTGTCCATAAACAAAGACGATGCTGCAAGACCTTAGGTGTACTGTGCATGTGTAAACACTGTTTTCAGTGGGTTCTGTGAGAAGCGTGCACTTGTGTTGGTGAGGGTCCTGCTGGCGTGTGCCCACCAGTTATCCACTTCAGGGTTCAATTCAAGCATCCACTTCAAAATTAGATTTTACTTAGGTGTAACTGGATGGTCAGGGCTCAGTGGGAGACATACAATATTAGATTCAGCAGCAGTGCGGGAAGGGTGTCTCAGAGATAAAGGGTTAGGTGAGATATTTTATCTAATTTCAGTGAGAAGATTAACCAATGTAGTTCTATTTGTGAGTTATGCAACAACATAACAACTAGCAATAGCATAAAGTACACATTAAACACTCACCAATCAGATATGAGCTCATCATTTGGCTCAGCTGGCTGGAAATGTAATTAAACTTTAACACCATCAAAGTGGTGTTAATCTTGTGGTGCACTCTGATGGCTGTCCTGTCCACAATAACATCAACACCACCAGGTGCTATTAATGTTGTGGTCGAGCTGTGTAAAATTAAAACATTTGTTTTAGGTCAGTCATATTAGAAGCACTGTTCTCTTTTGTTTTGTCCCTTCAGACACCAATGAGTGTGAAATAAGTATATGCGTCCACGCCCGCTCTTGCCGTAACCTGATCGGTGGATACCTGTGTGACTGTCTCCCTGGATGGACGGGGCCAAACTGTGACGTCAGTGAGTATGAAAGGAAAGAAAGAGAAGAAGGAGGAACATAAAAGCCTGAGTGAAGAGTGTTAAAACCGCAGTTCCTCTGCAGCCCTGAAACCCTGTGAACATGAACTAATTTTACTCTTTAGTTCCATCTTTCACATGATATCACTCTAATACACTACAGATGTAACAATAATTTACAAGAGGTTTTATTTAAACTGTAATCTCCTGTTACTTACTGCTGACATATTGCTGTAAAAGATACAGCCTCGTTGCACAGTAATATCATCGACTCAAATCTGGCTGTCAGTCTGTTCTCTTTTTGCTTACATATTGTTGTTTTCAGCACCATAGATGCAGCATTTGTTTGCCTCTGTTTGACAGGTTAATATAAAGTTTCTGTTTCTTTATTTTCTAGGGAACAACAGCTGTCAGGGTCTGTGTTTGAACGGTGGACGTTGTGAGGTGAGAGCTCCGGATGTGCTCCCTTTGTCTGTTTTTGCCATGGCTCTGTATAGTCAGTGTTTCAGTATGTGAGGAGCCACGACACTGAGATTATATTTTTCATTTTATTGCATTGTGTAAAAGAGAATCACTCTAGTTATGCAACACATTCTGTACTTCAGGGCTAATTCAGGTAGTACAACTTATATTTGAAAAGATTATGCTTCAGTGTGAGCTATATTTATTCTGGAAGTGGCTAAGGCTTTACTTCCTGTGACAGACCTAATACTGTCTTTCTGCATTACATACATAGACTGTAAATACAGTAATGTGTACCACATATCATCCCACAAAGGACCAGGTGTCAGGATCCAGATGCTTGTGTTCACCTGGATTCTCAGGGAAATATTGTGAAAATGGCTCCAGTCCTTGCGACAGCGCCCCCTGCCTGAATGGAGGACAGTGTGTGGAGAAGGACGGAGGGACGCCCACCTGCATCTGCCCTGTGGGATATTCAGGAATCTCCTGTGAGGTTGGACTACCTTTATAGATGATAGCTTTGTTTAGCTGAAATGCTTAAAATATCACAGTAAAAAGTGGGAAAATAAAATTAAAATAAAGCAGAAGTTCTGAAAGATATTGATGTCATTTTGCACTTTTGATATTATAATTAAATCTTAATAACACATAACAAATTGGATGGTTGAAAGGTTGAAGCCTGGAAGCAATTAAACTTTAAAAACATTACCGGATAAGAAACTGTAAACACATTTGATTGTAGTGAGAAAAATCTGAAAAGGTCAAGATACCATAAACTAACTCCACCAAAATAAAACAAACTTTTTACAAAACATATGAACTCTCACTAACTACAAATTCATGTTATCGTCCTTTACGCCACGAAAGACACAGAGCCAGTTAAAAAACATAAAGACAGGTGAAGCAATGAGGTCTTTAAGAAACTCAACTCAGTCTCATTCGAAAATGTATTTGATTGATTGATCTCTATAAAACAGTAAATGTTTCTGGGGTTTATTGCCACCCACTAAAACAATGAAAACCTTATTGATTTTAAAAAGGTTTACTTACCTAAACAATACTACCTGTTGTACTTCCATGCTTTTGTTACTTGGTTTTGTCCATAACCATAAACCTCAGCAGGGTTCTACAATCCTCTGTGTCCTGATGTTATTACAGATGTGAACTAACTTGCTCATGGACTCTCCTCTTCTTTTGATACGTGAAGCTTATCCTAAATAGATCTATGACATTCATTCATTAAAATCAGTAAAAACATAAATGTTGAATAAACAACATTATTAGGTTCATGTATACATAGTATGAAGCCACAGGGCAAACTGTATTTTTATAGTCTATTTAGGCAGAATAAATAATAAGCCTGTTTAACATGGCCACCTGATGTGAATTCCCACATTCCCACTTTGGGAATGAACATACATAGGATAATGAATCAGTTAAACCGATGCTAAAGAGAGAACTACACTTATTAGTGTTTTGTTATTTTTCATTATTTCAGACTGTGTTGGATCTGTGCAATCCCAACCCCTGCCATCAAGATTCACTCTGTCATAGCACAGAGGACAAGTATATATGTGCCTGTCCTGAGGGTTACTATGATAACGAGTGCTTGAAAAAACCCTGCACTGGTCAGAACTGCCCAGGTAAGAGACTAGAGAGAGTCTGTGTGTCTAAAAAGGTTCAAAAGCTTTACAAAGTCAGGTCTAATCTGTCTGTTCCCATGTGTGCAGGCGCCATGGCTGACATGACACACGGGGGTGTGAGCTTCTACATGGTCCTGGTGGGAGTCATAGCTTTAGTGGTGGTCTGTGGCTGTGCAGCCTGCGCATTCATCCTTTCCCACCTCCATCGAAAGCGGAAAAAGCAGCAGGCTGTCCCACAGGAAGAAGGCATCAACAACCAGAGGGAGTTTGTCAACCTCATCAGAAATGTGGACCGTCCCGTGCCCCTCATGCCCCCCACTGCACCACTTGCACACCCTCCAGCCAATGCCCCCGTCTCACGTTGCTACGAGGAGATTGAACTGACCCTGCCCCCCTCCCCTGTTCCATCACACTCTTCTCCGGCACTAAAGCCAGCCCACGCCCCCAAACTGGACATTTCAAATCGGGAGAGGGAGAAGTTGAACCGCTTCCACTACACAGACAACCAGGAACTGGAGGTCTGACCCTCTGAGTGACTTGTATTTTGCGTACTTTGCGCTCTTTTGCTCAGAGGACCAAGTCTCCAGGTTTTGCTACTATATCACAGTTGCGGTTATGAAAATGGGGTGACCCTTTGCCCTTCATGCAATCCTATGGCTGTTATCAAATGGCTGAGATGTAACGGCTACTAAGTAGAAGGATCAAAAGACTGTTTGTCGACTATGAGAAGCAGCAAGTGCATGATGTTTGACTGAAAGACTCTTCAGACTCTTTAATTAATCTGGAGACTTTAAGACTTGCCTTGGTATGCCTGAGATACTGTCAAGAGGAAATAGTGGTTCATTCTTTGTAGGAGTCTCTTGACATGTTTCCCAGGCCATGATGCCAACTGACTGATGTTCAGACCGCTTTCTGTTTCAGACTGAACTCTAACAGACAGAGAGCAATGGATGGATGTTTATTTAACACTCAGTGTGTGTTTTTGTGTGTGGTTGTGAGAGAGTGTCAGAGAGTATACATATTTGTGAGTTTATGTGGGGTAAAAGGAAGAAGAAACATTTTACTTAAAAAGTTGATTTACTTGTACAAGTGCACTAAAGTCAGTGCATATTCCCAAACTAAAGGCTTTTAAGCCTTCTGAGAATTTTTTAAAACTATACACTGTTGCCTGTATTGTCTGTAATACTACAGTTTGTCGAAGATGTATGATTTTTTTCATACCTGTGTGTAAAATAACGTTTTGTATATAAATATATTGTACATATTGATGCCCTTTTTGTATTGTGATTTAGTCTGAATGTATCTGTATTACTTTGCTCTGTCTGTCCCATTTCACTTTCCATTTGGATCAGCCTGTAATAAAAGTGCATTTACCAACTATTATATACCTGTAATCATTAACCATAAATGTTAAGGCCACAGGTCTTCCAGATGCTATAGGGAGGTGTCAGTGCTGCGACACATGAGTGTCATCAAAAAGGCGTGCCTCGTCCCTCGTGCATGCTTATGCGCCATTCCTTTACTAGAGACCCGAGCAAGGAGATTGCAAAGGGAGTAACTGTACAGTCTGTGGGAGCAACAAGGAAATTATTATTTTCTGTACATTTGGTAGTTTATGAAGTGGCTCAGAAACATCTTTCTCAATGTGCAGTTGTTACAGATGTTTATGAGTGATCCTCAAGTCTGAAACTATTTATTTTAATTCTAAATTCTCCCTGCGTTAATAAATTTTATATAGATGCTGAATTTTAATGGAAATGTTTAAATGATGTAACTTAAGAATAAGAGTATTTAAGTATTAAGTATCAAGTATTCATAATAATAATCTTTGTAACACAGTTAAAACTGTGTCACTCACTCTTACTGTTTTTGTTAGTGCACCTTTCAAATGCTAGGACAACCTTGACAAGTGTCAGAGACCCCCCCACCCAATGAGGACATTTCATGATTGCACAAATAGCTCACAGTCACTATGACTACAGAAGGTCAGTGAGTCGTGATCTCTCTCTATGACACATAGTCACATTAGACACATACCACCTAACTGATTCAGTCTTCCTAATAAATGACTGTTTGGTTGTGAGAAACATGTTTTTACAGGAAAGTTGTTAAAACATACAGGAAGTATTTTCAATGAGTTCAGTACTCCAGGCTTAAAAAAACTGCTAAAACATACAAAAGAGTACATACAGTAAGGAACAAACATATAAAACAAAACATTTCTCTGGCAATGTTCATGTCAGAGTGTTGTTAAAATGGGAAAGTGTGTGAAAGGAAAGAGTTTGTGAGGTGGACCAGTGCAACGTGACACAGCAGCTACAGTTAATGGGCAAATGGATGTGACGAATGTGACCTCTTGTCTGTGTAAACAGCAGCAGGCTGGAAATTAACACAGGCTTCCCGTCAACACCCTGGTTTGCTAAAAATGTAGGAAATAGCGTGTATAATGTAGGAATTATACACAAACACACACACACACACACACACACACACACACACACCACTGTATGTATATGGTCCTGTCTACACCTGCAGTAACCCCTGAGATGTTTTATTGTTGCTGAATGACGTGTTCAAATGCAAACCCTGTTTCCAGAAAAGTTGGTATTTTTTTCTAAAAAAATGTACTCATGATTGAGTAAGAAATAAAAATCCAACAAGACTCAAGCAAAGATAGCTCACAGCTCACCATAATGTCATAATTTGTGAGTTAATTGTCAGCTCAAAAAATATTTCTCAACACAAGTATTTAGGTCTTACACTATGTACAGTACAAAATACTGTGAGAAAAAAACTGCTGAATGTGCAAAGACCAAGAGACAAATCGTTTGACTTCTCAGGTGGCACTGCATGAGAAACCGTTTTGCTACTATGACAAATATAAACACATGGGCTCAACAGTACTTAACACAGTCCACTGTTGTATCCAGAAATTTTTTGTAAAACTACAAAAAGAGGAAGCCATACATCAGCTCTGTGCAGAAACATCTTCTGGGGTCAGACGAGTAAACGTTTCAGCTTTCTTTTTTTGGAGGGGGGGGGCATTCATGACTCTGTGCCAAGGGAGAAATTGATCATCACAGTCCTTGCTGTTATAGAAAAAAGGCTGACATGTGTGAAGGTGCCATTGAGACGTACATTAGGATGTTAGAGAGACATATGCTATAAAGCATTGACATAAGGCAATGTTTTTTTTCCAGGAAATCAGTGGATATTTCAGCAGGAGGTTACTAGGCCTGATACTGCACATGCTACAAAATGTCCTTAAAGTATAAACGAGTTCATGAAAAAGTTATTATTGGATCAGTATTATTAATGTTATTTTATCGTACTATTAACAAAGAAACAGTACATTGATATTGTAGCTGGTCATGCTTCATATTGTGTTGGGTATATTCTGTAATGTATTATAAAGTATAATTATATTTATATGTGTGTAAACTCTTAAATTATAAAGTAGCTAACTAGTTAGTTAGTTAGTTAGTTAACTAACTAGTTGTAGGAAGATGTAGTGGAGTAAAAAGTGCAGTCATTCAAAAATGAATTTTGAAATGTAAAGAATACTTGAGTAAATGCGTAAAATAGGAGCCTAAAATGAAACAAAAAAGGTTTTTGTTCTCAACTCTTTTGACAGTCAGAGGGTGAAGGCACAATTAAAGTTCTAGTAGTATCTAGATTATTATTTAGATCTTAAGAAAAATCTCAAAGTTTCAACATTTCTTAAATGCCTGTTGCATGCTGTATAGATTTGCTGCTACTCTTGCATAAGTGATTTGTAAGATGATTTACTTTTGTACAGTTCACCTGATTTGACTCAAATATCTCTTCATAAAAATTGAGTATTGAGATACAGTTAATCAGTTTAATTGACTTAGGAATATTTTTAACAGAAGAATGTGCCTCAAAGCAGAGGAATAGCTTGTCTTACAGGGACACCCTGTGGTCACTTCAGGTACACAAACAAAAAGTCAGTGATATCATTTGACTTGACAATTGAAGAAGAGCATAAAAGTTGACTTAATGAAGCTAGTTTGACATAGTAAAGGTCCACTTACTAGATATTCATGCTCTTTGTTAAGATTTATGGCTCTTTGGGACTTCTTCTTCATTACAACTTCTAAAACTCTGACATTAAATTGTTAATTAAAACATTGTTCTTGGATTATTTGAACAAAATATATAGTCATAGATACAAAACTCAAGGTATAAACATGTGCAGCCTATTGTCTTGAAAAGCACTTTTTTAAAAGTCAGTTTCAAATATTTTCTTTTGTTATAGGACAAGTTGCAACTTTATTCTAAGTTTCTAAGTGGTGACCTGCCACAAATGTAAAGCCCCAACCTAATTAGCCACATACACGTTACATGCTGCAAAGATTAGTTATTGCCACACAGTATGTGATCACACAGTATTTTGGGTATCTGGACTTGAATATGTTTAAATCTGTTACCAAAAGCAGTTTAAGCTATAACATAATTTTTTTTACTATTTCCTGACGTTTTATAGACAACACATTTGTGTAACTGAGAAAATAATAGTCTCTCAATAATCACTGAGAATAATAACTAATGTTAATATAAAGTTTATGTTGTGTGTATTGTAAAGTCAAAGTAACTCATTACTATAACTGTTAGATAAATGTAGTGACACAGAAAGTATATTGTGTTGCCTCCACTTGGTGGAGTAGAAGTATCTACAGAAGTATAAGTAGGGCCTGCCTGTACTTTAGTTACCTTCCCACCTGAAAGTGAAGCAGATTCCACCTGTTATAGGATATAGACTTTGTAATGTTAACAAAAATTTGTTTTATTTTTACACTTTTGAAAGTTCTACTTTTTATGAAAGCATAAGATCAGTTCATTATGTCCAGTGTGTGTTCAACAATTACCATGATGTTTAGTGAACTACTGTTCATAAATGCCTGCAGCGCCCCCACAGGCGCAGCTCGATACTGCACGAGTTTGTACGAGTTTGTACAGGGAGAAGGAGGCGTGTGACGCTCCGCTACTATCGTCTTTGGTTGACCGAAAACAACCCCGGTGTGTGTTGGTGGTCAGCAAAACAGGTACACAGTGGCATTTAAGACGACACTGAATGTGATGTGGATCTGTATGTCATATATTGTTGGCGTTAATGAGGCCGTAATACACGCATTAGTTCTAAACGTCTTTGAAGACTAGCTTAAACTAAGCTAGGCTAGGCTAGCTGTGATGCTACATGGCTAATAGCGTGATCGGGGCCCACGCTGCATGCGCAATAAGGCCGATGTATGCTAACATACTCCTCCATAACTTTGCAGACATTTATATTTCGCGTCGTGTTAGTCATACAAGCTGCAAGACGAATGAGCAAATAAAATCATTAAATGCAAAGCGAAAACCAGTGCTGTGGGGCATAAGCTTGACAGTATTTAATAGTTAGCCTGGTTAGCTCTTTAGCTAGAGGCTTTTAGCTCTTACTACAAACTAACGTTACTAAATAAACATAATGATACGACTAAAAGGTGATGAGGATGAGACCACCAACAAAATGTTTATGCCATTCAGTAATATCCAGGGATAAATTGATATTTTAAAGTCCATGTAGTTACAAAGCTTAGCTGTACATTAGAAATAAACGAGCAGTATTTAATAACTTGCACTACGACTTATTACTAGTTAAAAGCACCAAGTTAGTTCTTTAAAATGAGGATATTAGGCCATTAGAACAGGCATGACAAAACCATCAATTTACGCATATTTTAGTTATTTGTATTCAATAATAAAATGTATTAATATAACACACGAATATGTCTGTGAACTTACATTAATGAGTGAATGTTTTTATCTTGGTTTCACAACATTACATGACACATAGTAATTTATGCCAATTGATATTCATATTTCAAAGAAAAAAACAAGCAACAAATCACTTATGAAACATTTTTGTTAATGACCAGGTATTGTCCAAATACTGATAGATATAGATAGATAATACTGATATATAAAGTAGATGTGTTCATTTAACAAAGTGTTTTCATAATTTCAAGTAGTGCTTTTTTTGTTTGTTTGTTTTTTCTTTTGCACTGAGAAATCTCTTTCTGTGAGTGGACAATGCAATTGACAACACAAAACATTTGCATTTGATTTTCATATTTATTTAACTTGTGTGACTGTTATTTAAATACCAAGTACTAAACCTAGTTTTGATTAGACCATATATTCTAGGTTTTGGCTTTTTTTAAAATATGTAATTCTGACATATTGTGCTATGGGTAAAACAATAACTGTTTAACGTTGTGTTTATTTTGGTGAGGTAAACAGTTATAAACTATAAATGAGCTATTTTTAAAATATACAGTATATATTAAAGAAGTAATTCGGGAACCAGAATGCCTGTGTATTTCAATATTTGCATGAAAAATGTTTTTACATTTGTCTTATGTCTGTTCTGTGTGCACTTCTGTCAAAATCTTTAATTTCTTCACTTTTTTGTATTCTTTCCCTCTCCTATCTCCTGTGCATCTTTTTATCCTTGTCTCTCTGCAGCAGCCGTGCCCCGCCGCGCCCCCACACCCAGCGGAGCCGTCATGTGGCAGGAGGCCCGCAAACATGAGCGCAAGCTCCGTGGAATGATGGTAGACTACAAACGCAGAGGCGAGCGCCGGCGGGAGTACTACGAGAAAATAGTAAGACTTTGGGATCTAGCTAAGCAATGTATGCAGTTACTTCAGTAGTAGCAACTCTGAGAAAACCATATTTCTGGGTTCAAAGTGCTGTTTCTATTTTTGCTAGCGGTTTTTTTGCTAACTCTCTAAATGGAGCCTAATTTAGTAACGCTCAGGCATAAATCAACATTTTGAACAACAAAGAAAAGTTACACCTCATTGCACAAGACACCACAAAGTAGCCACACTAAATTAAATTGTACTGTGTGTATCTGTAGCTTGATTTAGATGATTTGTCATAGAGTTCTGTTGTTGTCTAAGACCTACACCACAATGTTAAGTTTTTTCATCACACAAAATATGCACACTGTATCTATAAATAGCTCTACAGACTAATAACAGCAATCACTGGGCATGCTCTGTAACCTAGTTTGTGTCGTAAATTATACATTTTTTTATGAAGTTCTTTAACTTGTTGTGGGAATATCACAATTGATTAGGTGATGTTTGAGGTGTGGTAATGGGTCCTGCTTCCTCAGATGCATAAGAATTGTGGACACTTCTTGTTCACAAGAAGTATGAACAACTTCTGTTCATACTGCAGTCAGGGATTTGCAAATGCACATAAGACAACATGATGCCAACCTCCCGACAGCAAGAGGTGCTCATTTGTTTTTTGTAGTTGACTGAACAACATAAGTCCAAAAATAAAAAAGAAGAGTGTGTGTAACCACTTAACAAGAAGGGGAATAGTGATGGGGAATTACCTAGAATAGGATCCATAAAACAATCTCCCAGTTTACATGTTGGGTGCATTGGTATTCATTGGACAATACTATTCAGTATTTTTAGTGACAGCCAAGATGAACTCTGGGTACTGTAAAGTCAGGTTCTTTGAATCTAGCTGCCATGTCGCACAGTACAGTAGTGCAGCTCAGTGAAGTGGCATTTTGTCATGTTTCGACTGTCTTGT
The DNA here is from genome assembly GCA_034779795.1 of Ctenopoma multispine. Lineage (NCBI taxonomy): Eukaryota > Metazoa > Chordata > Actinopteri > Anabantiformes > Anabantidae > Ctenopoma > Ctenopoma multispine. The sequence goes on along the minus strand of JAUYWH010000005.1, from coordinate 18,427,417 downwards.
GTTTTGTCTTGACAGAAAAAAGATCCAGCTCAGTTTCTTCAGGTTCATGGCAGAGCCTACAAGATCCATCTGGATCCTGCTGTGGCACTGGCTGCAGAGAGCCCCATAAACATGTGAGGAAACAAAACACAAAGACCACATATACAAGACATTAGACACACTAGATGCACAACGGTCAGACTTTACCTTATGTCTCTTGTTTTGTGTAAAGGATGCCATGGCAGGGAGATGCCAACAACATGATTGACCGGTTTGATGTAAGGGCTCATTTGGACTACATCCCTACCTACACCCCTCCACTACTTAACACAACGTAAGTCTTAATTTGACTTAGACCCAGATTTAACACCACAGTCTGTGAAAATTCTATGATGTTTAAAGTTTTGCTTTATGGTTGTACATAAGAGCATTGTGGACCCATTCAGGTCTTGTGAAATGTTCATTGTGAAAACCAGGATTTTACTTATACTGAACATTTCTTAACAGAATGTATCATTAAGGTTAACAGAAATGTTAAATACATTCCTGTTTAGTTTTTGCTCTGTGTTGTACTATAGATCACTCTACTGAATTCTCGTCTAATGGTTCAAATCAATTTAGCAGGTCATTGATGAGATTATTGGTAGATCTTTTAGCCTAAATTAGAAGCCAGAATTGTGAAGCGTAGATAAACACACTTTGTCTCCTACAGAACACCGGAGCAGGAGATGGAGGAGAGGAAGTGCAATTATGAGCGCTACAGAGGCCTAGTGCAGAATGATTTTGCCAACAGTGAGTATTCACAAAGTTTATCAGATTATGTTCTTTCGAGAACAAGGTCTCATGTCACTTTGGTTGGCTGCGCCTGTAGTATTTCATACATGAACAGTGTTCTTAATGTGACTATATTAGTATGTTAGCCTGCTCTCAGTGGGTATATTTTGCAGTTGTGTTGTGCTCTTAAACTCCCTGCTGTCCTCCTATAGTCTCTGAGGAGCAGTGTTTGTACCAGATCTACCTGGATGAGCTCTATGGTGGCCTGCAGAAACCTAATGAAGATGAGAAGAAAAAGTATGTGATTTTAAAGTTGCTATTTCATCCCTGTTCTGCATTTAATGTGCTTTTCTTACTATTTATTTTCTCACTGGAACATTTAGAGCAGGTGTTTATCAACAAACCTTTCTTTCTGTGCAGGCTGTCTGAGAAAAAGGCCACCATTGGTTACACCTATGAAGACAGCACTGTGACAGAGCCTGAACCCCACTCAGACAAAGATGAAGACAATTCAGAGAACAGTGAATCTGAGGAGGACGAGGGCATCCCAGACATTGGTGAGGAAATGCGTTTTTATATGTGTTTTATAACAAGTACTTACCTGCTGTGAACCTAAGATCTGCTCTGAAAATGTCTGCCCTCTTTGCACCTGTGTTAAATGTTGATATGAGGACAAGATGTTGCTGTAATAAAAGTTTTTGGCATGTTTTATGTGTGTGTGTGTACAGATGTGGAAGTTGATGTTGATGAGCTGAACCAGGAACAGGTGTTGGACATCAACAAAATGGCGACTACATATGGAATGGCTGAAGGAGACTTTGTTCGGTATGGAAGAAAAAAAAAACATGAAATAATCTTTTTTAATATTACCCCAAATTCCTAAAGGAGACAGCTGCATTGCTTTATACTGCTGATATTGTAATCCTGTTGATTGTTCAAATTTTGTGAGCAGGATGTTGAGGAAAGACAAGGAGGAAGTGGAGGCCATTAAACATGCCAAGGCTCTGGAGGCAGAGAAGGCCATGTACTCTGTAAGATAATGCCATTAGCAATTTATGTCATGTGTTTCACTTTTTTTTTTTTTTTGCCAACTTTGTGATGTATGTATGTTTGGTCACTGCAGGGCCGTCGTTCTCGTAGACAAAGGAGAGAGTTCAGAGAGAAGAGACTAAAAGGTAGACAGATCAGCCCACCAAGGTACACTTATGTTCTCCAAGTTTTTTTTTCTTCATTTACTCACCTAAAAAAAAACATGTTTAACTTGCGTCTTCATTCTCCTGTATTTTAGCTATGCCAGGAGAGACAGCCCAACATATGATCCTTATAAACGGTGAGTTAGCCCAGGATTTTCTTCTTGTTTCTATTAATATTTTTTCTGTATGTGTATTTGAGCTGTATTTTCAAACATTTCTCATTTCTCTCTTCTCTCAGGCCAGAGTCAGAATCCAGCTCAGAGTCACGGTCGCGCTCACGCTCTCCGGGTCCTGAGAAGATCACATTCATCACAAGCTTTGGAGGCAGCGATGATGAAGCTGCAGCAGCAACTCAATCAGCAGCTCCTCACTCTGGCCATGCTCCCTCCAACGTGCAACACCCTGCAGGTCATAGCAGGGGCTCCCGGTCGGTAACTTTCCCTCTTCCTGGCTTTTCATTGGTTATTTCCAGTTGCAGATATTATGTTCATTGCAATGACCATAGTTGATGACACAGGAAGAATACTGATTGCTTTTTATGGTAGGTGAGATGAATTAATTTTCAGTTTAATAAAATCAGTGTAAGTAGCAGCTGATAAAATATTCAAATGTGCATGCATACAAAGAAAATATCTGTGGCCGGGTTGTTTCGGAATACATTAAAATTTCATGGTTGTGCACGTCACATTATAAAACACAGAAATCTGCACTTTAAATATCTGGTTATTTATGCATCAGCTTACCTTGAATCAGTAAGACGTCTTGACAACAAAGCAGAGGTATTGTTAAGATAGGTTAGGTGCTGGGCGGGTGTTGTTTTTAAAACACTGTAACTTTGCTTGTCCAGGAGACGAAGGTCATCTTCCAGTCGCTCCCCTTCCTCCTCCTCCAGCTCCTCATCTCGGTCTTCCTCTCGCTCTTCTTCCCATTCACGCCGAGCCAGGCGTGGAAGAGGGGGGAGAGATGGGCATCGTACACGAAGCCGATCACGGTCGAGATGGCGTTCCAGATCTTACTCCAGAGGCAGAGGAGGGAATGGAGGAAGTGGATCCTGGAGAAGGCGTGACCGGACACGATCAAGGTCCAATGATCGAGACAGGGAGCGAGAGAGGGAGCGAGAAAGAGACAGACGACGACACGCTGCACGCAGACGGACAAGGTACGCGTACTTCTTGGCCACCATCAATGCTACAGTCATTATTTTACAATACATATTTTATTGAGACTTTCCCTGTTGTGTCAGGTCTCGGTCCAGCTCACGGCAGGGGGGCAGTTCTAGGCGAGGGGGTCGGAGCAGTGGAGGCCACCGGCGAGGAGACAGCTGCAGCCGCAGCCCCTCAAGATCCCCCAGTCGTCTAAATCACAGTCCTTCCCCTGGTCACAGAGGAGCCCAGGCCTCTACCACCGTTGTCTCTGACAAACTAAGAAAGTAAGAAGATCTCGTTATTGCAGGGATGAATGAACTTTTGCCACTCCACATCTGGAAAAAGATGTTGAAAAGATAGAAAACTGAAAACATAGTTATGTTACAATGACTTATACTGTTTCTGTAAGCAAAAAATTTTTCCATTTGAAATATTGGATAGTTTTGACTCTTAACACTATTAACTATGACGCGACAGGTTGAAGTGGCGTCAGTTTGGGATATTATCCACGTAGTACTCAATATAAGTGCAAATCAGTATGTTCGTGACATTATTAGTTGGATTTAAAAGACAACAGGTTCTGTGGCATCACGCTCACACAGGCAGACGTGCAGATCTTTTCAGTTTACCCTACTTGGTGGAGGTAATGTGGAAACCACACTTACATACATTTTACAGCTTCTTATTTGTTTTCATTTGATATTAACTAATACCTGAAGGACTGTGCAGAGCGTGGCAAAACGTAGAAGAAGAGCATAGTTAAGCAGATAGACTGAGTGCCATGCTTGCTCTCACAAAAATTTTTTAATGCTGTTTTCAATGTTTTTAATGTCACTAAGAAAATAAAATTAAAATGTCAGGTAATATTTGTCTATGAATTATTATCACCTTGTCCATCAAAATAACCAACAATAAGAAAGTCAAATGTGACCTCTAGAGTAAATAAACCCTGTACAGTAAATAGCCTATTCTGCCCCCCAGTTGTGAAGAAATTACTCTTAACATTACCCTGCAGTGAAATATCATGAGGTCTGTTTCTTTGTTTTATTTCCTCCCAGCATAATGTGGAGAAAGAAAAAGTTGATGCTTGTATGTAAATCCTGATTTCTTCTTCACATCAGCATTTTGTCTTTCTCCTCTCTCCTCTCTCCAGGCCTGATACTGCGGGTGGTAAAGAGACGGGAGCTGCCAAAGTCAGTAAGAATTTGATCTAGCTGGGTTTCTTGCTAAAGCCTACGCCTCCCTCATCCCTGACAGGCTGACATGGTTGTCCATCAGACTGGGATGTAGAAGTCATTATTGCCCACAGAGAATAAAATTATTTTTTTTCTCGCTGCCCCCCAAAGCGGACGCATATTGCAGTGGAAGACCCACATCTATGTTGAAATTGCCATTACAATATTCTTGCCAGCATTGACAGTGACTGACTTAATGCTGCCATCTCTGTATGGAGCGAACCACTTGTGAAATAATTTGTCTTGATGTGCTTTTGAGTCTGGGTGGTGCATGTATGTGTACATATAAATGTGGAGGAGAGACTGCAGTGTCTTTATATATCTGTTCATAGTTTCAAATACACTGCAGGGAATTGCACATCAGTGGCCCTAAGAGGATGAAAATTGCTGCTTTCCCTTGTATGTATGTAGGAACTCATGAGTCAGTGGTGGCTGAGTGATAAGACTTTGATGGAGAAGTGCTCTGGATGGCTTTATCTGAGCTAATTTTTCAAGTGGCAGAGCACGTTGTGACTTTTTAAAATCAAGTGTTTAATGTAGCACATGTATACTGAAGACTTGAGATGAGAGGTAAAGTATTAGGAAAATTCATTTCCTGTCTTGCTGAGAATTGCATGAGAAGATTGATAGAACTGCCTAGACCGTATACTAAATATTAAGCTATTTACTTAGCTTAAGGCACAGACTAGAAATATGGGACGTTTTTGAAGAGCTCCATCCAAAGATTATAACATGTTCGTGAGCTTGAGTGGTGCTGGAGGTGTGTGGTAGCTTCTTATTTAGTGTTCAGCTGTTCCTCTGAAAAGGGTTGATATTATGGTAAACAAAAAAGTAATCAAATGTTGTGCTGTCCACAAGATTACTTTTAAGTTATTTAAAATTGCGAATCTCACACGTCGAATGCGATACTGCACCCGTCGTGACATGACATCACACCCAACCTTTAAACTGGATATGTGAGGATAAGCCCACCCCTGCCCAGTGCTACGCTGAGCGTGTACGGAGCGGTACACAGCATACATCTAGCTGGGTGAGGAGCAAGGCAGAACATTTGAAGTGTGCCACAAACTTTTAAACCAAGCACACTTTGCACACATTGTCTCTTGCTAAAAGTATACTAGTGCTTTATCGCATGTGCCTTATTTGTTAGGCCACACCTCCGGCCAATTAAAGTAGGTGATCATGACAAAATTATTTTATGTTAATATGGTCTGAAACTGCTTCTGGAGGACAGAGGGAAATCTGGTCTGTTTGAAAGCTGTTTGGGGAAATCTCAACAACTTCAGGTGAATGAAATATTACAGATATGTTTGAAATACACTCAGTATATATAAACATACCATAATACAGAGTCTTTAAAAGTAAATTAAATTCTAACAGTTTTGGACTGTTTGCAGTATCGAACCCACTTCTCACTAAAAAGATTTGAATAAGTTCCAACAGACGAATACGGTGGAAGTTAACATCTGCTTCTCTGTTAAACGTGTGTGTTAAACGTACCTACAGTGACCTGCAGTTTTTCTTGCCTGGCCAGTTTCAAACGGCCCAGTGATGGGTGTGTTGCTCACAAAGTGCCAATGGCTCTTTTCTGAACTCGCCAGACCTGAACTTGCTCTTGTTTCACTTTCTGGCCGTCTCTTCTTCAGTCCCTTTATCTCTGTGCAGTTCTTGTATGTATAAAACATTGTGTAAAGGTTTGTGTCACTGGATCTTATCCTGCTACTAAACTGTCCTGCAGCAGTAGCATGCCTCTGTGTACACGCACACAGCCTGTTCAGCCAGTAAGATTCAAGTTTGTTTACTCAACAAACATTACATGTAATTCATTTTTCTTTGGTTCTTTATCTCAAACAGCAACTATACATGAGGTGATAGTATCTAAATTGTGTAACAGCACTGTACCTTTGATCTCTTTTTCTCACTCACTCACACTTTTGTTAAGCTGTGAAAGGATGCGCTAACACAATTGTGTCACCTGCAGCCAAAGATGACCCCACAGGAGCGGCTGAAGCTACGAATGCAGAAGGCTCTCAACAAGCAGTGTGAGTAGAAATATACAGATCGAATGTGTTTGTGGTTTCTGCTCACAGTTAAGAAATGACACAGTATGGACCACTGAACCTGTTGAGATGTGTCCATTTGTCAAATTATGCAAAATAGAGCAAAAAAAAAAAAAATCCCTTTTTCCCCCTGAATTTTCCGCATTTATTTTTTTTACCACCCTGCAGCGAAAGCGGATAAAAAAGCTGCTCAGGTGAAGATCCAGCAACAGGAACACAAACGACAGGTAGGTGTGTGTGTGTGTGTGTGTGTGTGTGTGTGTGTGTGTGTGTGTTTGGGACTTCTGCAGAAACTAAGAAAAACTATTTGATTCTTTATTTCCCCTCATTGCTGTGTGTTTGTTTTACAGGAGCGAGAGGGAGAACTACGTGCCATGGCACGCAAGATACGCATGAAGTATGGCTCCTCGTCTGTGTGTGTGTCCACACGTCTTTATTTCCTTGTGTGGTCAAATTTAGTTCAAACACTATTCTTGTGAGGACATTTTGATCTTGCCTGGACATTTTTTCTGACCTTCAAGTTCAGAGGGGGTTAGGTTTAGAATTAGATTTTAGTTAGGATGAGGTATTTAGTGATTGTTACTGTAAGGGACTAGGGAATGCATCATCAATGAATGTCCTCACAAGTATATAGAGGCATGAGTGTGTTAGTTATTGGCCTGTTTGCAAATGTCTGACACTGAGACTCTGCGTATAGGGAGAGAGAGCGCCGTGAGAAAGAGAGGGATGAATGGGAAAGACAGTATGGCCGGCAGAGCAACTCGCCTTCTCCTTCCAAATATGGTGAGACTTTAGCTTTCTCGTCACCAACAACCATATGTATCCAATATAATAATAATTTGGTTTACATACTTAAACAGAAGTAACCAAAATATTTAATCAGCTCAGTCACTTTCTGCTTTCCCGACATCAGTTTCTGCTCTGACAGTTTTATAGCGTTTTAGATGCTCTGGCATGTTGTTTTGATCGCGCCTGTGTCCTCTGTCCCTCAGGCCGAGAATGCAACTCATACAGAAGGTATGTGAGAAACCACAAGAATCTGCTGAGAGACACTGATACAAAATTAATTTTTTTTTCTTTTCACATTAACACAGGCCCCTTTTATTAATGTTAGTGCCAATCTTTGAACTGTTTAGATTTTTCTTCACTTCCACATTCCAGATCCACACTTTTTTATCATGTGTTGAGTCGTAAATCTAAAGACAAATTTTAGACAAAGACTCGAGTGTGAGACGGAGCATGTGAGCTGTGCCGAGCGCAGACTGAGCAGCTGACTTATTTATGTAATTTTTTATTCTTTTTTTTTAATTTATTTTTATTTTAATTGAGGGAGTGGTGCACCCGATCCAATTACACTCCAGCGATGTAAAATACTTGTTGCCAGTTTTAGGGAAACGCTTGATTGCAGTTGTTGACGCCAAGGGTGCCAGAACCAGTTGTTAGGTTTAGGGAGCAACTACTTTTTACATAGGGCCAGGCAGGTTTGGACAGCTTTCTCCCTTAATAAATAAAATAATTGTATTAGGTTGATCTTTGTGTAACAGTAACGTTTGTTTGATCTGAGTAATTTCTGTGACCCCAGTAGAATTTGTCAAATGTGGAGAATATTAAGAATCACTGTTCTAAATGCCAACTTAAATCATTAGCAGACACATAATTATTTACTCTTGTGTGCATATGAGCTAATGTGTAACGTATATGTACATTTGCCTGCTTTCATACAGAGAGCCGTCCCTTGTCATCAGCTCCCTTCTTTTCCTTTTTCCAGGAGGTCAAGGTCTCGATCACGGAGCCCATACTCCAGATACTGAGTCGAGAGGTGGAAAATATCAATCTACAACACGGGAGTTTGTCATTTCAAACATATTATCCAGTAAAACAGTTGTTAGAAGAAGATACAAGCAGACTGATCGTTGATTAATGACCAACGAACAAATGTATACCTGAGCATATGTGTCCTCTGGGACAGTTTATGCATACACAGTTTAAAACTTAAGACCATGATACCTTAGTTTCATTAACTACATAGCCGATTGGTTCAGCCAAGCAGAGTTTGAGCTGCCATTGCTTCATCTTGTGCTCATCGCCTTATTAAATGAAGTTTCTTCTCTTTCTTCTGCATGCTCCCTTTTTTTATTTCTGCCTCAGCAGTCCTCATGGGTAGAGACATTTCTGGAGATATTTGTATTTCATCAGAAGGAATGGTACCAAGCAATATCTTAACTTAGCTACATTTTCGTCATGTCACCATGTTCTCCTACATTTAACTTTTCTCTCACAAGTCACACTAAGGACCATTTTAAACAACATGAGCTGATGTACAGGATATTTATACACATTCATTTTAAACCGATGGAGTCAATGTTCATGTATCGTTTAAAAACTATCGACTGCTCTTTTTTGTACTGTCTTTTCTCAGCCAACTCGGTAATTATGACATATAACTCTTGTTCTCAGAAACGTGGACTGTTAAAGAAAATACAGAACGAATAAAACTGAAATTCTGAGCGTTTGTGTTTTTCTTTTCATTCTCTAGAAAACTAAAGTGTATTTTGTTCTAGATTAAATCCGGATATATTTAAAATATTTAACGAGATTTTATTTATGAAAATGCTGCACATACCACACCACATGCTCTGTTACTGACATTTTTTAATGAAATAACTTGTTCTGACGCTGAAGCTGTTGCTGTAGATTTTTGCTTTGTAGCATATTTTTATCAGTAGGTGGCGACAAATCTCACTTGCAGCTCTAGACGCTTCACTGCAGTTTCTTGTTACTGACTTTGAAGTATTTCTCTGTATCTTTATGCCTGTAATGCAGTGACAGGTGGTCAACAAGAAAAAGGAGAAATGAATGTTCATATGCTTCCGGTTTAGTTTTTGGACACACCTGTGGGGAGCTCCTCGGAGGAACTACACGTAGATTTCCAGTATCAGGTGTGATTCAAACAGATACTTGAAGGTTGGTAAAAACCAGAAACGAGTGCGTAAAAGAGAAAAAACTTCAAAGTGACAAAAAAGCCTGTTTACAGTGTGTTAACCGAGGAGGGCGGGGTCAGAAGCAAAGCGGCGGGCGGTGCCTACAGTCGCCCATGCCCCCTTTTGCCCTCCGCTCGCTGCGGGGGAAGCAGCGTGAACTTGAACGCTCCCTTCACTGCTCAGTGCGAGTCCAGGCAGAGGCCAGCCAGTCTTATCAGTCTGTCCCCGCCGCTCGCGTTTCGGTCAACTTATCGGAGAAGGAGCAGCTGGACGGATTTGGGGTTTTTTTTTGCGGGGGTGTACTTTTTGGGACCCAGAAAGGTGCAAAACCCCGGAACGCTCGACGCGATGTCCAGGCGCAAACTTGGAAGCAAACCGCAGCACCTGAGTGCAATTCAAGGTAAGCCGGAGGAAGATCCGCGATGTTTAGGGCACGCTGGGAGTGTTGGAGACGATTCTCATATTTTTACAGATGAAACTTACATAAATACAGGTCATAGTTGTTTTTTTGTTTTACCAGTTTACGCACATGCTTTGGATGCGCGCTGGCACGGTTGTCACAGATTAATGGTTCTAGTGAGGTGATATTGGATGAACATGTTATTTTGTTTTAAGCACCAAGCACTTCCCAAGAGGTTTAAAGTGCTTCTGTGTTTACTCTGAACATAATTCCGTTACCAGTGTGGATGTATTTTAATCCGTACGCGCAGTTTCTAGACAAATATTTAGTTAAGGGTTTATGATTTTCCTGTCATGTTTGTCCTGATGGTGACTACTGCTGCAGTTGTATTCACAGAGGAAGGACCGGTTTACTGGCACGCTGTTTTCAGAGGCTACAGGTCCGAACATGATAATTAATATTTCCAGGTTAGACGGTGATCAAGTTTCTCGCTCAGTCTCTGGTTCGAGTGAGACACTTTTCACATCACATGTTTAAAGCCAAGAAACTGACTTTATCCCTGCTTCATATTCCGACTTTTTAATATTTGGTTAAAATAAATAATGCGTCTAAATAAAAAAAAGTTAGAGCATCCAGACCTCTCATTTGATCCTGTTAAGATTGTTTAAACAGAAAGAGCCGCTTACAAAGAAACATGTGATGCTTGAAAGGAAATAAGAGAGAAACTTAAACAACATTTGTTTTTTACAGTTCTCTACTGGAGACCAGTGGTGCGTGTCTGTGTGACCACAGGCCCTGACTCAACCCCGTGCGTGCGTGCGTGCGTGCGTGTGTGTGTGTGTGTGTGTGACCGCGCCTTGCAAGTCTGCACAAACAGCGCAGCCTGAAACAGGAAAGGTGACATTTTTGAGTAACAACTGGCGAGATCCGACTTCAGACTGTACTGTCTGTACCTGTCCTGTGCGCTAGCCGACCTAGTCCAGGCAGGTGGTTACAGCCCATGCATCAAGGTGTGCCAATGACCGTGTTGAGCAATAGTCTACTGACCCCCCCCCCCCTCTCCTACTCCAAAAGTCAAACCTGAGCTTGGAGACCTTAAGAAATGTTGAGTTTACACTGGCTCTCTGGTTTGGTTAAAGTCGTGTCCACTGTTTTACCAATGCTCCAGTGATTACCCCTGTCAACACGAGTTCATGCAAGTGCAAACCACATAAGATATGTCAGGTTGTTGATGTTGCATCAGATGAGCTGCCCTGTACTAGGTTGTGAGCACAAAGAAACCCTGGGGCCGCTCAAACACCTTCAGTCTTTTTTGCTCTTTTATTGCAATCCACTTCCTGTTGAGAAACTCCCGCTGCTGGTGGCTGGTAGGGCAACATATTACTGAGAGTGAAAGATGACAGCCGTCGACAGAATCGTACATTTTGAATTCAATAATCTGATTTGTCAGCACATAGTCATATTAACTGGAAGTTTGTGTTTGTACTGAGATGGACACTCGTGTGTGTGTGTGTGTGTGTGCACATCAGCCTAAGCCAAAGCGAGTGGATCTGTTCTGGGGTTGGTTAAAGGAAGTGGTCAATACTGGTTAAGCAGATTGGCCTCATTGCCTCTTAGTGCTTACAAATGAAACTAGCACTTTCAATCACCACGCCTGTTTGTTGTTCCATTGAGGTCTAACAGCACTTTATGCGCAACTTCATGTTTAGTTTTTAACTTTTAAGAGCTTCTTAGCCATCCATAGACATCCAAACTAACTGGGACTCTTGCTAGAGGACGTGTCGATCAGCACATTTTGATATTATCCATCTATTCACCTGTTGTTTTTGTGGGAGATTTAGTGTCAGATACTCTTTTTGCATGAAAGCAAAATCTTCCCCCTGATTATGTCTGCAAGTTAAAAAAGCTTCACAGAAACCCTGCTAGTTTGAACCATTTCAAAGACAGTTAAATTCCTCACACACGTCAGTCCTGGAGGAAACAACAATGTGTCATGAATCAGACACTGATTGATGGCTTTTTTTTTTCTTTATTTTCTCCCCCATCCGGCCTGTCATGGTTCTCAGATGCCAGTGGGGTGGCGGATGCCACCGGCTCATCAGATGACCAGCCTCCTCCTCCTCGAGCTCCTGACGAGGGCCGTGACCTCCTCACTTGTGGCCAGTGCAGTCAGGCCTTCCCGCTTGCCCACATCCTTGCGTTCATCCAGCACAAACAGGGTGGCTGCCGCTCCCGAAACCAAGCCCCAAACGTCAACACCACGCCGCCCTCACCTGCCAACCGAGCACAGCAGCGTGTCACCAACACAGAGCCCGGGGCAGGCTTCATCGAGTTGAGGAGAGGGGCAACCAGGGAAAGAGTCTGGGGGGAGGACCCTGGCGTGAAGCTGGAGCCCAGCAAAGCAGGTGAGTGTTTGGAGAAAGAAGCAGGGAAAAAAGGCAGGTTGCTAATTAGTGACTCTGTTTTTTTGTTGTATTTTTTTCTTTCAACTGCCCTCCTCTTCATTTAACAACTGTCCCCCCTCCCTTCCAAGTCTGTCTCATTAGCTAGCCGTTGCCATTAGCAGACCTGCGTGAGTTAGTGACGCACAGGCTAATTGTGTGGAAAGGATAGGCGTCAGGAGCTTTCGGAGGGCACCAAGGGTCCCTGAGGACCTCACTGAGCACCTGAGCTCCAGGGCTCCCTCCTATCTCCCTGACTGTGTCAGTCTCTGAGGTGGAATGGCCAGGTAAACATGTTTCTCCCTCTCATCTGTCATCCACCGGACAACAGAGACTGAAATCCCGTCCTCTATAAACCAACACAGTGTCATGTTTCAGTGTTTATAAGGTCATATTGTGTATTTCAGAAAGGGGTTTGCTGGTTCTAGTCATGCTCTGCAGTATGAAGCGGTCAGAGGAGTGGCTGGATTCGGGCAGCTCTCCTCGCTGTCATGACACCGTAGCAGAGGACGTTGCATCATGTGCTGCTCCTCTGCCATCTCCCACTGTTCTGCCCCGGGCCGAGCCACCTGAGCTCCTGGGAATCTCTTGCTTCCTCCTGCTTTTTCTTCATCTTATACTGTACATCCTCTTCTTGCCCTGGTTTCCTGGTATTTTCTGTCTCTTAAACCATCCGTCCCTCTTTAGTCTTCATAAAATAGCACCAGGTTTTAGCACAAATCCTTATTTTTCTTTAAGCCTTTTCTGCTTGTTTTTTTTTTTTTTTTTTTTTTTTTTTTTTATAAAAAAAAAAAAACGTGGACTCATCGGTGGTCATGCCAAATATAATATACCACAGTAGGGGTCATGCCCATTGAAACTCAATCACCAATTCATGAATTCTCATTAAAATCCTTTTGAAAAATTCCATGTCCAGTGGCTAACAATGAGTTTGAGCTGGAGAACAGTTATTGTGTTTTCCCTGCAAAGGTCAGATATATTTGAAGGTCATGGTGAGCCTCCAAAATGAAGCACGAGAGAACGAGTATGTGCGATGTCATAAATAATTGCAAATGGACACTGATCTTGAAACACACTTGTAGTAGGTACGAGTGCCCCTTTACATATTTTGAAACTCTGTCGTGTACACACGCGAAGCAGTTCCTTCCTTTGTGTAACGCTCAGGGGACGGGTGCACACACCATTTCCGTTTGTCCACAACCTCTCTTGTTTTTCTCTTTCAGTCTGTTTTTCATCTCTTGCTCCGTCTCTTAGTTGCAGTCAGAGAACACATGAGTTTGGTAATTTGGTGCCCGCAGGATTATACAACAAACCTAACACATGCACAAGGCAGGGTGAGAAAGAGCGTGACAGCATGTGAATGATGCAGACATGGATACGTTTTGTTACAGAGTGTACATTGCATTCGTTTGAAGTTTGTAATTCTTCATCTTTTAGTGTTCATGTGTTGTTTATTATTGTTGATGTGATGTAAAGTTTGAGTTGTTGCGTGTTAAAATAGCAAAGGACAGTTGTAATGGACGACCTGCAGCCCTGTGAGTAATAGGAAGACTTGTTTGCTTGAGTGGCTAACTGTTTTGTGGGAGGGAAACAGAGCATCTGAAGCTTCTAAGATGACTGAAAGTGAAAGAGCAGTTATCCCACAACAGATAGCTCCTCCATCTATGTTCTGTATTCAAGAGAGACAGGCGCAGAAAAGGGGGCTGAGTGGGATGGATTACTGAAGAGCCGCGTGCATCTGTCTCATTCCTCTTTATTTATTCTCCTTGTTTGTTTTCAGTTTTTTTTTTTGCCTCATCTCCGACACCACCACCCCCCCACCACCATCCTTATTTCTTCCCCCAATCTTCAACACACTTTCGCTTTGCCCTCTTTCAATTTCTCGCCCCCCCCTCCTCTTTTTTCTCCTCCCTCTGCCTCCCAAGGGAAAAGAGATTCTGCCTGCTGCTCGTTAGCGCTCCCAGCCAATCTGCATTTTTAATTAGTAGTTATTGCTTCTGCTTAATATTCAAGTACTACCCCAGGCCAAATGGGAATCCTTACCCGAAAAAAAAAAAAAAAAGTGAGGAGTGAGAGGGGAGAGAGGCAAGGCAAGAGAAACCGGCTGGGTATTGTGTTTCACTCCAGGACCCCGAGACAAAAGCTCCCCCTCCCTCAGGGAAAGATTTGAAGGGGTTTGGGGGGGATGCAGTGTTGAGGAGAGCCAGAGTTGGAGGATGGGTCTCAAGTACAATCCAAAGGGGTGACATATTTTTGTGGTGTCTCTTGGCCCCCCATCCTACATTATAATCTTTTTATCTCATTTTCTTTTTATCTCCCGAGCCCTGACCTACCTATCTGTCTCTCTTTATTTTTTCACTCTACACCCTATCTTTAAGAGAAGTATCTCAACTTCTCCTGGGTTTCTCCTCAGGCTAGGTTAAAGAACATGAACACCACAACTCCTCTCGTCTTCAGACAGAGGGGAAAGCGGGAGAGGAGAAGAAGAGAAAGAAACAGTTGCTCTCTCATTTTTTTTTTTTTCATCTTTACTCTCCTCCCCCCTCCAGTAAAATACAGACGGATTTGACTTGAGGAAACATGAAAGAGGCTTATACCAGAGTCGGCTTTGAACCTCTCCAAAAAAGAAGAAAAAAAAAAGAAAACAGTTCTCCCCCTCAATTTGAGGATCTTCTCTCCCATTTTGATTTATGCAGAAAGGCCTCATTTGTCAAGCAGGCTGAGTCAGTACCTGATTTGCATAAAGCGTTCATTTTCTACGTTCTGCTAATTAGAAATTTGCAGCTTAATTGGAGAGTGGCTCTCATTTAGGAGACAAAGCTATCCACATATAAAAATATCTCCAGATGTACTTTGCGACATGGCTTCAGGTTCCAGAGCTTCATTTCTCTCTCCTGCTCTGGGTCATACTTTTTTTCCTTGTTTTCTTCTTCCTATCATATCATTCACTTGAGTACCGTACTCATGTTGCTGTTCAGCTTTTATAACTTAATAGATGCTATAATAAACATTTTGGATTTAGAAGGGATCACATGACTGTTTTTATGTGAAATAGGTCACTAGCAGCGATGAAACCACAGATAATTGTTACTGAACTCTGTAGTTCCTCTCAACTCTATGGCACTTTACCCTATTTAAACTAATTGTTTTGATTATATAGCCCACAACTTAACTCTCACCTCTTCCGCTGTGTGATTTAAAGCTCTAAAAACCAGCTGCTCACTATATGTTTTCCAAGAAGCCAGCAAGCAAAGGTAGCTGAACATTGGATTTATTCCCATTATATGAACACAAATATATTAATATTGCTTTATATCAGTTTGTAATGCGAGTTTGTTTCCCCAGCTTATTTTTTTAAAAGAAAGACATGTTTCATATTGTGCATTTTCACTTTATACTAATAGTAATTAATCAAAATTGCTAACTCAGTTTGGTCTGTCTTTGTTTTCCAGTGCCAGAGGAGCCGTCCTACTTCACCTGCCAGCAATGTGAAGGCCTGTTTCCATCTGCATGGGCACTCTTACA
Source organism: Ctenopoma multispine (assembly GCA_034779795.1). Lineage (NCBI taxonomy): Eukaryota > Metazoa > Chordata > Actinopteri > Anabantiformes > Anabantidae > Ctenopoma > Ctenopoma multispine. The sequence goes on along the minus strand of JAUYWH010000005.1, from coordinate 18,411,684 downwards.
GCATGCACAGCACACACACTCCTTCAGCATATACCAAGAGGACGAGGAGGACGACACAGACATGACGGGAGGAAAAGGAGGTCGAGAGTATAAACGTGCTGCAGCCACTCTGGACCCACGCCACCTGAGCCAGGCTCTTGCCTCAGCCTTTCAGCCGTCTGTCCTGCGCCTCGGTCGCTCTCGTCAGACACACACCACCTCCTCCTCCAGTAACCAGCGCGCTCTGAACTTTTCAGTGAGGCTCAGGGAGCTTGCAGAGGGTAACTCCCCTGGAGGCTTGGTGCTGTCTCCGTCCTCTTCTCCACCAGCGGCTTCTCCCTTCCCTCAGGCAGGTGCCCTCCAGACTGATTTTCACTGTGAGAAATGTGACCAGAGCTTCCAGTCTCTGCACGCTCTTTCCGCGCACCGCCGGACTCACACATGTGAGAGGCCTTATCACTGTGGAGTTTGTGGCCAGGCCTTCGCTCAGAGCGGTCAGCTGGCCCGTCACATAAGAAGCAATCACAGGGAAGCTGGTAGTGGAGGAGGTGGTTATGAGCTGGTGGAGATGGTTGTGATGGAGGAGGATGTAGGGAGGCAGGGAATGAGAGGGAGGTTTCAGATGCAGCAAGCTATAAGCATGGGAAAGGGGATGGTTGGGGCAGATGTGAGAGTTCAAGGCGCCTCTGAGCTGGACCTAGCTCTGCCCAAACACCCCTCCATAGCTTCAGGCCTGATGCTGCTGACCTCGCAGGTGAGACCATCAGACAGGGAACTGCTGAGGCTGTATCAGCACCAGAGAGAGGGTGGAGAGGGAGGAGAGGACGAGGTGCAGGGGGAGCCCCAGCACACCTCACCCTGTGCCAGCCCCTCTGAAGGTTCACTGGAAAGTGGAGAAACGGGAGGAAGCGGCGAAAGTGGAATCGCTAGTGGCAACTGCACACCTAAGCGTCCAGAGATGGTAGACAGGGTACGAGGAGTTGGAGAGTGGGAGAACGAAAGAGGAGAGATCATAGAGAGGGAGAAGGAGTGGAGTGCTACCAAAGGGGAGCATGACTGGCAGAGGGAGAATGAGTGGAGGAGTGTAGCAGGAGGTGTTGGCAGTGGAGGAAACAATAACAATACTACTGTTGGCTCGGCTGGTAAGAAGAAGAAAGATGAGGCCTGTGAGTACTGCGGTAAACAGTTCAGAAACAGCAGCAACCTGACTGTGCACCGCCGCAGCCACACAGGTGAACGACCCTACCGCTGTGGCCTGTGCAACTACGCCTGCGCTCAGAGTTCAAAGTTAACGCGCCACATGAAGACCCACGGGGCCCAAGGGGCTAAGGCTTCCTTTTTGTGCCAGCTGTGCGCTGTACCCTTTACTGTCTACGCCACTCTGGAGAAACACCTGAAGAAGGTTCACGGCCTGAGTCACGCGAGCGTAGGAGCGTACGCACAGGCCAGTGCTGCGGACACTTTAGCTGCTATAAAGGCTGAGGAAGAAGCGGTTGTGGTGAAAATGGAGGAGGATGAAGCAAGTTTGGATCAGACAGAAATTGAGAGCAAAATGCAGAATGATGTGGTGAAAATGATGGAGATGGAGGAGGGGCAAAGTCAAGCAGAATACACAGAGAACACAGAGAATCCAGCCAAAGTGGGCAATCTCCCACCTGAGAGCAGTGGAGAAGCGAGCTTAGCTGTGACGTCTGCACCCTGAGAACTGTTCTCATTCACTGATTGACATTACAATAGCACTGTATAGGTTTCAACTTACCCATTCAAATAAAAAGACCTCCTCCCATAATAAAACTGACAGTCAAGTTAAACTGGAATCTATCTTAAAGAAGAAGCAAGCAGGATCCCATTCTCTCTGCCAGCACTGAGGCACACAGCAGCCGCCAGCCACGTTGTTCACGATTGTATGCAAAGCTGCTGGGTGAAACTAAGTGCCTACAGTTGTTTAGACCACAGAGCAAAACAAGGCCATGACATTCAACAGGGAGATTACCAGAGCTCTCGAACAGGAAGTGCAACCGCCACAGTCCACACCGACACAGGAAACTGATCACCATGTTGCAGTGCAGGATGCAAAAGACGAGTGATTTATCTCTCTGGTGACCCAATGGACAGGTGGAGACGGATAAAACTGTCAGATAATACAGAGCACAGAATATATTGAATAGAAAAAGTTTAGCAATAGAACAATCTTAATATATTTTCAGCATCAGCAGATGGAAAGAGGTCTTATTGTGCTACCTAGTTGTTTGCTGGTTTTCTTTTGAGAAGACCTTTTAAAGACTAAAGATGTTTGAACAGGCACAAGGGTGAAATGAATCCAAACACTGTCTGCCTGCAGTTTCTCAGACTCGTCTTTTTAAAGGCGCTTGGTTGTCACAACACTTGTCACTTAACGTAATGTTTACAGGGCTCACGGGGCCTAGCAAAGTTGTGCTCCTGACTTTGTGACAGTATGTACGGATAAGTTTTTTTTATGTGAAAGGAGACTGTATGTGTCTAAGGAGACTTTAAGGTCTTATCTACTGATGTTTTTTTTCCCATCATTAGTTTCTATGCATAAAAATAACTGCAATTTTACCTACATTTGAAACGGGTGTGTATTATTATTGTGATGGTAATTTCTCTGTTTCATTGTTTACATTTGTAAAGCACTGGACTGCTTGAAGCTTATGCATGTTCTGCAGCCATTTGAAAAACTGTTCTCTCCTTTTTTTTTTTTTTTTTTTGCCTGTGTTTGAATTCTTTCTAATTTATGGACCCTGCATGTTGGTGATTGTGTAGCTGAAAAAGTATGTTCCACTGCTGAACTACAGGGTTGAGAAGTGCAGTAGTAGACAGTTGATTGGTGGAGTTTTGTGGGAAGCCGCCATGCAAGCACTTGGGTGAGTGTGTGTGTGTGTGTGTGTGTGTGTGTGTGTGTGTGTGTGTGTGTGTGTGTGTGTGTGTGTGTGTGTGTGTG
>JAUYWH010000005.1:18295944-18408643 GCA_034779795.1 Ctenopoma multispine | reverse complement strand
GTGTGTGTGTGTGTGTGTGTGTGTGTGTGTGTGTGTGTGTGTGTGTGTGTGTGTGTGTGTGTGTGTGTGTGTTTTATATCTGTGTGTACATAGGAGGAAAAATCTTCTCTTTGAACCCTCTGTTCTGTGATCTTGTGTTCTAAGCAGGACTTGACTGGTCATATTCACTGTGTTGTGCTGCCGTTAGACCATCATACGTAAGCAATAAGGAATAAACACAGTTTAAGAATGAGGAGAATGAGATATAACAGGGCAGAGGCTTCAAGTAGAGTGTTACCAATATTTTTCATGGCTACTGTGATGACTTTGTGTTACCGTATCTGATCTCTACTTACATTAATGTCAGGGAAAACAAGTTCTTGTGTGTGCTGTGTAATGAATGATTGAGTGAATACAGTGTAACTGTTCAGGGATAATATTTTGTACATAGATTTACAGTTTTGCTGTTGCTATACTTAATATCGTTATTATTATTATTAACTGCCTGTCACTGTTACATGCCCTCCACTTTTCCTAGCATCGTCTCCTTTACACTGAACACTGGCTGTTGTGAGGCTCCACCGCTCTGCTGTCTTTGTGAACTTGACACCATTTTGTACCATGTTTTCAGGAGCCTCAATAAAGATTTGAGGTGAATTATTTTGTGTTGTGTTTTTTTTCTGCTTGTGGTTGCTTTTCCCTGCATGTTAATTTATTATTTTTCTCATTCTGGGACCCAGAACAAAGCTTTTGAAACTATTTTTATGTATCTATTCTCACCAGGATGTTATCTTAGTCAGTGTGGGTCCTTTCTCTGAGGACCACAGTCAGCGCTGAGTTATTAATTTTTAATGTGAGTGTTTGGATTAGGGACCCTCACTCCTTGTTTACATCCGTGTGATGTTGCTGGCTTTGTCTAGAAGTGCTGTAATGTAATTCCTGTGTGTGCGCGTGTGCGCGTCAGTCCTGCAGGTTGTGAGATGGGTGCAGTGAGCTGTGATGGGACACGGGCGACAAGGATTTCTCAGGATACAAAATTTAGGGGGCACAGCAGTTTGGTTATTGTTTGTGGGTATGCCAGGAGGTAGAGCACGGTAGATAGGAAGTGTCAAGGGGTTGGGATAATTGCTGACTCCATTTTAAGGGCGTAAAAACCTCTGTACCAGCATCTCTGGCCTTAACCCTCCCTCCCCCTCCCCTAATGAAAATGAAGTTCTGTGATCCCTCTAGCTCATTAACAGCAGGTCTTTTAATGAAATTTAAACATGGTGGGGGCTGGGTAGATGAAAAGGAGGAGTGGGGTTGGACGGTGGCAGTTCGGGGGGGTTATTGCACCAGATGCACACACGCCCACTCCTACCAATTACCATTGTATTATAGAGAATAAGGAGGAAGTGAAGACAGAAGTCACTCAGACCCAGAGAGACAGGTTGTCCATTTCTCTCCACAAAGACAGAAAAAAAGTAAGGAGGACCGTACAGGTGACGGGTAACATCCTCCATCTCTCGCTCTGGTAAACAGTGTTTGTTGGCGCCACAGCCAGTGGCATTTGGTGCTCGTATGGACCCAATTATATAAGGTAAGGTGATACACAACAGAACACAGCACAGTAAACCCTACAGCAAGTGGATATCTGTTCCACGTCCCCGAGTGCCCTTTGTCTTCCTACAGTCCACACCTCTCTCAGCTGCTGTCCAACCCTGTACAGGCCAGTGTCGGCACCCAAACCAGCCAATCACAACACAAAGAGTTCACCATGTCTGCCAGTAGGATAGTGAGACTGATATTGTGCGTGTTTTCTGACCAGTGACTGCCCCTGGGCGGTAGTAATGTGGACTTTGAGATCTAATAGTTGTGTCTCAGCTCCATAGAGGATGCTTTTGTTTCTCTGGAAGTTGGGAGTTGTAGCTGCAGGACAGTGACACACCCACAACACTGTCACATGGGGTTTTAATTTGCTACACACGTTATAAGTTTTGCTAAACACTTGTTACCACCCTAACATGAAGATATATTGATGTGGGTTGGTTATTAAGATTGTGACAAATTATGTGCCATTTTCATCTAAAGGGCTGCATTACTGTTCAGTGATACTGTTTTCTTAATGTACTAAACTATTGGTGAGTTAAAAGAAGAAACAATGATTCAAGATTTACCCTAATTTAATCATGCAACCTAATTTTAATTCACGCAGCCGTTTTTTCTATATTAGGCTATTTTTAGAGCTCTTTTTTGAATTTTGAAACCTCCACAATGAGATCAGGTGAATGTGATTTAAAACAGCTGTAAGAACTGATTCACTGTCCAATTTATTTATTTTTCATTTATATATACAGTAGTTTCCAATGTTATGTAAAGTGAACAACTTCGCTACATTTTGAAGCTTGACCAAAATGTATGATTGATGTCATTTGCATAAAAATATCTTTAAAATTACTTATTATTTGCCCAGGGGGAAGATTATGCAAGGAAAACAGAATGGGACCCAGGACAGAACCTTGGGGGACTCATCAATACATAGGTTCTACTGAGAATGCATAGTTTTTCACTGCAAATGAGAATCTCCTGTTAGTGAAGTGATAGACCAGGAGATAATCACACAGTCACACTCTGAGCCATGATGTTGTGTCAAAAGCTGCATTTACCTGCATCAAAGCTAAAACTGAAGTGACAACTTGGCCTCATAGACTTTATAAGCGTTAAGTGTTGTTTTCTGGCAGTAGCAGAATAATCACAAAAAATGATTAAACATAAGGTGATTAGCACTGAAAATGCTCACAACAAATGGAATATATAAGCTCTGTGCTTGCTTTCCTATAGGGCACGCCTGTGGCAATGAGAAGCTCTCACATATGTATGAGGAGATTGTGCTTTATCATGTAAAAAGCCAATTAACTGAGTTTTTAATTACATTTCTCATGGTTCGCTGTTGAAGCCTGCAATCATCTCTGCAGTCACTGTCCTGTTGTCCTCTTTCCCCTCAGAATAGTTGAGGCTGAGGATTAAATCATCAACAGGGTCAACTGAGACAGGGATAATAAGAAACAGAAAGATGCATTTGGGAGCAATCAGACAAACGGCAGGACTCCCTCTCGGCTCTTTATTCTCTCACAGTTCCCACAATCCCCACCTTCTCCCACCCATCCCTCCTCCCGCAACAACCACAGAGTGAAACTTGAACCCTGGAATTACACCCACTTCACCTCTCCTCCCTCCACCTCCCCTCACCCTCCCAACCTCTACCAGTGAGAATGTGGGATGACATTGAGAGGTGTCACGATCCTGGGTAGACATCCGTCAATCTAGTACCTCTCTTTTTTGCTATTCAACACCCTCTGAAAATGAGAGGAGGGAGAGACAAGGAGGGCTCTTTCTTATAGGGGGTTTATATAACATCACAGATCACTGAGGGAGGCGTGTCAGTTCAGTTTTGTCTGAATACGATGTAGTAGGCCATTGTGAGACAGAAAGCAGGTTGATTTAAAAAAAAATGGGGAAATTTAACTGATTTCAGAAGATTGAGTCATGGCAACTGGACTTCTTTCCAGTCCAGAAAAGAAGTCCAGTTGCCATGACTGCCTTGACTCAATCTTCAGACAACTTTACCTGGATGACTGAGAATCTTCACAGACACTTAACTGATTTCACTTTTTCACACTCTAAGTGTATATTACAACAGTGAGAAACTAACTTAATTAAGGACTTTCCCTGAACGAAGGTCTCATTTTCATCCCATTGACAAACTGAGATTATTTTGGTCGATTGTTGTAGACACAGACAAATGTGCACATATACCAAAGAATAAATATGCAACAAATATGCAAACAGGCAACAGATTACCTTTTAGTTCTGTTAGCCTCTATGATCTCTATAAATGAGTACTTCACCACCAGGTGGTGTTAATGTTGTGGTTATTCTAATGTGTCTAAACAAAAAAATGTAAAGTGAAAATGGATAGAGAATGCAGCAAATAGATATGTATTATTTTAATAATGACAAATATTGTATATGTAACCTGGAATTATTAATATTATATTGCACTATGATTATTTGTTATTATCATGATATATCTTCTGAAAGCCAGCATTGCTGTTATCTGACAAATCTTCTTTCACACTTGAAACTAACACCACACAGACCAATGCCTCTGCCCGCTTGACTAAAATATCCAGTGCTACTATATTCTATATCAGAGACCGTTACAGTAGTTATTATGTGAAAACAACAAAAGTGCTTCTTTCAATGTTATTTTACACTATATAGGTTGTTCAGATCATTTAAATTAATATACAAATCCCCAAAAGCTGTCAAATGTTTCACCTGATATAATATATGATATGATATCATGCGATATCATGCGATATCATGCGATATAATGCGTTAGATACAGTAGCAAGAAAATGTATGTGGACTGTTTGTGATTACCTGGTTTTCTGCATTAAAATGTACTTAAGTTATACCAGATGTAACATGACATCTGGTATGAACAGTTCTTGAGGTTATTCCACAGCAATGCCCAGCCAACTTTTCCAGACGCTAAGTTGCTGAAAAGCCACCCTGACACTATTCTGTTTAACACCTTGATAAACCTGGAAATGGCAAGTTGTCCAGGTCCAAAAAAGCACCAAATCATGTTCCCTCCATCACACCTCACCTTTGGGATGACGTTTTCATGTTGGTACACAGTACAGCATACATACTGCTGTGTGTACTTCCCAAACAATCCAACCTAAGTTTCATTAGTCAACAAACATTTTCCCAGTAATGTTGTGGAGCGTCAAGGTGCTCTTTAGGCGTGAAGTGATGTTTATTTTTATGGAGAGTAGCAGCTTCCTCCATCGTGTCCTGTCATGAACACCTTGCTCCATACCAGTATCCACTGGTATGGAGTTGTGTATGGTAGACTGACTAACACCAATATGTCCTTTTTAGCCTTTATATACTGCTGTATACACAGGTGCTTCCTATCGTATGTATGATATGATAAAATGTAGGATAGTATGATAGAAGATGGTATGGTAGATATGGTAGAATAAGATGTGGAACAACACACGTAATATGATACGTTCAATATGATATGATACATATAGACAATATTACATAGCATACAACACAATACAATAGAATGTGATAAAATATGATAACTTAATATATTATACAATAGAATATTGTATCCACAATACAATCTACAAGATACAATAAAATCTGATATATTACAATAGAGTAGATATGAGATGATACATTATTTTGTTTTATATCATACAGTTCATTAGATACAATATGATCTGATATATTACATACAGTAAAAATAAACAATTTCATACAATACGTATATATACCAGAAACACAATTTAATACAACATTACAGAATTATTCAGGATGGGTCATGACTCTATTCTCAGCTCTTGGAAAAAAAACAGTGCAGATTTTTCATGTTCTCACATTTTGGGCAGAGTTATAGTGCCTTCAGTAAGATGTCAAATGGTGTCTGCTTGTCAAAATGACTCCCTCACACCCACACTTACTGTAATATACAACAATGGCAAAGGTATTCAGATCATGAAAGTATCCTTACGACAATATATTACTAGAGGTGCTATTAAATTATATCATTATACTATTAATAGTTATTAAAAAAAGCAACATTTTTCAATTGTAGACACTTTATTATTGTTATTATCATTATTATTAATTATTATTATTATTAAATAATGTATTCATCTCCTGTTAATTTTTTTCAGTGTTTGGTTTGTAGGAAAATGAGAAAGAAAAAACATTAAATTATATATAAAGTATTAATACATAAAAAAATAATTAAAATACATTTAAAAAGCAAATCATCACATTTAAGAGATGATATTTGAAATTTTAAATATTTCAAATGGAAAATGACTAAACGTGGTCATCAACATAATTACCCTTTAGGTCACCTGGCTATTGTACAATATAAATGTAGTAGAGTAGAGTACAAGTATGGTACAAGTGCATCAAGTTTGAATGTACAGGTATTTAAATAAATGTGCTTAGTTACATTCCAGCACAGCATTTGAATCAGGTGTCCAGTGAACATTGCTGCTTCTCCAGTTTAATAAAGGTGTAAGGGCTTCATTGTTTGGGTTTCTGAATATACATTACATCTACATTGTGCTGTTTGTGTATAGTTCTCGAGAGCCAACTAAAATGCAGCCAAATTACAACCTACAGAAGATGGAAGACATGAGGCAATCAAACATCTGCCCAGTGAAACACTCCTTGACAAACTGTTCCTCAAACGTCTGTTACTCTCTTTGTCTTTCATAAGCAGACATGTTTATGTCTGTCCTTGCTGCACCTGGTGTCCCTTCTTCTGAACCCTGTGACATAGACACACGTACACACATTCAGGTGCTCAGGTAATCACACACATACACGCACACACACATTCCGGTCAGTTTTGTTGCTTGTCCACTCCTGGAACATCCAACAAAAGCCAGAAAAACTGGATTTGACCCTGTACCCCTCCCTGCGCAGTCTCTCTCTCTCACACACACACTCACACACACTGTGCTGGGGTCAGAGGTGCAGCCTGGAGAGCATGCATAGTAAGGTTAGAAGGTGGAGTTTAGTCCTGTGACAGGTAAAAGTCCTTTCATGTCTTTGTTCCCTGCAGGCCTGAGACCAGGTGAAGTGCAGTTCCTTGCTGCCTTGACCCGAGTCACCACATGGAACAAAAGCCCACTGTGACACTGGTTGTACAACTCTTTATGTTTCACATACGTAGTCTTTGTTTTTGTTTAATTTCATTACATCTTACATATAATTCATTAGTTAGACCTAGTTTTTCTACGTTTGTCCAAGACTCTACAGGATCAGAATTCCACTTGTGTACACTGTATAACATCATTTATATCAGCTCCACTTCAGTCATTATTAAAATGCTGCTTTCATGTTAATGCATCAGTAATAACAACTACATAACATGAGTCATAAATATTTTTACCTAAAGTGCATTCACTGTTTATATTCCTGTAGTTCTAAGTTTGAATGACAGGACTTTATTAGTGTAGGTGTTTTACTTGTGTGGAGTATTTCTGCGGTGTGGTGTTGGGACTTTCACTTATCCAGAGTATCTGAATACCTCTTCAGTGATTGAAAACCAGAACTGAATGTGTGTTCTTGAGGTTGTAAGAGGTTGTGACACCGGCCATTATTTAGCTGTAGCGTCTCTGGTTCAAGTCCTGCATCTTTCTCTCATCATTTCCTGTCTGCTCCCCACTGTTTGATTATTAAACATTTGGAAGCAGATAGTTTTAAAAAACATTTTTATTAAGAAGCTAATTTTAAAAACCTGAAGGAAGGAACTGAAAATCATATTTAACTATATGTTTTTTGTTTCACATAGATCACATTTAACTTATTAAAAAAACAACCTACTGCAGCCTAATGACTATTTAGGACTCTAAATGCATTATTTTAATACAATATGAGCACATAGAGTTGGATGTAATATGATTTTAGGGGGGGGAATAAAATGCCTCCTTATAATATCACTTTAGCTAGCATCCCAAGCATCCAATATAAAGGGTGTATTAATATTGTAGTAAAATTATAGTAACGAGCAATAGACAAAATGACTGTGACACAATATAAATATAAAAATGTTTATAGAAGTTACACTTGCAACTAAACAATGTACCTTTTCTTCTCCAAAGAGGACATGTCATTAAAAACACCAGTACACCATAGTGTCTTTATTTTCATATATATTTTATGGAAATGTTTTTCTCAGTCAGTGTTAGTGGCTGATTCCCTTCCCCGTCTCCTCACTTGTTCAGTCTGGTGTGATGTGTGTGAGTGATGCAGCAGAAAATGGGCCGGGACAAAGCCGGTTAACCAGCGGGGAGAGTGAGAGGGGCCGGGTGGGGGCCTGCTGGTGCCGGGGTCGTGGGATCAGAGCAGGTCATGGAGGTGTGGGAGTGTCTGCTCAGCCCTCTGACCTTTGTCACTGAGGCTTCCTATAATCCCGTCCTGAAAGCCCATACGGACATAATGAAGAGCCAGTGAATGGAGTTAAATGGTGACCATTAGACGGATCTGTGTTGCTATTCTTCTTGTTTGTTTAGTCCTGGTTCGTCTCACATTTTCAGTGTAATCAGGCATGTGGCGGAGGGAGACACCTGAAGAAGACTGGAGTGAGAACCACAGGACAACAGCTTACTGCAGATGGATATCCACCTAAACTCAATGAATAACATGACACAAGAGGGCAGGAAGGGGGGGGATGATCCCTGTCCACTTAAGACTAGTTGAGAACTGACCAGAGTTGACCCAAGTCTACTTATTTAAATGATAAAATATAGTGTGTGATAAGGTACAGGTTATAAAGTGCCACCAACTGTTTATTAAAGTATCTGTTATAAGGTGGAGGGCACAAACACCTAAACAACCATGTAGATCATACAACATAATAAAGCACAAATAAACTACGAGGTTAGATTTAGTAAAATGATCACGTGGACTTGTTTTTCACAGGAAGTGAATTTAGTCTGACATGAACCTGCCGGTTTCTTCACTGTGTGTGCATCTTGTAAAGAGGGACATGTAAAAGTGTGATTGTCTTTACAGTGAGTTGAACAAATCTGGGCTTCACCCAGGCTGTCTGTGTATCTGTCTTCACTGCTTTATTCGTCACCGCCACAGTTTACAGTAAAAACCTCCTGTCGACTGTAGATGTGGTCGTTTGTGGTGCAACTTTCTTCAGGCGGAGTAGACTGACCCCTAGCGGCTGTTCTAACGCTCTGACAGATCTGATCTGGTGCAGCTGGACATGTAGAGAGCGGTGTGCAGGATACACGTTTGATGCGTCGCTTGTCTGATTCCTTCTGTAGTTCAAATGGTCACTGTCTGCTCTCTTGTGTCTCACGTTTCAAACACAGACACACACAGGGGGTCTCCTGTACGCACACAGGGACATAAACATTTAGGGAAAATTAATGTCTTACTGGTATTTTGATTCATAAACAAATAAATTGGCTGTAATGGCCAACTTAAAAACAGAACAAAGAAACAAAGAGTGCTTTGACTTTACCCCCTTTAGCACTTTTCCAGTTATGTTGTATTTCTGCGCATTTCCTGTGCTAATAAATGTTTGCTGGTCCTTTCTGTTCTCTGACGATGATGGCGACGATGGACAGTAACTAAGGGAGATCAAAGAGACTGTTGGCAACTTGTCATTACTCCGACTCCAGCTCTGTACAGCCCGCGGACATCTGCATACCTTACAGGACTGGGCAGAGCCGGGGAGGCGCTCCGAGGGGCCTCGCTGGCTGCGGTGGGAGTGCGCTTTTAACTGTACTTAAGCCTCGGCTGCTGATATATTTTGCATCTTGCATGTAGTGTAACTTCACTGGTAGGATGGCGAGCGACACCTCAGCGGCACCTCTAGGCTCCCCCGAGAACCCGATTAAGTTTCGGGACCAGGACTTCAGTGCTCTACTGAAGGACTGTCTGAAGTCCGGTGTGCTCTTCTCGGATCCAGCCTTTCCTGCTGACCAGAAGTCCATCGGTATGCCCGAACTTGACCTGGATCCCAAAAAGACAGTGAAGTGGCTGCGACCCAAGGTGCGTCCACTCACGTTGTGCATGCGCAGAACTTGTGGTGTTTTGTTTATAAATATTGTTGTGAGTGATATTTATTTTATTAACAGTTAAGCTGTAAAGTTGTTAAGATGTGATAAGAAAAATGTACTATGTAGAGTTTATGAAACGTCCTGCAGGCATTTATTAATGTTTTGATAATATTTATTAATGGAATACAAAGTTTAATTTAAAGAAAAGACGTCTGCAGGTTGCATAAATGATCATGACTGTGCATTTCCAGACGGATGTCTGTACATAGAAGTAATGTTAAATGTTTTTCCCAGTATCTTCTTGGCATTGGTTCTTCAGAGGAACTCTTATCAGCAGGGCTGGTGGTGGTGAAGACATATGTTTAGCTGATAGTGATTCAATGTGTGGTTCAGATCTGAGGAGTTTGTTACCAGAGAAAAAATTAAAGAAATCATGCAAATAATAATGAAAGTAAACATCTCCAAGCCAGATCCAAGACATTTTTACAGTAAAGGAGCAAAACCTAAAAAAAAAGTTTAGATCTGCCATTTTAAAGAATAAATACAGGATTATAAACTGATGCTTTATGTTGACAACATGTGTAAACTACAGAATCAAACACAGAAAGGTGCTTTTTTGTGTGGCGTTTGCATGTTGTCCTGTGTCTGTGTGAGTTTTCTCTGAAAAAACTCCAACTTCATCCCACAGTCTGAAGACATGCAGTTAAGTTCATTTTTGACACTAAATGTTTGGTATTGTGAATGATCGTCTGTCTCTACATGTCAGCCCTGTAGCGACCTGTCCAGGGTGTATCCCAGCTCTCTGCCAGTGACAGCTGGGATTGGCCCCAGCACTCTGCAACACTTAACATGAAAGGCGGTTATCATAATGGTTGGCTGGATAAACTCAAGATACCAGTGGGATACTACAAAGATTATTTTCACAAATAATCATTAAATGTAAAAAAAAATAATTCTTAGTCTAAATTACTTGTTCAATATTCAGTTTACTTGAAACTGGTAGTTACAAAATATAGAAGAGTAAATCCACAGCTCTACATTTGAGAGGCTGCAGATTATAGCAGAATTATGTCATGTTGTTATGTCTAATGACATAGGGGGTCGATCATTAATCGACCCACAGTGAGGTTTTATTAACAGTGTGCTCATAACGGTGACTCCTCAGTTATAATCCAGGTTTTTTGTGTTACAGCATCTTGTGCTAACGTTGTCCTCCTCTTGCTCTATTTGTGAAGGAAATCACTAAGAACGCTGTGTTTGTGGAGGAGACGATTGGGACCACAGATATCTGTCAGGGTCAACTGGGTGAGTCCATCACAAAAAACAAAACAAAACTCCTCAACAAACGGTGGTTGAAGCTGGAACATATGATGTTGACTGGCATTGCACAACATCTTGGAAAAAACAATTTCACATTTCCAAAAGCTGAACACACTTATTTAGTTCATTTTGTTCCTACTTTGTTATTAGAATAAAAAGCAGTGACTTAAGAATGCGATGTCTGCTCCCCGCAGCCACATAAACCAACTTCAAACACACTGCGAGGGGGTAAATCCCCCCTGATACTCCTAAAATCTGTGCTGTTCAGTCTGTTTCCTATTTGTGGTGAACTAATAGATAGCTTTGTGTACGTCAGCAAACTCTCTTTCAAAATCTGAGATTTCTGGATTGGTGGTTTGTGTCAAAGATGTTGATGTTACAGATCAATGCATCCTCCTCCTCCCCCTTCTTTTTCCTCTTCAGCACTCCAGGGTGTCTTCTTAAGGTTTTACGTGGATAACAATAGTTACTGTAGCATCTCCAGATGTTAAACATAAAACAGATGTTTGAAGAATGTGGCTTCTTACGTGCATGTGTGTGTATGTGTGTGTACAGAACTAAGGGATGCATAATGAGTGCCCGGTCCACACAACAACAGTAAGAACAGTTTGTGTGAGCTTAGTCTGCCTGAAAAGCATTAACCGCACTATGTAATTCATTACATGACACTAGGCGTACAGCCGACATGCTTTCCTCTACACCAGCTTAATGTGCTTCTGTTGTTTATCAGGTAACTGCTGGCTGCTGGCGGCCCTGTCCTGTCTGACCATGCACCCCACGCTCTTTGTGAAGGTGGTGCCATCCGACCAAAGCCTGTCTGATTCTTACGCAGGGATCTTCCATTTTACCGTAAGTCTGCACGAGGCAGATTTAGAACCTCTCACTCCCCGCCTTTGACTGGTCTTAAAAAGAGAAAATAGCCAGTGAGCAACAGTTCTAAGGTAGAAATGGCTTGTTGGTGCCAGAGGTCAGAGAAAAATGACTAGTTTGAGGTGATATAAAGGCAGCAGTGACTCAAATAACTGTTTGTTACTGCTGGGGAATGCAGAAAAGCATCTCTGAGTTCGCACGTCGAACCTTAAAGCAGATGGGCTACAGTAGCAGAAGACCTAGTCACCTAGCAGAATCTCAGATCACCATGTTCATCCCATGTCACGAAACTAAGATAATTTCAAACTGGTTTCTTGCCTTATTTGTATTATGCACTGTATACGGTTCTTAATATAATCTACTAAGTTAACGTCCTCAGTAACTCGACTTCTTATATAACTGTCCTACCCCTGCTCTGGTATTTAATGAAACAACAGCTCGATCAAACAGGTATCAACTCATCCTAATGGTCTTGCCCATATGAAGAGATAAACATACAACCTGATCTTTCTCAGAGCCAAAACATTATACTCTCATTAGACATATGAAACAAACAGACTAATCAGAAGATTTTCCTCAGTGATTAATTTGCCTTGGAGCAGTGTACCTTGTCCTCTCACACTCTGACATGACCTAACAAGCAGGAAGGAAGAACTGGAAGCTCATTTTGCCCTGTCAAGGTGATGACAGTCCAGACATGCAGGTAGTGACTACCCATGGGATACACACACACACACACACACACACACACACACACACGGAGCTGCACTTATGAAAGACCAGTGCAGGCCTGCTCTTGGCCGTTGTTTTGTACACACAGTTTGCAGCACAATACACATTCATGAGCCCTTCATGACCAGTAACGGCCTCAGGAGGTGGACACACAAAAGAACTGTGTGTTCATTTAGCACACTCGAACACTATGTTGTATTTAGTTCTGTCTTCATGTCTTTTGATGATATTGCTTTGAGTTGTACTTAAATATGTCATATGACATTGTGGTATTACACGGTTTAGTAAAGCAAGATTATCTGTGGAGAAGACCATTCAAAGTGCTCACATAAGAAAAAACAAGATGTGAAGTAAATATAAACAGACAAGTCTTAATAGGGTTTTATAAAACTGTATATAAAAATAAAAAACAGAGCAAAACAGGAAGAATAGAATAAAACAGAAGAATAAAAAAAACAGTTACAGTGAGTCTACAGTGAATTAGAGCTGAAACATCAATTAGTTTAAATTAATTAATAATCAATTAGTTAAAAGCAACTAACTAGTTAACTTAAACTATTTAACTAATTCTTTTGTAAATCTTTCCAAAGGAAAAAGGCCCGGCTTCATCTTTTGTCATATATAATAGTAAATTCATATCTTTGTCAAATTAAACAGGTATCTTGCACTTCACTGCACACTTTAAGACTTTTTTATAAATTTTATTGACTAAGGGAATTCATAGATTAATTTACATTTATGTCCACTGGATTTACAAAATGAACAGAAGCAGAAGCAATTTACAAAATATTACAACATTGTCCAAACTGAGACCTCATCAGCATCATTCTAATGTCACGTTTAAAACATTTGCAAAGTGATGAGTGCCCACATCTTTACTGTTGTGTTTACCCCCACCTCAGCACCTAACAACGTGGACTCTGGTTGAACAGACTGAAACATTCAGCAGCTACAGAGACAGATATTTGGCTCAGGAGTTAGGAAGGACTAAAAACAGAGCTGAAAGAGAAGCCATTTTGCGCTTACATTTGCCAGATGGCTGGATACTTTATTTGAATGTTCACTAGCAAGTTTGTCATATGAGCATGAAAACTGCCAATAAAAAGAGCTGTGTTTGGAGTTTGATTCTGCTGCCCCCACGAGGCCGAACAATCAACTGTTAGTTTTAAAGGAAATAACGGGGACATATTGTAATGTTCAGGAGGTTTAAGTCTTTATACTCAGCCTCGCACCTCATTAACTTTCCTCCTGAGTCACCACGTCCACCTCTCCTCTCCCCGTCTCTTTCTCTTCCTGTGCAGTTCTGGCAGTATGGTGAGTGGGTGGAGGTGGTTGTGGATGACAGGCTGCCAGTACGCGAAGGCCGTCTGCTCTTCAGCTACTCTCACTCCCGCAATGAGTTTTGGAGCGCCCTGGTGGAGAAGGCCTATGCCAAGTCAGTTGCCACTACCAGCATATGTTACTGGGCTGTAAATGTCTGACATCACCCACTGTGTTTCTGTGTCTGCTTGTGTTTGCTGCTGCAGTGATAACTACACAGCCACCCGACAACTTTCTCTTCTCTCCTGTGCAGGTTAATTGGATCATATGGAAGCCTGAAGGGGGGCAACATTTCAGAGGGGATGGAGGATTTCACAGGAGGCATTGCATACTCGTTGCCCGTCTCATCTCATACCCCTCGAGTCCTCTGGAGGATTCTGACGGGGGCCCTGTTCAGAGGCAGCCTGCTCAGCTGCTTCATCAAGGTACCTACAAACCTCAAAACGCTCACACTACACGGGTGGATGCTAATTTAGGTCTTCTTGAGTTTCTCTGTGTCTTTACAGGCCACAGACAACCGTGACCTCGGTAAAGTGACAGCAGAGGGGCTGGTGAAGGGCCATGCCTACGCCATCACTGAAACCGACAAGGTCAGTATCACAAATGATAACAGAAACAATACTGAGGCTGTTAATGTTAATCTATCTGGTTAACATTTCAGTTTAATAAGTCCTTAGTTTAATATTATGTCACTGCGTCATCTGTTGTATAATTGTATTGAATCTCATTTAATCAAATTTTATACTGAATCCAATCTAATACCGTCTGGTGTTCATCTCAGTTCTAGTCTAATATAATCAACAGTCAGTCTTATCTGATCTGTCCATCACATATGATGAAGTCACACATAGTAAACATAGTATAACATCATGTCATATCAATTCATAACATATCATATCATATAATTGATTCTTGTCTTATTACAGTAATAATAATATGTTATAAACATTTGCAGCATTTTCCAAAACCTTTCCTTGTGTATCTGAGATCTTCACTCACACGCTTGCTTTGACTTCTCTTTACATTTCAGGTGATTAGAGGGTCAGACGAGGTTTTGTTGCTGAGGCTGAGGAACCCCTGGGGTTTTGTTGAATACTGTGGACCCTGGAGTGACAAGTGAGGGAGATTGCTGTTTGTGCATGGATTAAGAGAGAGCACTCACAAATTACTGAACCTCCACAGACTTTGTCTTTGCATGTGTGCGTTTGCAGGTGTAAAGAGTGGGATGATGTGGACAAAACTGAGAAAGAGAGAATCCACCTGAAAACAACAGAAGATGGAGAGTTCTGGTATGTCACAGAGATTGCGAGGGCAACATAGACATAGACTGTATCATCATGTTTTACAGTATATTTGCAGTAAGCAAATAACAAAATCTTTTTTGCCTCACATGAAGTATAAAGTCTTGTAGGGACAAAACCTTTTGTTACTGTTGCAAAGACATCATCATATGACAGTTCAGGGAGAGAGGAGGGAAAGAAAAGAGAGTTGGAGATGCTGAAACACACTAACAACGCTCCAAACCAATAAGATCTCTGAATTAAAATGATCCTCTCTATTAGGATTAGTGCAGAAGACTTCAGCAATCTGTATAATGTCGTGGAGCTCTGTAGTGTGAGTCCTGACACTCTTGACGATGAAGACACACCTGTCCCTGAGTCAGCCTGGTCCATCAGTGAACACAAAGGATCATGGATACCAGCGTGCTCTGCCGGCGGCAGCCGCAAAAACAACCGTATGTTTGAATAAGGTGTAATATTCAAGCCCCACATGGGTGATCGAAGAGTTCATGCTCCTCTCCACTGTGCTGGTTTTATGTTCAGAAACATTTTGGAAGAATCCGCAGTTCAAGTTGGTTCTCAGAGAGCAGGACCAGACAGAGGAGGATGAAGATGAGGAAGAGGATGACGAAGATGATGACGATGCACTGGAGGCGAGCACAGACGACAACAAAGGAGCAGAGAAGCCGAAGCACAAAGCCAAACATTGCACTGTGCTGGTGGAGCTGCTGCAGAAGAACCGCAGGCAGAAAGACAAACTCAACTTTCTCTACATAGCTTTTCACATCTACAAGGTGAGAAGACACTTTTGGTTTAGTGAATGTTTTGCAACTCAGCACCTTTTTTCTATTTCGGGATAAACTTACATGTGTCTTTGTGTTTCCTGTTCCTGCAGGTTCCTGTAGAGGTGAGTATGTATTTTAATAGGCTGAATAATCCTTGATTCTTGATCCTTGAGTCTGTCTGTGTTTCTCAGTAATAATAATTATGTCACCACAGACTGCTGCATAAATGGTATATTCAGATAAGACGATGGGAACTAACAGTTTCAAACTTTAAGAAAAAGGAAAATAAATTACAACACATTAATGTTTTTAAATAGTAAGTACATATGAGACACAACAGTGGAAAACAAAACAGTTTTCTTACCGTGTTCATAAAAGAAGAGAAAAGTCATATACTGTGTAACAGAACACATTATTTTGACTGTGTAATTTATATAATAAAAACGGCTTTTAATGAGAAGTAATTATTACTTTAATTATTTTTATTACACACACAGCATGCGGATAAGCGCCCCTGTTTCTTCTTTAACTGCACCACAAGAAAATGTTTATTCACTTTCCCCCAAACCCAGCACTGTTTCTCATGACTGTGCCAACACAGTATTTACAAAAAAAACCACAGTATTTACAAAAATACTAAATTAATGAAGAAATAATTTACTTCGCCTTCATTCTTAAAATACCCAGTGGTTTTTGTTCCCTATAGTCTTACTTTCTTCTTTAGGTTGTAAGTATTTGACTGCTCCTGATTGATATAATGAATTTACACTGTAAATCACTGGGTGTATTATAGTGTTATTAAATTCTCCATGCATTAATAGTTTTTTTCTCCATACCGCTCCAGGGGGTGTGTCTGGATCGCAACTTCTTCATTAAAAACCGCCCTTCGAGACGTTCTGGGAAATATAAAGCTCAGAGGTAAAGACTCCATCATGTGAGGAAATGGCTGTTTGGAGTTTATAATGTGGTAGTAAATGCTGAATATCTGTGGCTGGTGCTTTTACTTTCTTACATTCTTTCAGGCACATCATTACAGTAGAGCACTGTAATAACTGTGTGCTCAATCAAGTTTAATGTTCATTCAGCTTCAGACTGACTCATTTTCTTTCACACTGATCAAACAGAAAACTTGAATTAATGGAGTACTTTCATTCACAGATTAAAGCAAACCTCAAATGATGCAAACCGGTGTTTATTGGCAAAATATTTGAAAAATTAAACAATGGCAAAAACGAATTATAATTGTAATATTTATCATACAAATATAAACCTTTGAGAAATTCATTCACATTCTTTCCACCATTCCTGTAGTTGGATTTACTTGCAGCTCTGATTGTCACATGTCTGTTAGGGGGATATATAATTAGGGATATATTATTTATAATGGCTGCGTCCTTGCTTTAAAATTTGAAACAAAAGACAGTAAATATATAATTAAATAAAATGTTATTTTGTGATGTAAAATATGGAAATTTATCTCATGAAAACTGACAAAAACACACAGAAATCACTTACTCACAGATAACACAACAGAGAAAATCCATAACACATAATGTTGCACATACATTGTCTGTATGATATACTGTATATTAAGGATGTATATTGTATTTTGCTTGTTTGTTCGTTTTTAGTTGATCACTGAATGTTGCAGGTGTTGGAAGTTAATAAATGTAACTTATGAACTTTGTCCCACAGGGGTGTCTATAAGAGGCTGCGTCTGGACCCGGGTAACTATGTCATCGTGGCGTCCACTTATCGACCCAACCAGCCTGGGGATTTCTTTGTTCGCATTTTCTCCAAGACTGGAAACACTCTGGGGTAAAGATGGAAGACGCTTCGAGAGCCATAAACAGTGTGCTAAATTTGAGATAAGACTGTTTATCTTAACAGCCTTAGCAGCGAGACGTAATGTTGTTAAATTATAGACACACAACACTTCCTGAGGCCTCCACAGCATCCCTGAATCACCTCCTGCCACACTCACTCTCGACAGCACAGTCATAGTCACCCACACTCCTCTGTACCTACTCTCCAACTTTATGCTGCTGTATAAAATGGAGATTTGCAAGTAGTCTCAGCAACAACAGGATTATAAAACAACTGTCAGCCACAGCAGTCAATTATACAGTGCAGAGAACATTGTGGTATGAATACACACTGTGACTACAACGATCTATCTTTGTTTCCAGTAACGTAAAATAACAAAATAGATTTATTCAAGTATTATACCTGACTTTAGATTACCTGACTTGAGTACTTACAGTTTATGGGTTACTTTTCATAGTCACATACAAGACATATAGATCAACTTTCAAAATTCAATGCATTGTCGTGGATTAAAGCCCTGAACCCCAGCACATGCTTATTCACAGACATGGAAGTGGGAAGGTGGAAGTATCCTCTCAGATCTCTTGCTTAAGTAGAAGTACCGTTACCACATGGTAAAAATACTTCACTACAAGTAAACGTCCTGCGTTAACAATGGCGTAGAGAATGTCAGTATAATCAGGAAAAGGTAGTTGCTTAAGTAGCATCTCTGAATATTTCATCCATTGCTGTTGTTTTTCAGTCAAATCAAACACAACTTGACCAAGCATTTAACAATCTGATGTGTCCCTTGTGTTTTAGGGCTCATGACTTCAACTGCACCTCTGGCTACCTTCCAGTGAGTCCACAAACCTTAAAACGCAAGCAAATAGCAAACAAGCACATCTACAGTATATATGCGTGAACATATTTGTTTGACATGTTTGTGAACAGGTTATGGCGACTCCTGCCTCCCCAGAGGATCAAGTGAGAGTTCAGGAGACGTTTGATGAAGTGGCTGGATCAGTGAGTATTCCTCATCTTCTCAATGAGCCACAGTACTTTAGCTGATCAACATGTACATTTGGGGCCTTAAACAATTAAAACTGATCTGTTTTCTCTTTCTGTCAGGATGACAAGCTCAACTCCAAGGAGCTCATGGATCTGCTGAACTCAGGTCAGAGTATCCTCACATTTTATTGCACGGTTCAGTTTCATCCGAGTCTGTGACTGAGCTCCCGATCATCACATAAACCTCACACAGCTGTGATCTTTGACTCTGCAATACCTGTAACGGACACTAGATGGGAGCAAATAGTGATATGTTGGTTTGAAATCTGAACAACGAGTTCACCGGTCTAGACAGAAGCTCGTGGCTGCAGTCCGATAAAGACATTGAGATTGGTTAAATAGCAAAAGCGATGACACTTGTCCTCACCTTCACCTTTTCTCAGTGTAATACAATTTAAAACTTTTCATTTCCTCCTCTGTGTCTTTCTTCCTAATCGCAGTTCTTGACAAAGTTTACCATCTACCACTGGAGACGTGCAGAGAGCTCATCTTTGGAGAGGATGTATCCTTTTGTCCTGATGTCCTATTTTTAATGAACTCCAGTGCCCTCAGAGTTCAGCACAGTCCTTAAGACTGGCCATGCTGTACTGTCCGTACCTCTGGTCTACCCAACATTACACAAATTACTGTATATATTATACATGAGTCAATATTACAGCTTCTGCTGTTAGTGTGATTGACCTCTGCTGGTTTCACACATTTGCTAGTTTAGTCCTTTTTAGTCCTCTCGTTGAGTCATCATGCCGCCCCACTGTTCTTCCTCTTAACTCCATCTCTCTGTCTCCTGTCCTGTTGAGATGTCCTTAATTCTGCTCGCAGACTAACGGCCGCTCCAGTCTCACCCGTGAACAAACAGAAACCCTGCTGTCCAGTTTGCGCAATCTGCAGGTACAGCTCAGTGTGTGTGTGTGTGTGTGTGTGTGTAAGAGAGAAAAAGAGTCGTATCATCTTAATCTGATGCTGCCTGCTCTCCCAGTCCATCTTTATACAGTTCGACGAGGACTCCTCTGGAACCATGAGCCCCTTCGAGCTCAGTTCAGCACTGGAAGCTCTTGGTAAGCATCTAAACGCACACATGCGCACACGCAGCCACACACAGACGGCCGCTGCTGTTTGGCTTCACGCCTTTGTTCACTCATCTGTTTCGCAGGAATGCAGTGCGATAGCAAGGTGGTGCAGCTGCTGTGTGAGCGGTTCGCATCAGGAGAGCTTCAAATGCCCTTCCACAGTTTTGTGTCATGTTTCACCAGGCTGCGCAAACTTTTTGGTAACCCACAGACACACACATCCATTTATGTTTGCACATAAGTACCTAACCTGTTTGTCTGTTCCTATCATGTAAGTCATTGTTCTTGACCTTGTGCAGTTGTTTCTCCACTACATCTATCTGACAAATAGATTAAGACACATACAGTATGATGAGTTTATACGATAAAATGTAATGACACTACTTTTGGCTTTTGACCCTTTATAAAACACCTCTGTCTGAGTTTAAGCTATCTCAATCTCAAGCAGCTACAGCAGTAAAAATAATAATCTAATATATTAATAAATTAATCACACATGACATTTAATGCAAACCACTTTTATACATTTCCCCAGTTATATTTTTATTTACGTAGTATTTTCAATGCAGTTTTTTAATTTAAGTCTTGTTACATTGTTGTACAGTGTAATGTAATGTTGTCATCCGAGTACTACCACCACTGTATACAGGAGATTGTTTCTTTTTTTTATTAGATTATTTTTGGCCATTTTAGCCTTTTTGGACATTGAAAACTAAATTCCATCAGTTATTGTATGAGACAGACTGTACAATGCATTATATCTATGCTACATATAGCATATTTATATACAGTATGTATTCCTGGTCTACTCAGTCTTACATAAATTATATGTTTTGCTTGAGTTAATAGTACAACCTCTGCTGTTAAAAGTGTGATTGACCTCTGCTGGTGTCACATCCTTTGCTAGTTTGAAAGCTGCTTCTCTGTTTGAGTCATCATGCCGCCCCACTGTTCTTCCTCTTAACTTCATTTCTCTGTCTCCTCTCCTGTTGAGATGTCCTTAACTCTGCTGTCAGAGCATAAGTTGACGCACGAGTTACTGAGTAATGAGCCTTTGTAAAGATCCAGTATTTTCCTCTCCTCTCTTCCTCAGCTATGTTTGAATCAGAGACCAATCAAGACGTGAAAGAGCGAGGGATCAATGCTGTAAGTATTTGACCAAATAAGCTCAGTTATGTGTCCATTCTGCTCAGGACCTGAACACATTTTTTACCTTCTGTTTATTTTCTCTTTTCTGTCTGCATTTTGTTCACCTGTTATCCTTCTGTAGTGGCTGCTTCAGTTTCTGGTGCTGTGAAGACATTTCTTGATGAGGATCTTCACATGGACCCAGCTGAGCCACAGTACACTGTTGACTTTAAAACACAGACAAAACAAACTGTATTTCAGAACTGTTCTTTTCATAGCTGTGGCTGTACTAGTTTGTGCTTTGCTCTGCCACAGCTGTATTCTTGCTTCATGTCGTAGCATCATACTGCCTCCTATGGCCTCTTATTAAAAAGACTATTAAACATTTCTTGTTGGGAAGTTATTCAAATGACACACGACAACCAGAGATCATGTAGAATGACCAGAAACAGACACACAAACAAGACAAAAGACTACAAATTGATGAAAAATGATTAAAATGTTGCATTGTTTGTAGCTATTTTGTGTCTCTTCAAGTCTCTGTTTCATGCATGTAGTGGCGATGGGGAACCTCTTAAATGTCTGTGCCCAGGAGCTCATTGTCTTATAGTCTGTCTGTGAGGAGTGTGCAGCACCATTATAAGAAATGACTCATAATCGTAATATCATTGAATCCGTAATTACAGATGTGAGTTTAATGGTGTCCTTACTTCTGTCTTTTCTAAGCATGCCTCTATAAACTATTTAAAAAATGAAAACACTGTATTACACTGTTTTTCTACTCAAGTACTTTTAGTATTCTTGAGTTGCTCTATAGCAATAGAACGACGGTTTAAAATTAGTATGAAATGAAAAAGGAAGACGTGTTTCTACGTAAAGCTCAAACTTGAGTCAACATGGCACACATAACTGCAATTACACAACTGAAAGAAAAAAAAAAATCACCACAACCCCAACAGTTTACTCATCCACGTACACACATGAACATACCCTGGGTAATATCTGTGCACATACTCATTGACAGACACATACACACTCAGAGTTCTGCCTGCCCCACTGAGGGTGTGAGGGTGATGTCTCAGCAGAGCTACACGCACCATCTCTATTCTTATCGCACTGACGCCACGTACAGCGTCAACACACACTCGCCCCCTCCTCTACTACGTTCCCTCACTCCCTCAGCTCATCCCTCACTCTTTCCCCCCCCCCTCTTGTTCTCTCTTGTAACTGTCTGAGTCTCAAAATCTGCATCCTCCTCCTCCCTGTTACATGCTGGCTCCTCACACACACACACACACACACACAGGTGCTCTTATGCACACACACATCCTTGAGCGAGCAAATGTCCTTTCTACACATGCTGCTATTAATAGCACCTTTGCTCACACACCACTTCCTGTTCATCATTAGGTGAGTACACACAGGTTGCCCTCGGCAACCGTCCATCTACATTGTGATAGAGACAGGAGAGAAAGTAAAAGGAGAGAGAGGAGAGTGACACAGTAAGGACCCACAGCGAGTAATTCTTATGATTCCTCTCAGTTTCTGGACTCTCCATCACATCTACCAGGTTTATTATTTCAGTTTTATTTCTCTGAGTTTTCTCATCTCTGCTCTTTCTGCTCTTTGATTGTAATAACACAGGCATGTCCACATTAACCACCAGTTGTTCAGTCTCTACTCATTGTATATAGAAATGTCTAACAAATGTTGAATAATCACTCAACTGACGGCGTAAAGCTGGGGTCTTGGGACACTGGACAATGACAAAATGTACCCAGGGGGTGATGCAGCATTGTGCTGTATACTAAAGCTGAACCAATGTAACAACTGTGGACATGGCTTGTAAAATCACATGTCTGTCACTTTCTCTGTCTCAGAGGAGAAAATATTTCAGATATGAATTTCCGGTACTTCCCGGTAACCAGAGGCTAAGGTACGCTCAGAGAAAGGCACATTAATGCTAAAACTGCTGATTTGCATTGACAATGATAATTACAAACCGCTTTCTCATTACCTTTAACAGCGCACACCTAGACCATTACCAACTGGTTTCAGAGGTCTTGTGATTAGTGTGTACATACAGTCCACATGCATGGATTGTAGTAAAAGACAAAACAAGTCATTCAAATCTACAAATTCAGAATACTGATGATTAATGTGAACTTGTTAGTCTGTGATGACAGACATCAGCATATGTGAAAATGATCCTGTCTTCGTGAATCATTTTGAGTACCTACATTAGTTTTCCTTCATCCAGAAACTTTAAGGTGGTAGAGGTAGAGGACCAGGGTCAAAGAAGGAGAATGGTGAACTCTTCAATGTGCAAATTTCCTACAAACTTAAAGACAACTGAATTGAATGAAATTATGTGGGAGTACACCTGTGGCTTTTGGGGGCCCTGGGTAGCTGTCCACTTTGCCAGCTTGGCACTTGGTTTGACAGGTTTTATGTTATGTCTTTGTGGCTCTCATAAATATTGTAATATTATCTTACACACCCCCTGAGTTCAGCTGGCAGCCTCAACTTAAAAGTAAGAGAAGCAGTTTGCGGCTGATCTACCGGGATCTAACTGTAAACTGTGTCTCCTCCTCCAGAGACGGAGTCTTTATTTCCTCTTTTGTCTCTCTGTTGATTCTTTTCTCTCGACAGCAGCTGTGCTCATCCTTCCACATGCTTTTCTTTTCTTTGCGTCGTCCTCCCTCCTCCTCCTCCTCCCCCCCAGCTGTCCTGTGGGATGTGATGATGCTCTGACAGGCTTGGCGTCTGTTCTTGGAGGTGCTGATATTTTTGTGCCACAGCGGTGGGGGCTGGTACAGGAATAGTACCGGAGTTGTAGTGTACACTGTGGGGGTGGGATCTAGGGAGGGATGCGAAGGTTTGAGAAGTGTGAGATTTTAAGCCATTGTATAGACAGGAGGGAGACCAGGGAGGATTGCGTAAGTTGGTTCCCTGGCTGCAAATTTAGCCTGGGCTTGCTCACGCATAAATTTGATGAGCAGTACTATCTCAGTCGTCAGAGCCTGGGTATTTAAAGATGTGAGTGTGTTGGCATGGGATGTAGGGTGTATTTAGTGTGCGTGTTTATTTACAAAACAAGTACTGAGATGCAAATAGCGATCTTTATTGGTCAGTGACTGCCATAGAAATACAAATGTTTTAATTTAAGGTGATTGTTATTTACAATGTTTTTAAAATAGTAATTTTTAGAAATACGAACAAACTAATATTTACTGGTGTCCATTTATTATCGATTAAACAACGGTTTAATCAACCATTGTACGAGACGTCTGGGAAATGCATTGAGATTAAACATACATTACAGTTTTAATAGGAACTAGAGTTTTTCTACTTATCTTCTGATGTGACGTGGTTTTTGTCTTAGGGCAATCTCTGTGAATGAGTAGCAGTATGTACATATGGAAAAAGAAAGTTAAAAATGTATCTTCAATTATCCCAGTGTGCACAAAATCTCTTGCTAGTTTGCAATAGAATTACTTAAAAACAATAATATTACATTTGGTAGATCTTTGGTAATTTAACAAAATTATCAATCAGAAGATGAAGACGTTTGGATTGCTGCATGTTATTATATATGTGAGAAACATCAAATGCCATGCCTCAAGTCTGTAACTCTTGATCAACAGTGTGTTAACTTCTCAGCCTCTCAGAGTGAAGATCACACACAGTACACCGCTCTCGCAGCTCAAACTGATACTTTATACACTTTCAGGTACAAATGTTGGATGACACTTCAGCTGACTGGCAGAATAAAGAAAATCCCATTTAATAGTTTTTGCACTGGTAATCATTCATTTGTATCAGTACATAAATACAAAATGTAAAATGACTATAAGCAGACATTACCTGGTAATGTAAAAACAATAAGACAATGTAAAATGTTTGCTGCTGAATTTTATCACCTGAATCTACTGCCTCAAACCCTTCGGTGTTACATAGCTTAATATTGATATTAGATCATTGTTTAGCTGCCTTCCTGGAACGTGTTTCTAACTGCGCCAGACAACTAAAACCCACTGTACACTTGCTGCTCAGCACCAAACATCAGACAGACACAGTTAGCTACTAGCTTTTGAAGATATCAGAGCATGTAGCAGCTATAAAGTCACACAATTCTTTCACAGATAATCCCAGAATTACAGTACATTCAACAGGGTTGCCACAATTATGACTCCAAATGGATTAGCATGTCAATCTGTAACTGCTGGATGATAATTTAATTAAGCAACAGTGTGTTAATAAGCTCAACAGATCAATGCTGCGTTCGTAACTTGTTTCAGTTGCCAAAAGAATAATTTATTGCAGCATTACAGTAGCATCACCATAAAAACCAGGGCAACATGCAAAATATTGCCTTATACTGTTGAAAAGTACTTTCAGAACAAGGCTGAAAACTAGTCTGCATGTGCGTAGAAGAGGAAAATGTGCAAACACAAAACTGCTGCCGTCAGTCATTACTCAAATGCCCCCCAGCAAAGAACCAGTTTCAAATGCTATTCATGACTCAAATACCACATCTTCACTGTGTTATGTTCAGCTTGTTTGTATACATATTGTGAATAAATGTGGTGCCAAGCACATTATAATCTTTTACAGTTTATAGGAATTGTTTACCAGCTAGTCCGGATGTTTCCATCGACCTGAAAGAGAATGATCAATATGTGCTTTCGTGTGTTATTGGATTATTTCTTTGGAAGTTGGAAGTTTGTTAGTGGTTATGTGTTGCAACCCTTGTTTTATGAGTACAGAGCGTATGATCAGAGTTAAATGTCCATCTGCACGTTAACTATTTTTATGAGTTTTTTATGTCACAAACGTGACGCCTATTTCATCACTGGTGGAAGATCATGCTCCACTGTTTTATGAGATCATTATTGTGTCACTGCATAACCAGCTGTTTTTTTAATTGTTTGATATATTCAGTATTTAAAACCTTCCAATAGAGCTGTCAAATAACTGTAGTGTTTCATTTCTCCGTGACATGTACTGTATGCAACAATGAATTCAACTGGTGACAAGCAGACACTCTGCTGTGACTAATGCAGAGCAAAGGGGTGAGTTAGGGAGAGGGAGCATGCTGAGAAGAACAGAGTGATAAGGTGAGGAGCAGAGGGTGAGGAGCGAAAGAGCAGTGTGTGGGAAGAGAAGGCCAGTAAGGTGAGGGGGATGACGGGGACACATGCAGGTTTGTGTCTTCCTGACGTGAGCAGTGTACACACAGTTCTCTCTTCAACCCCCATACGTTTTCTCTGTCTCTTCATTGGATTCCACCCTCTATCTGTCCCTCTTCCTCACCCACTCACTCCCTTTATTCCTACCTTTTACTGGTCCCTGAAAAAATAGGGCAGTACTTATGTAAGGAGGAGAGAAGAAGTGGGGAGGGGTGGGGGCTGTGAGCAGAGGGAAAAAGGTTGAAACAAAGCCTTCTGGATAGAAACAAGCAAACAGCAAGAGTGTGAGTGGGGGGAATAATGAAGTTGGTATCCACACTCCTCATCCAGGTGGAGGAAGCATTCAAATCTACTTAGATAACTGTCAGCAATACTACACTGTGAAAAACACAGCAAAATGAGTGAAGATCCTGATGTCAAAATAATCAAATTACTTCATGCTGTTTCATCTAAATTAGTCTTTGGTACGATACAGGTTGTTTATTAAATAACATGTTTAGCAGTGCATCCAGCAAATCTGATAACAAATGAAACCAGTGACTATGAGGTTTCAGGTACAGAAGGGTGAACAGTACAGACTTCAGTCTTTTTATCCTGGGGGTATGTACTAAAATGGAAACAGGTTCTACGGGTTTTAGATATAAAATGCAAAAATGAAATGTGAAAGTCAGCACTTTAAACTCATAATCACTGTTTAATTTCAACTTCAACATACTGGAGTAAAGCCGCAATGCACTGGTAGATTCTATGTAAGTATGTCAAATAGCAGAAACTATCCCTACTTCAGTCAACATTTACCAACGTGGGACAATGTGTGCAGAACTTTCTTTTGTAATGTTGTCATTTCAGATCTCACTGTTTAATCTACATCTGTAAAGAAAGTAGGCACTGTGGTTTTTTTGTGTATGTATAAGAATCACACTTTTCATATGCAGCATCAAACTAAGGCTGACAATCAGCACTCATTCATGCCTCTGTCACAGAGTTCTGTTATTGTACATGCTGACTCAGGGCCTTTTTTTATTTGATTTACAGGTTTTGTCCTATGTTCTAAATTGTGTGCAGAAATGCTTAATACTAAGTGAGTGTTTCCACATTGTATGAAACTGCAGTGTTTAACTACATATACTGAGTTACTTTCCACCTCTGATCTCATCCTCATTCTCTCTCACCCTCTTGCTCTTGTCCCTCCCTCTATCTGGCACTTTGCCTCTCTGACTGGCGGTGAGCCTGCTGAAAGTAGGCTAGGATTGACGCGCTGCTTGTGTCTGAGTCACAGAGAGCTGTGGAATACTGAAACCCACTGATTGCATTTAACTTTAGGCATCTGACTCCCATGCAGAGCATGATACAATAGAACCATCCACTGTGCTTTCTGCACCTCAATGCTGACGTTTATAGCTGCACTTATAGCAAAAGAAAAAAGAAAGGACGCCAATTGTTATGATGCTGTGAACAATTGCAGAGATGCTTATTTAGAGCCACTGGATTGATCTCACTCACTACATATTATGACACAAACACTAAAATGAGATTATCCTACTTGTGGTTCCACACCAATGGGTTTAGGATGACTCCAAACAAAGAGAATAATGAGAGGTGAAATGCAAAAAGAATGACTATATCAATTTAATTCTCCACCATGGTACAATAGTCTATCTCTCCCCCAGAGCTGTCAAGCATCTTTTTAATTTGTGCTTCATTATCAAGCACTGTCAAGTGCTTTTTTTGCAGTAGGTCAGCCACGCCACAGTCAACCATAGCCTCGCTCACCTGTTTAACACTGAAGGAAATCAGCATAAGAGGCCTGACACAACTCTGCCAGGTGAAATGACATGACGCGAGTACATTTTTGTCTCTGAAGAGCCCACAACTGAAGCTATGACGCATGAACAATTGAATGTTTTACCTTCTACACTGTAAATTATTGCTGTGCGTGTGCACTGTGTGGGTTCCTGTAAACACACAAGCTTGTTATTTAACTGGAGAGCCATAAAGATTACACCATATAAACACAAGTACATCAACATAAACAGGACAAAAGTGAGCTACAGCAGTGCTGTGTGCTGAAGCAGGGAACAAGAAAAACCAGAAAGTCTGTGAGTAATGGAACCGGTTCTTCACAGTCACAGACACCAAAGGGGTCATGGGAATTCTCCCACATTGACAACATTTGCTCTTTATGGGTCCTGACTGTCCACTGAGGGATCATCCAGTGTCTTTGTGGTGTGAACCACCAGGGCAGTGCCGTGCTAACGCATCCAGTGCTTGTGTAACTGAGGCAAAGGCTGCACAGTATCGGCATCCTCAGAAGAAAGTCAAACAAGTTTTCAGTTGCATATAAGTAAGACTATCTTGTTCTCTTGGGATCAAGATGATAAATGTCCACAATTTAGTCATTTAAACTGATTTTTATAATGTGACTCGTCAACATGTCCAAGACCATTTTATGCATTTATGTAACCTTTGGTCACAAGTATGAATTAAAAGAAAACTGTGACTAAAAGAACAAGCTTATGACTACAAGAGGCAAAAATATGTTTCCTCCGGGAATCAGGCGAAGGTGGAAGTTAATATTAAGGTAGTGTGCTTGTTATTGGCTCTTACAAAAACGGAAGACAGAAGACAGTTTCAACTACAAATAACAGTCAGAGGCCAGTCATGGGATGTATACGTCTCTTCGTATTATCACTCTAAGACTGCATGAGCTTTTATACAAGCCAGCACAGGGGAAGGCACAAAATAACATGCATGCCAAGTTCTGTAGTTGACACGGTCCCAACAAAACTGAATATTCTCAAATGAATGCATAAAAATTTAATCATACAGGCAATGCAG
Organism: Ctenopoma multispine; assembly: GCA_034779795.1. NCBI lineage: Eukaryota > Metazoa > Chordata > Actinopteri > Anabantiformes > Anabantidae > Ctenopoma > Ctenopoma multispine. The sequence continues at coordinate 18,379,647 of JAUYWH010000005.1, read as the reverse complement.
AAATGTAATAAAATGAAGACAGAAATAGAGCAGAAATAAAGAGAGCATGTCTCAAGTTCAAAAGTTTATGGTTCAGTCTCAAAATTTTAATAAATGTGAGATTATGTTGCAATAAGTAGCAAAAAGCTGGCCTGAGTGTGATAAACAAGCTTACAGCCTCAGTTTCAGTTTTGTAGCTCTGGATGGCTAGGTGAATAAGATCAGCTCAGAGTGACTGCAGCAGACAAAGACCGAAGGAAACTGTTGAGTTTTGGTTGGCTGGAGTGAGAAGACTGTTCAAATTTCTCTCATCGAGGTGGGGAAAGCCTATGAGAGTTATGTAATTTTGTTGGGATTTGCAGCCAGAAGGGGTGTAAACAACTGCTCTGAAGTGGGACAGGCCTAACCGTTGCCTGGTAACAAATATTTTGGGCAGGAAGACCAAGCAAACACGGCCCGCCTTCCAAAAGGAAACGGGCTGGCCTCATGAGCACAGTGCAAGATAGTGGCTTCCCGAAAATATGCTAAGAGACAGGGGCGAGCAAAACAAAGCACACCAGGGGCATTAGACAACAGCGTGTCTATTTTTTACTTTGCTTGGCTGAAGTCTAGACCACCACAAGTTGCAAACAAACAAACTCTCAAAAGACTTTAGACAGAGGATTGCAGCATATCACACATCAAGATGTGCTCCACAGTCTAAATGCAGCCATGACTAGTGCGGTGATTTATAGGTAAACAGCCTGTGAGGAGACATAAAAACCTCAAGCTGTGACACAGTTTCGTTGTTGTCTGCAACACTCACTACTTATACTGTAGAAGCTTACAAATTAGAGCTGCAGCAGTTTGTCATTCGGTTGATCATGAGAAAATTAATCCAACTATTTTACTATTTTAGTAAATGTTTTTGTTGATATTTTCTTACGCAAAATGATGTCTAGCTTCAAATATAAACCGAAACCTGAAACTAGCAAGGGTTTTGTTGCTGTTTTGCTATTTGTTTGTTTAGAACCATGATGGTCTGAAAGCAGCACACTCACAAACATTGAAATAAATTCAATGCAATGCAATAAGGAGACTGAGTAAATTTGCATCAGTCTAATGATGAACAACATGACTTCTGCCCCTCTTCTCTACAAAATATTCTGTTCTGTGGCCACTTGCGGTCAAAAAAGGCGCTCGCTCGCTCGCTCGCATTGTCTGACGGAAATGGTCTGGAAACACAGAAGTCAGTTTGCCCTGGGTTTCGCTTGTTACCTACACATTTACAGTGAACATGCGCCGTTTTCTGTGTAACTTAACGCCTCACGTCGTTTACGTACGTTACCATGCGTGTGCATTTTCCAGGCTACACCTAAGACACTAAGACTAATAGCCCACGACTTTATCAGACGTGAACAACGTCAATATAACGTCCCTGTAAATGCCTGACGTTACAAAGCGCAAGACAGCAGCAGGCGACGGTGAAAACTGTGTCGAAACAACAACAACACCCGCTGTCCCATACTCAGTTGTGCTGCTGTTTCCTGCACAGAAAAGAATCCGGAAGCCATATTGTCTGCTTCTGCTGTCTGTCACTCAGAGCCGGTTACCACGGAAACCGGTTGCTAGGCTGCATAACAAAAAAGACCAAATTTATACGTCCTTGCGTCAGAGGCAACGGCGTATCCTAGGCGACGGAACGCTACACATATGCAGCAGACCCGTGGATAGCACATGGTCCCGCCACTGTTTTAGCATAAATATCTCGCTTTAAATTGGTAACACTGGCAATTTGCGATGTTTTGAACAGCATAGAGGGAAACGTTTTTTATTTTGTCTCTGTGATGTGTTTCTGTTTATGTATCAGCATGCATAGATACAAATATGTACAGTTTCTATTAGTCAATAGGTATCTCCGTGATGTTTTGCCCTCAATCCTTGAAGTCCTGATGTTATCGTTCCTTTCTTCTAGTTTTTTTCTCCGTCAGTGTAGGCTGTTCGCCATCAGCCATTCACCGCAATAATTCACCATCATGATGAACAACATACATCTACGGAGTTAGTCATCCCGGCTTAGCAGCACAGCACCGGTAACGGCGGCCCGGATGGGACACAACGTCCTCCGTGGATCCTCGTCTCTGACGTTGTTGCGCTGACTAATAACTTGTTATCCCTAGCTCGTCCCTTTTTGCTCACGCCTTTTCACACATAGGCTATAGCTGGAGCCCTTACACAGCAGTATACCCGCCCCGTGGCATTGTTTGACATCACAACTGAAAAACCTCGGCCTTGTATTTAATATTTTCATTCATAATTTGCCTCCCAGTCTTCCCGCATCTAGCCCTTTGGAGCCCCCCACCCCAAGCAAAGCCAACAGCCCACCTGCCACATTCCCACTAGTGTCCGTATGTAGGCTATAATAATGAATCACTTTCTGCTCGCCTGGATGATGTTTGCAATGACAGGCGCAGATTTCCGTCACTGCTGCCCACTGTCCGTTTCATAAATACATTGATGTTTACCAGTTTATCTGTTTTTTAGTTTTATTTGGCTGATGCTGTTGCTGTTCTGTGTGACACAGTCTTTCCTACACATTTAAATTAATCGATATGTAGACTAATCTTACTGGAAGACAGGTTATAATCCAGCCTACAGTTTAAGAGTATTTTGAAACTTGGAGTGAATGTACAATGGTTCGCGCCCTGTCTGATTTCAGGTTTAGGGAGTGTCCAGACACTGATGAAAAGGAGTTTTTTTCCTCTCATCACATGTTAAAGTCTCAAGCTTAGAGGACACCAGAGGGCGTGTCCTGAGAAACTTTTCAGCAGGATTTCCCTTGCATGCCTGACGGGATTCCTTCCTAGACTGACATAGATTCAGCATAAAAAAACCACTTGTAGGTTAAATCTTCTGATGTTTTTAAAGATGTTTAATATACAAACACAATGTTTCGAGTGACTAAAGCCATTATGATATTATATCTTCTGTGTATCTAGATGATTTAAATTGTGTTTAAGTCCAGTAATGTGCCATATGATTTCAGTCGACTGCAGCTAAATAAACGCAGCAACACTTACATATAGGACAGTAGATAGGTTATTAAAGAAATAGTATAACTCCTTTTGACGTAGCCATACATAATGTTCCAATCTAGACAGACGCATGGATAGTCCTAAATAGATACTTTCCATATTTATCACTAAAGTTTCTTAAAATTTCCTCTCAGAAATTGTCAGACGGTGAGAAACATCTCGTGCCTGTGATAGTATAAAAAACATCTATTATTATCCGTCGGCGAGGTGAGCTTCTGGTCCATTTCAGTGGGAGAGGGATTCCCTCAACGTCACCAAGGATACCAAACACAACACCAAAGCACAAATATGGGCATGTACGTCAGCGGAACTCCGAGGCGGGACTTAGACGACAGAAGTGTCTTGGTTGTACTCGAGGAGGATGGATTCATTCATAAGACAAGATCTGCTACCGTGCACCGTAATACTAGCTAACGTGCTGCGGGGTGCCGTGAACGGACTTTATGGATCTATAATCGCACATCTGACGAGAGAATAACGACGAGCACTCCGAGGATTTAAAAGCCAAACGAGAGGAGTTCTTCATAGATTTACTTAGGACATTTCCCCTTGAACGCGGGGAACTGGATTAAGCTCCTTCATGCAACTTTTCTGGAAAGAAACCAAGAGCATTTCACCTGGGAATAACAAAAAGATCAACAAGGGTAAGTCAAAATTGATTTTGTGTCCATTTAGGTTATTTAAAATAATTCGTTTAAAAGACGTTTTCTTGGAGCAGATCAGAAACATCTGGCAACAGCTGCCGGTTTAGGCTATATACTCAATAGCCACCAAAGACATCGTCCCGTGTTGACATGGCTTTAATCAAATAATTCAGCATGTTTTTCGCTAATGCATCTGTGCTTTGTTATTGTAGAGTTTTCTTCAGTGCTGTTTAGCCTCCGTGGTGGCGGGGTTGGTCTGAATTTACTAGAGAATACTCTTTTACAGGCATTATCAAAATACTGTGTGTGGTGTGGTTACTGGACTGTCGTTCTCTTCCATAGAGCACACCTTCTTTATAAATCTTGTTGTGTGTGCCGCTGCCCTGACGCTACAGGTGACACCGCGCTCTCACCGGTACCTGCAGGTGTTGCGTTCTCCGTCGGTCCCTGCGGGGAGATGTACCAAGGGTTCCCCGGCGACCCCGACACCGGATCCCGTGGAAGTTCGTCACCGTCCATAGAGTCCCAGTACCTTTCCTCCGTGGACTCCTTCGGGAGCCCGCCGACCACCAGTGCTCCGCAGGTAAGTTTGAGTTAATAAAACAACATAACGCATGTGGCTTATTTAATACTCTGACTTAAAATAATAAAAAAAAACAAAGACAAATCATACAATGTTACAGCTGTTTTTTAATGATGCATTCATAAATGCAATAGGTGGATTTTTGTACATTTGGACTTGTGCAGATATGACTGTTCATGGGTCCATAGGCTGAATAGGTCATTTGATATTTTAAACGTATTTCCAGATAAAGTCTGCATTCTGCCAAATATAGCCTACGTATATTTCAATCCTACACTTTGTAGATATTAACATAGAAATTTACTGAGCGTGTTGTATTAATTTACATATTCTATAAGACTACATGCTAAATGGGATATTTGCACGATATCTTCTGAATGTGGTAGTTTAGATCCCTTTAGATTAAAATTAAATTAACTATTATAGGAAATATACCAAATTAGTGAATATTTAATCTCACCCTTTGATATCTAGCTTACATAGTTATAATTATATAAAGGAAAACAGTAGGCTGTAACCTATGGACTATTAAATACACTATAATGACTAATTATTTTGACTCATTAATTTTTACTGGAGGCTGGCGATGCTCCTAATAGCATGTATAGGAAGCCATGAAGTTTTTTCTACTGTGTTCCTGCACTCTGATATAAATACTCTCGCTAAATATACCCACGATTCTTGTATAAATGTACGTCTCGCTGCGGCCCCGGTAGCGGCGCTCGGCGTTTGACGGCGTGCTCCGTTCACAGCACGCCGCAGAACGGATGACAGTCCTGGAACGCTCTACGTAAGCGCCGAAGCCACGCCCCCTCCTTCCACGCGCTCCGCTCTGCTCTCACAAGGTTGCCGTGACGTAAATCTCGTTCTATTTTGGAGTGCTACGTCTCGTTGCCAAGGGGAACACCGGGGGTGTGACGGGGGAGGAGGAAGAAGGAGGGGAAGACGTTTCTCGAGAGCAACGATTGGTGGACGCGGCTGCTCTCAGAGCCGCCCGTCCCAGAGCCCTAACACGCTTTTGTTAGACTATTAATGAAAGCTGAAACTCACCTCCTGGAGTCCAGAATACAACAGATAAAGACAAGCGATAGATTTGAGCTTTCCGTGTGTGTTATTAGTCCTAAACTAACATAAGAACAAAGTATCAAGGACCCGAAAACAGCGAATTCAAGATTAAGACTTTACAACTCGAATCGTGATGTTTCCGCTATTTGAGATCACACCTTTGTTCACATTTTCATAAGTTGTAATCTATAGTATATCTTCTAGTACCAGCACGTTACTAAAGTTACTTTATATCACACTTTATTCCTATGTCACACAATTTAGCATTTGAAGCACTATAGGCTGTAAATATTTATTATATTGAATGTTTCTAATACACTATTTCTTGTGTTTGTCAGTGTAGGTTATTTCAACTTTATTTCAACAACTATAAAGCCTCCTGTGTGCACCCTTGGTTCACTTATGTCAATATTGTAAAACACTGTTGTACTAATATAAAATATATCTGCCAGGGGAAAATGATAATTGCTGAAAAATGCTAAATAGGACATTAAGTAAAGTGGTAGCACTTAAAATGCCATTTTTATACCTGAGACATCATGTGCATCAAATTAAAATTTGTAAAGGTACTGTTATATTATAATATAATTTTAAATGCACTTCTGTTTTGCAGTGTATCTTCACCAGTAAGCAACAAAAAAAAAAAAATTCACAATTTAATGTAAGAAATTGATTAGACATGATTAGAGTTTCAGTGTGTGTTTATAATAATGGATGGTTGTAGAGGTAAAGTTTGGTTTCCTGTGATTGGCATGATGGCTCATTGTGGTAATTATTACAAATACTCAGTGGAAACAATGGATCCAGCCTTGTTCCTGTCTATTTTTCTGCTCCTGTTTGTCTAAACTTGTTCACTGACGTAAAACTCAACTTGTTCGTGCTCAGGAGTGTCTGCCAGTGGGATCTGGCTTGAGTATTGCGGGAAGCGGGCCAGGAACCAGTGCTGGAGGTGAGATGCCCGGTTCATTTGTGCCCACCGTCACCGCCATCACCACCAGTCAGGACCTGCAGTGGATGGTGCAGCCAACCCTCATCTCCTCCCAGGCGTCTGGACAGAGTGGATCCACTGGAACCACCACCATGACCCAGCCAGTGTCCCTGGTTGACCCATATGACATGCCAGGCCCCAGTTATTCTTCAGGGTCTGGATTCACTCCTCCAAGTTCAGATACTCCAGGCCCAGCACCAGGCCCCGTCCGCCAATCCAGAACCCGCAGCCGCCGTACACGAGACGAGTCTGTGAGTGAAGATGGAGATGTTGGTGTGTTAGTAAGTGTGTGTGCTTGAACGGCTTGTTTGCTGACCCTCACATGTTACACATGGACACCAAAATTATCTGATCTAAAATCAGAATTGCTCTTCTGTTTAGTCAGAGGCATGGACAATAAACAAAGAAATAGGCCTTCTCATGAAAATTACTTAACAGAAAACTGGTCACAATGTCAGGTCAGGTCTCTGTAAAGGGCTGTGTGGGACATATAGGAGAAGATTTATCAAATGTAATGACAATATAAAAAAAGACTACAGCTCCCCCTGATTCCCCCCTCCAGTGTCCCCGCCACTAGTTCTTTGACACATTTTCAAGAACAAAGACAAAACCCTAATCCTAATCCACAAAATGTTTTCTTTTCATCCTAGCTAACACCTGAGGAGGAGGAAAAGAGGCGTGTTCGTAGAGAGAGAAACAAGCTGGCCGCCGCCAAGTGCAGAAACCGCCGACGAGAACTCACAGACAGACTGCAGTCGGTGAGCTTGGCCCTGTTATAGCTGCCAGATTGAGTAATGATCATAATTACATACTTCACGTTACCTCCAATAGCACAGCAGAGCGTGGTAATACATGTCTACATGTGTGTGTATAAGAGAGAGGATTACGGTAATGGGGTGTTTAGCTGTGGTGGGGATAATTATAGTCGTCATGACAGACTATTGTACCTACAGTATTTATGGCCTAATTAATAGGCTCTTACGTAAGCCACCTTACATATCCAAATGCAGGTATGGAACTACTGAGATGGACACATCCACCTCCGCAAACACTCAAGTAGACGTTTGGTGTAGCTAACACTCCCACCCTCTCTCTTTCTGCTGCATATCTTCTTCCCTCCTCTATTTCACCCACTTTTGTCCTCCTTCTCTGTCCCCTTGCCTCTGTTTCCTTTATTCTCTGTACCCACCCACAGGAGACGGACATATTGGAGGAGGAGAAGGCAGAGCTGGAGGCTGAGATCTTGGAGCTGCAGAAGGAGAAGGATCGCCTGGAGTTTGTCCTGGTGGCCCACCAGCCAAGCTGTAAGATCCCATACCAGGATCAGCCTCAACAAAGCTCAGCGCAGCTCCCTCCAGTCCAGTCCCAGCTCCCTCCACAGACCCTGCAACCTCCTGTCTCCGTGGTGGGCCTGACTGTGAAGGAAGACTCTTTCTATCTGCCTCCTGCCTACACAGCCCATTCGGCCTCCACACAGTCCCAGCCTCCGGTTCAGCAGCAGCAAGTCCAGCAACCGCCTCAGCCAGGGATAATGCAGGAGGTAGAGTTTTCTAGTTCTTTCTATGGCTCAAGTGAGCCAGCACCTGGCGGGCCTTGCTTTATGGCCAGCGACAGTGGTGGTGGTGGTGGTAACCATGACGATGTGGCCATTGGCAGCTACAACACCTCATACACATCTTCATTTGTGTTCACCTACCCAGAGGGAGCCTGCGGGGTCAGTGCCAACCAGCGGAACAGCAGTAGCGAGCAGTCATCTGATTCCCTGAACTCGCCTTCTCTGCTGGCACTCTGACTGACCGACAGACACGTGCACACACATATCAACACAAACACACATTATGCTCGCTGGAAGTAGAGGCTATGGCAAGTACATGCTCAGTGCCAATCAGTGTCATAGATTGAGAAAAAAAAATATCATTTGTATCTGATTGGGGTAAAGTTGAGCTATTATAAAATGCATTCCAATTAAGAGCCATACAAAACTTTATCGCTGAGCTTAAACAATGAATAAATCCTATCCTATTTTGTATCATCAGAAATTCTGCAACTGGACAAAATTAACCACAGAAGTCCACGTTGGAAATTGTATGTGCTCTGAATTGACAGATAAATTTACAATACCTACTCTCAATCTTCAGCATGTACAGCATATTAAGTAAGATGCCACGAGCTCACTTCACACCCCAACAAGCACCAGTGCCCCCATCTAGTTCCCTCTGTCGGTTGCTCCTTCTCCAGTGCTCTTGCTCTCATCCTTTTCCATCCGTTTCTCCCTTCTGCCTCTTGCTGAATGTATTTGTGCAAATCTCAAATAGGGATGAAGGACACTTTATTCAGAGTCTTTTCTTGTGGGAGACAAAGTGCTGATCTCTCGCTCACCTCTAACCCTTCATCTGCTCGACTTCCCTGTGCTTCTTCATTTGCTGCTTGGACTTGACAAGTTGAGCGACAGAGTATCCCAGCCTCAACTGAATCTTGTGCTTTCTTCTATCGTTTTTTTTTTTTTTTTAATTCTGCTACCGTCTGCCTACCTGCCATGCGACCCATCTCTTCCCATCTCTGTTTCTCCTCTTCTGTCTCTGTGTTTCTCCCTCTCTCTGAAGTCTTCAACCTCCGAGAGCCCGAAGACCCCCTCCAGCCCTTGGGACCTTGAGTGAATGCCGGCCCAACTAACACGCCCTTTTGCACCCTGTTATACAAGGATATGGACGCAACCCCCTCCCATAAAGAAGAACCTTTATCTCGGAGCACATTGCTCAAAGAGGATCCTTACAATGAACAGCAGCTAAATACTTTCAACACATGCACATAGACACGTAATTGATGAAAGCAAAATGCAAGACGGATGCCACTGTCTTCTGCTGAGCCATTTTTTGATGTTCATGTGATGAAGATCTTATGTTGTGAGGCTGATTAAAAATGAGGATGGAGAAAGATTTGAGCAGGAAGGGAGGAAGGAATTGCGAGCAAGCTGGAAAAACTCAGATGGAGAGGTGATGAGTAGAGGATGACTCCCATCCTAATCATTGATTTTTTGGAACCAAATGTTGAAAACAAAGCAAAAAAAAAAAAAAAATAGAAAGGAAAGGAAAGGAAAGGAAAAAAATCCTGCTCTTGCCAACTGTGTGGAAGGGTGACCTCAGTAAAAACACCTCCATACCACAGAGCCTCATCACCCTGGGCCTACATGTGCATATTCACACCATCGCTTTCACGTCTCTGAACTGAAGAAACAGACGTTTTGTTGCAGCGCATCAGCTCCGTGTTTTACTCAGAATCAACCAGATGTGAACCGATGCCTTTATCTGGAGCAGAGACTTTTTTTTTTTGGGTGGCGATTCAGACAACCTCTAAACGTTGGGCTCGGTGGTCTCTGTACCTCGCCTGTTCTCCCAGTGGAAACGAGGTGGGGGTGCGTTTATGGTGGGTGTGTCCACTCCGAGGCACCTGGCCCGTTTATTTCTTTCTTTATTGAGGTTGATGTGGTGAGTGAGCACAAAGCAAGACCTGGAAACAAAAGGGGAAGAACATGTGGGCTGATGTTGTGGAGTGAGTGGAGTTTTTTGTGCCTGTGAATTTGTACTGTTTGTTTTTCTGGTATGTTTCAGAGAGAACTGTTATATATTTTAATGTTTATGTTTGTTTATATGTTTGTGATGACCTCTGCTTTCTCTTGTACTGTTGCTGTTTCTCGTTTTTTTTTTTTTATTATAATTTTGTGTTTTTTTTATCTGGAGATTTCCTCATAACTGTTACTATTATTATTGCATTGTAACTATTACTTCATTGTTTTATTGTATTTTCATTTGGCAACTTTAGAGGCATGTTGTGCACTACAAAAAAAATTGAATTGTAAGTCGATATGCATATACATATATACATGTAACATGTATATGTAAGTGTATGTACCATGATTGTAATATGTGAATGTCTACAGATCTAAATGGGATATTTTTGTCAATGAAGAACAAGATAAAATGTTACTGAGGTCTAGTTTTAAAAGAATATTTTTCTAAAGGAACAAAAATATATATATCATAAATTTAAAGTACTACCCTGTCCCAAAACATTAAGCACAATGTCACTGCCTCTATCAATGTGTATTTATGTTTTATAAACAATATAAGCACTATCCAGTTACATTAAGTGTATGTTAATAATTATGATGTTATAAGGTTGTAGTAACGCCTTTGTTTTGGTCATTTGTTTGTTGTTTTTTCTGTGAGGTCTGTCCCAAAGCTACTGACACCTTAATGCCACTTGATCCTTAACAGATGCAAAATGAGGAAAAAAAATAGTGTGGTTGAATGTTAATACACGTATTAAAAGTGTTCAGACTACAACATGATGACTAAACTGTTTCATTTAAGGACAAAGTATTTCATACCCAGTATGTATTTCTGTCCAGTATAAACATATCACTCAATAATATTATTTCCTAACTGAAATGTGTGTTTGAAGGATAAGCACAGTTTTAGCCTTGATATGAACATTACCACCTTAAAGTTGATCTCTTCTTGTACTTAAGCAAATATTTTATGTCTGACTGAGATTTTTTTTAAATCTTGTGATTGCATTTGCTGGATAAGAAGCTTTATTTTCAATAAATAAACACAGTTATTTGAAACCATGCCTAGATTAATGATATAAATCTTTGTTCAAACATGGTTCTTGGTGGTCAGGAAACTGGGCAGACCTCTTTTTTTAAGATGTTGAATAAGGTTTCTGTCTGTACAGATGTTGGAGATGCCTTTTGATTTCTCTCCAAATGCAAATGTGATGAGAATATGTTCTGGTGTCAGAAAAAGCATAAAACATATTCTGTAGTTCTCATGTATATAGGTTTTTGTGGTGCTACGTATAGTATCCTATAATGATGAGGCAGTTTTACATTGTATGGTGAAAGGTTACACGTTGCTATTGCTGAGGCTGTAGACGAATGAACACACTGCTAGTCTCATTGGGATGTTTTGCTCTGAACAGAAGCCAATTACACAGCAGCTCAAGCTCTGAGAGCCCAGGAATCACTCTGTGATTTCATCATAGATAATTTCAATTGCTACATGCTACACCTTTAAGATCTCAGAGAGCAGTTTTACTGTACCTGCACTCCTCACTTACACAATATGTTAGACTTAATCTTTCATCCAGTTACTTTGCCTTGCATTTAATTGAAGTTGTCTGAATTTGCTTTAAATATTTTTTTTCTTTTGTTAGGCTACAATCACAAATAGGTGGCTAATGAACTTGAGAAGGTGACAAAAAAAGAGAAATATTTAGCAACTATCAGGCATAAGACAGACAAATTGCCTACCAGTACTGTACAATGCCACATTAGCATTGACTGAACAAGCGCTTTCCTATTTTTTTTATGAGGTGAGTGTTGCTATTTCTATTTTTCCACAAGTCCCATATACGTTCTGATTTGACTGGTATGAGATGCAATACTTATTATCCTCTTGGGTAAACATAATGTAGCAAATCATGCAGTGCTCAAACTGACTGCTACTATATGTCAAGTGTGATGATGTATTGCTTTGATGATCAATTTTTGTTATAATATTAAAAGTTATCCTAAATACTTTTTTAGACAATCTCTGTGAAGACTGTGTGTTACAACTGATCTAAAAATAATATTTTTTAAATTTGCTGATGTGTAGACATTAACATTTCAAAGCCATTACTTAACGTGTTTCAAACATTGCTTTTGTCAGTAACAGTTTACTTTGTATTTCTTTTTCTAGGAGCAAAGGTTGTAATTGTGTAACATTGGGAAACAAAGGATACAGTTTAACCCTAACGCTTAAAGCAGTGAACAGGTTACAGTTTTGACAGGCTCTAATGACAAATGTCATTTAGGGCGCATAGATATTTACATATATATATCACGAAGGTGCTCTGATGTCAAATTGTCTTTATTCTCAGTGCATATAATTTAGCAGAAGTTACTGGTTTCCTGCAGATTGCGATAAAGTACTGTTTACTTATTTTTATAACTTTCATTTTGATTTGTTTTTACTCTTGAAGAGGACCAAAGTGTATAACATATTTGCCATGTGGGTTTTTCAGTCCCTGCTCTCTGATCTCCTGAGACCGTATCTTATCTTATCTTTTGCTGTCCTATAAAAGTTTACATGATAAGGTTTTTTCTTGGTTTCTAGTTTGCAAAAGCTGGAGGAGCTGTCTCTTTTAATGATGGTTTTACCAAATGCTATTCCTTTCCAGTTTCTGAAAAAAATTACATAAATAAACAACATATTATATGGTACATGCCTCTTTTCAAATCATTTGTAAAGTGGAATTAAGATAATTTTTCATCTGACTCCTGAAAAATGTATTTTTCTAATTGAGACTACAGGAGGTGAGCATGGACCTGGAAAGTGATTGTACATTTTAACACTGCGACATATCATGTTCATCATCGATCTTAACGTGTATATGTAAGTGTATGTACCATGATTGTAATGTGTCTAAATGGGATATTTTTTCTAAATGAAGAACAAGATAAAATGTGTCTAGTTTTAAAAGAATATTTTTCTAAAGGAACATAAATATCTCTTTCGCACTAAATGATCTTAGGTCAGTAACTCAATATGTTGGCCAACAGAAAATTAATAACAATTCTGATAATGGTTTAGTAATTTCATTTTTATTGTGAAAGTTGTAAAAAAAATATATACAGGTATCCAGTGTCTCATATTTGAATATTTGCTAATTGTCAAGCATGTTTGATAGTTTAAAGTAATTTTTATTAGCCTAATACAGCCTTCATAAATCACGGAATGAATCGTTAGTTGCAGACTCACAGTAGGGGAAGATGCCCTGCTCGAGTTATCGTGGCTGTCTGCACAGGGTAGTAGTCTTTTTACGCCCTCTAGTGTCCATGAGTCGTCAGAGCGCGTTGGTTTTTCAGGGGGAAATTGCGTCACCGGAAGTGGAGCGAGCCGTTTGTTGTAAACATGGCGTCCGTGACAACAGGTGAGAACATAAAGGCCCGGCTAGAGCTCGACTACAATTCAATTATTTCCGTGTGTCTGTATTAAATGCGGCGAGTGTATCGATCTGGAACACTATTTAAAGTTATTTCTATCGATCCTTTTCTTAGTGGACGTTGCAGCTGGCTGATAGCACCTTTCTTAATTCACGGTTGTTCTACGGCTAAAACAATGCTAATGCAAAATGCTAACAGCCGGTTTTCTTAGCGGGCTTACACTACTGCCTTTAGGCCACTTTAATGGATAAAATCGATATCTTTAAACAAGAAATGCGCTCTCATTTATTTGTGGCTTCAATCTTTGGATGTGTTAATTTGATACTAATTTATTTGTTCTTCTTTTTGTGCTAAAATGACCGAACTAGCGCTGTATCTATATCAGATTTTAAACGATCACTTAAGAACTATTAACAGTTTTAACAGATCTATCGTATTAATGTTGCTACTAATTGTTATGTTGGCCGATAATTAAAATAAAGATTAATTCCAACTCTTAAGCATTTATGGTTCTGTCTTGTTAGGGTGGTTAGGATTCGTGCCTAATGAACATTTAGCCACCGTGGGAATTTCATCTCTGTGTAACTATGAGTTCATCAGTAATACTCAGTCAGAGCCATTGTTGTGGCAGCTGTTGTGCTCCCTTCATCTTGTATCTGTTACTCTAATCACAAGACCTTTCATCGTTGGTGTTATAAATAACCTGCAGCTGGCCTTGGTCAGCGTGCTGCTGTCTCCTCGGGTTTACGTCTCCTTTTGGTGTTTTGTGCCAGGCCCTTCTCCCATTGTAGTATACAGGATCACAATCATCATCAACAGCATCAAGTTTTTATTTTTGAGAAATTGCAGGCCTACTATTATTGTTGTCACACTTCGCGCGAAAATTATTAATTGATTAGTCGATCAGAAAATGAACAGTTTTGGTCATTGCTCAGAGGGGCGTGTCACGATTCACCTGTAAACCAGAGATCCTCGTTTCAACCATTTGTGCATTTTCTGCTTTTTGCTGTTTTACATTATTCACTTTCAAGACATATTTAAGGGTTTAGAGATTGTGATGGCTCATGCACTGTAGAATGATCAGATATAATCAAAGTTATATTTATACTCCCTAGATAAAGCGGTCATTCATTTCTGCCAAGATTATTTAAAATTTTGAGGTTGATTTTAAAAATGTCAGTCGTTTTGTTGAGTGTTTGTTGTGTTATTGTTAAAACCTTCTCTTTTTTATTTTAAGCCACCTCAGAGTGGATTCAGTTTTTTAAGGATGCCGGGATCCCTGCCGGACTTGCTGTTACTTATGCAGTGTCATTTGTGGATAACAGGTAAACTATATCTAGTATTTTATACGCCTTATATAGAACTCTACTGTTTATTTATCTTTACATTTATCTTCTCACTTTTTATTGTTTATGTCACTAAAGGATTCAGAAGAATATGCTGATGGACCTCAGTAAAGACATCATGATGGACCTCGGCATTACTGTCATTGGTGACATTATTGCCATTCTAAAACATGCCAAGCAGGTGTACAGGCAGGTGAGATCAGAATAATTAACTGTCAACTGTTATTTAAATTATAAAAATCACCCACTAATCACAAGGTCAGTGGTACGATCCCTAGCTTTTCTGGTCCAAGCCTGTTGTGCGTCTGCTAAACAACTGCATGTGAATATAATGTAAAGGTAGTTGCAGGTGAGACCATTAACTATGGTTCAAAAACTATCCATAGCAGCAAACACAAGAGCCATGTTGAATAAATGGGTATTTATTAATACTGAGATACTGTACCAGAATATATTGTATCTTAAAGTTTTGCTGTGAGTAGAAGACATATGCAGCTGTACAAATTACAGAAAATACTGTGATTGTGTGAAGCTCATTATCAATGTGCTGGATGCAATAATAAACATGTATCAAATTTATTGCCTTCTGGCCAGTGACTCTAACTGTAGACTGCAAATTGAACATAACCCTTAATGTGTTATTGCACTTTTCCCTTCTTTAGGACATGTGCAAAATGGCCACAGAAGCCATCTCCTTGGGACAGACCAGTATTCAGGCTGAACTCAGAAGAACTGCCAATACTCGTAAGTAACAGTATATTATTAGTACAATAATGTTTACATTGTGAATTTTATGATTTATGAAGAAATGCTACATATTTTACATGAATACAATTTATCTTGTAATGGTCCACTGAATTTTCATAAAGATGTGGAATAAAGGCTCCATGTAAACACATAGTATGTGAAGTAAAGTACAGTTTTTTTACATGTCATAAGGTTGCACTTTGCAGATTCAAATTTTATGCCAGCCACAAGTTGGAAATTAATTTAATTTTAACACAATGCAAAATGTTACTAATACATGCAATTTATTCATCTTTGTCTTGTGTGCAATAAAAAGATGTTGTCTCATTAGGCCTGTTATCAGTTTGCTTTAGTGTGATGTCTCAGAGGAGGAGATAAAACTGTACACAATGAGATTTTAGCTATGCACATTTTTAATTGTTATGTCGAGTATATTAAAGGCGAATTGTGTCTGTTAGAAGAAAAGGTAATTCAGCCTAACCTAATGTTACCAGAACAGACTGCATCATTTTGTTTGTTGGCCCCAATTCCAGCTTTTACAAAACTTCAGTTCTGTTCAGTTCTTCTATTATGTGCACATTTTTGGCATGTCTCGAAAGGTTTCACACATTTCAGAAGAAAACTGTGAAGGCCAGCTGTCCTCTGATCTTGTCTTGGTTCCACAACATGAAGAGTTTTATAGGAAATAAGCTAAATCACAGTTACTTAAGAACATCTCTGCACTTTCTTAGCTGCCACTCGTATGATTGCCAATGCTTTGAGCCATGACTCCCCGCCCACCACTCCAGCCCGTCGACCCGACAACCGCCTCTCTGTGACCGTGTCCAACATGCAAGCCAACAAGAATAGCAAAGCAGGTGAATATTATGAAAATCAATCCCTTATTTCCTGTTCCTCTGGAGTCCTGTCTTTTTTTGTTTTTGCCTTTGTTTAATCCTCGTGTGCCCACCGTTTTGTTGTCAGTTGTAAGTCAACCAGCTGATGAGGGGAATGGTCTGCCAGCAGTGAAGCGGCGGAGAGTTACAGCTGAGATGGAAGGCAAGTACATAATCAACATGCCCAAAGGCACCACGCCTCGTACACGCCGCATCCTGGCCCAGCAGGCCAAGAAAGGTACAGTAGGTCTGACCCGGTGGCCTCGCCAACAACCTCCTCAAGCTACAACTAATCAGAATTAAATGTTTTCATGGACCTCTTTCATACTAAATCAAACTGGTGACTCTGGGCTAATAGAGATCTTACTTGACCATCGCTCATTTTTGTCATATTTTATTCTTTGTCTTCCCCACTGCACTCACATTTTAAATTCAAACTGTGCTTGTTTTTTTGCTTTGTTGCACGTCAGCTAGATTTGACTTTCTTTTGCTTTGATCTTTCCTACAAGGCATGAGTTAACAGTTGGCTCCTGTCTGAATGCATTTACAAAACTTTCTCTTTCAACAGATCTACTTTTTTTGGAGGGGGGGTTTAGTCAATTTTATTGAAGAAAATGCAACATTGCATATTAACTTGCTCTTTGTCAAGTTGACTTTTAGCAGGTTCATGTTTTTTTGTTTTAGTTTTTTTCTGAGCAAAACAAAGCCTCTGGCTAGTAGATTTGTTCTAATTGGCTCTCTCCTGGCTGAGCTTTGTCAAAGCATATCTGCATAAAGCTAGCTTTTCTCAGTGTTCCCCCGTCACCTTGTGTTTCTGTCTCACACAGTGGAACTGTGATTTCCATAGTAATTTAAACTCTGTTTTATTACATTAGATATTGGATTAGATACATTTACTGTATATCCTATTTAAAAGGACACCTTGTAAACCATCCTCTGTACTCATATAGTATTTAACATAATAACATAAATGTATCTATATAACATGAAGAGACAAGCTAACGTAGAATGTATGTAGAATTTCCACATGTAATCCGACAAACATTCATTTGTGTTTCCTGTACATTGAAGATATTAAGATAAAACAAAATACACATGAGAAGAAATTTCACAGTCACAGTCGAGCTGTTGCAATAATATTTGTGTAAATCTTTGTGTTTGTTGCTCTGCTCTCTAAAAGGTTTGAAACGCACATCTGTATTTGCAAGACTTGGAGCTGAATCTAAGGCAGACACAACAACAACGAATAACAAGGTGAGATCCTTTTCACTGTAAAGCCAGACCACAGTCTTTATCTAACCTTCACCTTATGTGTTGTCAACATAAAAAGTTCAGTAGCATTGTAGAGACCTGAATATTTAACTGGAAGTTTCTGTGAATCCAGGTCTGATATGATATGATATGCTGCATAAAATACTATGTTTTCTGTGAACATTTTATTGATGTGCTCTGTATCAACATATATGTAACCTGTCATTTACATACATTTAAAATATATCTTCAAAGCGCCAAGAGAAAACATAATCTAGCTGCAATCATGTTTCCTACAGAATGTATTTGTGGTCCCTGTTTAGTTGTATCATGAGGACACAGGCTTGTTTAAAGATAAATTGTCTTCTCTGTGCTCGTGTTGGGCAGCCCACTGGTGTGTTCAGCCGTCTGGACCAAGGGGGTGAAGATGTAGACAGACTGAGACCAGGAAAGGCGTCTGGAAACATGGATGTAGATGACGAGGATGACAGTGACGGGGAAGGCTCTGTCCTCCAGTATGCCGGTGTACTTAAAAAACCTCCACCCTCCCAGAAGAAGGAGCCCGCCATAAAACCGGCTCCAACCACACTGAGGCGCCTGGGAGGCAAATTCAAACTACCTCCCTCTGACACTCCTTCCTCCTCCTCTTCTCCAGCTAATGGCCTCCCCCCTGCCAAGATTAGCGTGCTTCAGAGACTGGGCAAGCTCCCTGCCACACACTCCAACATGGCTGTGTTGCCTACACCCGCTGACACACAGGACAACAGAGTGACCAGCACCAGGCCTAAAGCCCAGGAGAGACAGACCATAGCCAGCTCCAAGGTCAGCAGCAGCACCGCGGTTGGAGGAGAAGGAGGAGGAGGAGAAGGAGGAGGAGGAGGAGGAGGAGGAGGAGGAGAGTCCTTGGGGGCCCAGATGGATGTTAAGGCTGTCAGTGTTTTTAAGAGACTGGGCAGCAAGAGAACCTAACACAGACCTCTCTAAAACGGTTCAGACTCTTTCTGTGTGTCCTTTATAAAAATTTTATCACCTTCTTTACATTTATCTTGGCTACACGCAGAACTACAGTTAGATAATAACTGGAGTGTTTTGGAGTCTAGAGTCAGTCTGAAAACGTAAGTGTCTTCAGACTGAGATTATGGACATTTTTAATGCTGTATTGTGGCTGTAGGGTTTCTTTTTACGCTTCAGTTATCTTACCATTGGGAAAACTTTTTTTACAGTCCAAGTTTTTAATTTGATGAGTTGGAGTTCTCTGTGTATTATGTTGCTCAAGAAGAAAGCTATTTATGATCTGTCAATCATATCTGCCATTTATTATTCTTTCAGTAATGTGTATTTAACTATATTTGTGAGGTTAAGGCATGGGCATGACATCAACCAAGCTGCCATGACGGTGGTTTTTATTTTACCCTGTAACTCCACATATAAAAATGCTGCTGCTTCCTGTTTTGCAATTCCTCTTGAATGAAAAAAAGTTGATTAGTTGAAAATGTTCAAGACGAATTATGATATGATCATTGTGTTTCTATTTGTCTGAAAGTTGAAGTTTTGTGATGGTTAAGTCTTATTTTAACCTCAAAACTACCACCTCTATAATGATGAAAATAGGAAAAAAGTCTTCTGAACTTTTGCCCTGGACTCGTGAACAAAATCCAAATGGTTACACAGAAACAACCTCTTTAAACACTCATGAAAAAGCACCACACCTCCTCCTCTCCTTCTGCACTTTGTGGAGTAGAAGAACATTTTCTAAAACACCTACTTGAAGCCGGATCAGTAAAATATTGTTTATTTTGAAATGCAATGTATAGATTTGTTAGAGCTGATTTCACACAGCGCAGAACCTGTTGTGCTGCATATTTTTCTATGCAGACATTCTTGTACCATGTATCCATGTAAAGAAACTCAGAGATGCCATCAGGTCTGGTGTCAGGGGGCCATTGTGCTGTAGCTCAAGTAGATACTGTAGCTCACCCTACTCAGCATTGGTCATTAACACCCGCCTGTGTAATACTGTTCAAACTTCACACCAGAACTTTGCTACACTGTAAATACTTTGAAATGTTTAAGATCACGTTTAAGAATTTTTATTGTTTTAAGGAACTACATCAAGCAAAATACAATATTAACTGCTAGGTCTTTGCTTTTCTGATTTGTTTTTTATCTGAGCAAGACAATAGCAGGACATTTCAGTAGCACATGCTGCACTTGGCAAAGTCAATGAAAGTTAGGACACCTTAACACATCCAGTTCTGGAAATCCAGGAATAAAAGCTCTCTATACAGCTCTAACTCAACTGGCACATATGTCATTTAAATTTAACCTGCATCACTTTTATAGCACAAAATCATTATTTGTGGGTATATAGAGATGTCCAAAAGATCTTAGCAAATATCATACCATTAGAAATATAAAGCATAGACTGTACCTGAGTCTCAGAGATAGAAGAGCTGCAACAGTGAGGGGCCAAAAATGGCAGCAGGTCTCCTGATCCATGAAGCCTGGAATAGTCCAGGAGGATGATTGAGATCCACTGAGAAAAGCAGGATTTAGTAGGGAAAACAAAGGGTTGTTCCAAGTAAACCAGACCACCTCAAAGATGAACACATTAATATAGAAGTTAGTTTCACTGTTTTAAGTTATTGGGTAACCAAAACCAAACCAAAACATGTCTAAACAATAATTAAACTGATAATAATTAAATTCAAATAATTAAACTGATAAAGAAAAAAATATTTCTGTTACACTAATTTTCATTGTTTGCCTTTCATAATATTGCATAACACTACATCTTTGTGGCTCTAAAATTGTTCGAACGGAAAAGATATTTCTGTTACACTGCTTATATTTTTGTCATAGTCATTAGTACACAGTGCTTGACTTTAAAATATAAATTGGCTCTTTTCCAACCCAAAAATGTGGACAACTGTAGTAATTTTGTAGTAAATGCAACAATGAAACCTACGACACGCGCACCAACAAACATCAGATTCAGAATAAACTGTATTTCAAGAACGAAATCGAAGAGGAAATCCTGCTAAGACAGTTAGGATAAGTTGGCATCGTCAACACCACATTTATCAAGCAGCTGTCAAAACTCATTTCACTTTTCCTTACGTAGGGGACCTGAGTATTTCCTCCAGCAGCGTGGGGTGCAGTTACCAAAAGTCAGTGTAATTACCACAGTGTCCTCTTGATGTCGCCCTCACCATCTCTCCTCCTTTGGCCCCTGCTGTCCGTCTCCATCTCCTTGAAAACCTTATCAGAAGTCATCAGCCGCTCCGCTTTCGCCATAATCTGGTGTTTATAGGCAGGAGGGGAAATTAGTTTAAGTCAAAGATGACATGGGTTGTATCAGTCTGGTTTTTTTCTTTTCATTATGGGAGCAGTCCACTTGCAAACAATGGGAGTGACGTAATCTGTAATCTTTTATTACTCTGCTAATTAATCATATGCGCTACATTGACTATACAGAAGCTGTCACTGGTGTCAGGGTGTAACCTTTCCAATAAATCCAATACATAGCAGGCTATGCAAATAAGATGTTATTTATGTAATTTTAAGTATTAGTTAATTATTAATTATTACTTTTAATAATGGTAATATATCAACTGCGACATGTTTTGGGCGAACAACCCTTCGTGTCGGGGCAGTTCTCCACGTTTTTGCGATTATTGTCATGTAAAATCTGGACTGCAGCAACGCCTCACGACTTCTCTCTTTCCCCACAATGCTTTGCGGCAGGGTTGTCGTGTGCGCCGCGGTGTGTGCGCTGTCTGTGGTGCTGAAGCTGCGCGTGCTTCGGAGCTCGCTACCATAGAAATCCACCCGAGCATCCTTCCGCGAGAGGACCAGCGCGAGGGACCTGTTTCCGTCGACGGTTGGAAAACGGACGCTGGGAAAATTCAGGATGTTTCTACCAGCTGTTCAAGCCTTATTTATCAGTTAATAACTCCTAAAAGCCTACACGTTTCCTTTTTCTCCTGTTCTCCAAGCACAAGCCACACGCCGGAGACGTTTTCGAAGTCGTTTTCCTGGTTGTTTTTCGAGGCTCGTCGTCTCTCCGGTGCTGCCCGCCTGCCCAGCCGTCTCTGCCGCTCCATCCCGCATCCTTTATGCACAGCACGCTGATCCGGTCCTCCCCAACAAAACACACCTTCGTGTCCGAGCACCATGGCCCGCTCCAGTCGCTTTCTCTGAGAGATATGGAAGCCAAACAGCACCCTATAAAGAGCCTTAAGAGCTACCCGGAGACCGGCGGCCGGAGTCTGGCGGCGGCCGCCGGAGGAGGAGACGGAGGAGGCGGCGGCGTGTATCGAACCGGCTCGGCTGAAACGGAGATGGAGGCGAAGATCCAGAAAGCCATCGACTTCAAGGCGGAGGGCCACCGCTGCTACAAGGAGAAGAAATTTCGGGAAGCGATAGGCAAGTACCACCGGGCGCTTCTGCAGCTGAAAGGGGTGCATGTTGTCGACGGGACGACGGGCTCCGAGGTCAATCTGCTGAACCAAGCCGCTGCCAAGCTGACCGAGGAGCAGCGGAGAGCTGTGGAGAGCACCGAGATCGAGTGCTATGACAGCCTGACAGGTGAGCGGCACCGGCACACCACAAGTCTCAGACCTCCACTGCTGACACCGGCGATCGCTCCGGTTCATCGGGTTCACACGAGCTAGAGACATAAATCTGCTGGATTTCTATTGTGCTGATGCAGGTGAAATAACAGGCAGATACAGTGTATGTTGGTTTGTCGGTGCTGGTTTGATGGCGAATATTGGGGGATGTGCTCACTCATTAGTGCGTTATTTAGCCCAGTGACGGTGTTTGCCAGCCACCACAAAGACACGTCACACTATTTTTTATGTGATTTCATTATTGTTTTAACTGATTATATGAAGTGTGTAAGTGTGTGAGAAAAAAGAAAATAGAAAATCATAAATATACACACACTTATTTAACGTTCAGACTTTTACTGAGGCTAAATGTGGGTGCTCTAAAAAATATGTCTATTAAACCCTTTAAGAGAGAAATGCAGCTAATGATCACATTTAGTATTGATTTCTACAGATTACTGTCCGTCATAATCAGTTTAGTGTGATGACTTCAGAAGTCTTGTTTTGATCAATCAAATATAATCAATTTAAAGTGATTTAAAACAGAGAAAAGCTACAAATGATCATAAAATGGAAAATATGGATCAAGGAAAAATTTGGCATTTTTGCTGGAAAAAATGACTTAAATGGTTAATAAATTAGTAAAATAGTAGCTATATTACATATTGACCGCATATTGATAGTTATTAACATAAAGTAACAAGAAAAGCATGTTAGATAGTTAGAATAAGCTAATAGACATAATAATATCACTGCTACAATACAACAAACACAAGGTTAAGTTTTACAGTTTTTGAAGAACATCGTTTGGTTTTCTATTGTCAAAAGCTCCAGAACAGGATATCTAGTGAAAATTACATCAGAAATATCCAGACTCTGATATATCTGCTCAGGGACCTGAAAATCCACCAATAAGACTACAAACAAAACCACAGCCAAGAGTTACGATATTGTTGTTATCAACAGATCTGACAGTTTTTTCTCCAATAACTTAATGATTGTTCCATAAAAAAAATTACATGAAGTCCAAGTTAATATATTTAATTTGGGGTTTTATCTGACAAGTTTGAGTTTACTATTAGAAGCAAATATTCACATTTGAGAAGTTGCAACAAGTGATTTTAGTGATAAGTGATATTTTCTCTAATCTTAAATTCATACAGTTTTCCCACCTCTAACCATGTCAGTCAAATGTTTTCCAATTAATCAGCTAATGATTTCTGTCCTAGAGTAGTGGCGGGTTTCTGGGTGTCACACATAATTGTGATACTGATACTGATACTCCAAAAACAAATACTGCCCCTCTAGTAGGTTAGTCCATGACAGATGCAGTATGTGTTTCCAAGGTCAAAAATGAACATCTGAGCTTGAGCCCTAAGGTCGTAGTGATTGGCCCGATTAGTGACTGATTAGTCATTGTACATCACTCTGGATCATTCGATAATGGAAAAGTATTCAGTGATAAATGTCTTAAGTGTTGTTGATTGAAACAGTGAATTAGTGTTTCACAATGTACTATATTGAAGAAAATCAGAAAGAGTGTATGGTATTTACTGTAAAATCTTAATGGTGACTACTGTATGTGCTCGATATGCAGTATGGACCAGAGATTGTTATGAGTGCGGGCATCCAGGAGTAGATGATGATGATGAATGGTGCACTAGTAAAATTAAATGACATCACCTACTACCTACTGTGTGTGATTTTGGGTCATGGGCATGGCACGATGTTATGTCTTGTTGCCTGGTCAGCCTGTCGTGATGCACTGAAAGTCACCTCATTCTTCACAGTGTAGAGGGCCTCTCTGGAGCCTGCAGGGAGGCCACTGTGGAGTGATGGGGGAGGGAAAGAGAAAAGGGGTGAGTGCAATACGAAAGGAATAAAAAAATTAGGGAAAGAAGGGGAAGGAAAGACTCAGTATGTGTGGTGGAAGGTCAGAATGAAAATCAGAACGTAAGGAGAAGAGAAAAACAAGCATGGAGAGGAATAGTACAGAGCAGTGGAACAGAGAGGGGGGGAGCAGGGACTGCTAGCAAGTGACAGGGGGCCATATTTACTATGGCAACCATCGCTGGGCCTTTTCCGTGTCGTTGTATTAATACCTCTCATACCCTCCCCTTAATGCTGCTTCAAACAGGAGTATGTGTCCATGCACATTCACACAAATTCACACACACAAAGCAACCTCATTTCAACCTTGCTTTGTCAACAATGACTGTTTACACGGACTAGAATAATGTTAGTGCGTTACTCTGATAAGACAAATGCTTTGTAATGCTTTAAAATGAAACCCACACTTAATGAGGCATTTCAGAGAAAGTGGAAATAAATGCTGGATACCTATGTAGTACAGAACTGAGAAACTAAAGTGAAGTTTGTTTCTAATAGTGTGACAAATTTTGTCTGTGCCGTATTTACTGTACGTCTTGCGTTCAATTTGAAGGGTTTGAAATGACAACAAGCCACGAAATGGGAACATCCTCACAGCAGGTACAAGCAGATAGAAAATAAATATTTCTTGATTATCACCTATGAATGTACAGTAGGTGGATCAAACGGATAAGGTTTAATGTTTAATAAGGAACTTTTTTTGGTAATAATATTGTATGACTCCCCCCCCCCATCCTTTAATTTCACAGTAAGAACAACACTGTTCACACAAAAATTCAGTTTTGTTTTAAAAAATATTTCACTGTAATCAATAACTTTCACACAGACTGAAATTAAGTAGTCAAGACTCGCTTGGTGGGTAAGTCTTTGTTACCCAGAATTCTGCTGGCAGATGATGGCCACCGTGGTCATGCTACCATTTGATTGGTCAGCTGTCTTTAGCTCTGATCTATGATAGGAGAGAAGAAGCGCTAAGAAAAGCCCCACATGGGAGTGAGTGTGCATGTGTGTGCTAAGAGTGAAGGAGCTGTTCATCTTTCCATACCCATTGCTGACATTGCTGATTTGTTGCATTGGTGTGCATATGTGAGGTGTTTGTGTATGTTACTTTGTAGTGGTGAGTACTGTACTTCCATCTTCTTACATGAGGGAATGTAAGAAGATGGAAGATGTAATAGTAACTTTCAGTGTTTTCTGATACTAAGTGAATAAACAATTAATTCACAAGACAATCAGCAGATTCATCAGCATTAAACTTTTCAGCAAGTGGTTTCACTTTTAATCCTTCAATATGTACATACTTTCTCTAAGGTAACATTTTCAATGCAGAATTTTTACTTAATTAAGTGGGGTTTTACTACTTAGTGTGTTTTGCTGTCACTGGCATTTTTGTCACAGCAGCATTTTTATAAATGTTGATGAGAGAGAAATTTTTTTTTTACTGACTTTTTACTGACAGTGACTTCGTGACCAGCTCAGCACACTGAGATACTGTACAAAACACATATGAAAGGATGTTTGGAGCCGAGCCGAGAGAGCCGAGTAATTCAAAAATGAAAGATGATTCTTACTGGAAAGATGCCAGCGACAGAGAAAATATGAGTTTTTTAAAATTATATATGTGAGTGAATGTGGTTGAACACAATAGAAACAAAGAAAACAATACCAACAGTAACATCACCTGATTCGGTCAAATAGAACGAAGATGGATGATGAATGTTCTATTTGCTGTTCTCGTTAAGTAGACACCCCAAACGTGTGTGTCCCCATAGGGCTGTATCTAAATGGGTTACACCACCACCACCGTCTGTGTCTGTCGCAGTTCACAGTGGTGCAACATGTTGGCCAGAGGCGGACTGCCTGCCAATCTATCCACCCACCACAAACACACTGTGAGGCACATACCGAAATAACAGATGTGGCTGCAGTTTGTTTGCTCTTTTTTCCTCATATTGATCTTGACGAAGCACTTTCAACAACAGGAATAACAGTTTGTCAAAACAGAACATTAAGACAGACTCGTATCAAACATTTTCAAACCTTAGTTAGTTTTAGTCGGTTCAAATGTACAGAGAGTGGACAGAAAATCAAATAGGGAGCAGGATGGTGTGATCCTGTTGCGAGTGTGTTCAGACTGACTTTTCATTAACTCCTGCTCGCTCAGGTCTCTGCCTGAAACCTTCCTTTGTTCCTGCTGACTGGTTCAATCTGTGAATGAGTCATAAGTCACAGCCTTAGGAGAAACACAGCAGGAGGGGATGAGCAAAACTGTTTGTTTCCCAACACCAGCCACCTTTTTATTCAGCTGCTGCAGCTCACAGTCGCTCTGTTTACCATCATGATGATCCAGCAATTCTCACCCACTCATCACATATAAAAAATTGGAAAAAAAAGGAATGAAAATAAAAACACTAGCATGCAATAGAAACTAACAAAATATGGCTTTTAAATTAAACGTAATGACCTTTTGTTTTTTAAGGAGAAGAAGCTGTGGCATTGGGTAATTTAACCTTAATAAGGCATTTACTGTGAACAGTGAGTAAACAACCTTCCTCCTCTGGTGTCTGTAGAGGCCCACCGGGCTGTCACCTTATGACGCCTCAACTGGTAATCTAAACACATTTTTAGTTAAAAACAGAAGCTCATATTGGTAGCTGACTAATCAATGATAACCGATTAAAACAGACAAAAGATCCGTTAATTCAGTATGAAGAGTTCCTGTCTTCTTTCATCATACAGTATCAGAGGTATTAGAAAGTTTAAGTCTGAAAAAACAAGTACTTTGTGAACCTGCTTTTCAGAAAATGAAAATAATTAATGTAACTTTTGAATATTTATGGTTGCCTGTTTCTTTATTTGCTAAATGCTCTTCTTTGCTCACCAGAAGCAGGTTGCATGCAAAGAGTTTTCAGAGCTAATGTCTGCTAAAATGCTGCTATTAGAGACAAAAATGCTCCTTACGGCTAAAGGAAACTGCAGAGTCAAGGTTCTTTACTATAGACCTCTTTTTAAATTAGACATAGTCATTTGCTGCTATATTCATATAAAAATATTGCTGGGAACAGATTTAATGATGTAGAACAACACTTAATTTTGTTCCTAACCAGTTTGGGAACGCTCTAATTCTGATACACACTAAAAACTATGCTACGTTGGGTTTTACAGCGATAGTAGAACACATAGAATCCAGCAGCAATAAAACAGAATTTAAATT
Source organism: Ctenopoma multispine (assembly GCA_034779795.1). Classification (NCBI taxonomy): domain Eukaryota; kingdom Metazoa; phylum Chordata; class Actinopteri; order Anabantiformes; family Anabantidae; genus Ctenopoma; species Ctenopoma multispine. Next base: position 18,352,387 of record JAUYWH010000005.1, on the reverse strand, counting down.
ATTTATTACTTACAAAGGTAAAACATACTTTGGTAAAGTATTTACAGGCTGCTTGAAGAACACAGTATTGGCAAATACTTTTTTGTACAATTTACTATTAATATAATACTTCTGACTGACTGATTAACTGATTAACATACATTTGAGCCATTGCTATGACAAACCACATTCAACTACTGAGTCATATGAACCTGTGTCTAAGTCATTATACCCAATTAACAAGTTATCAGGAGTCATTTTTCCATCATCCACTATTTCCTTATTTCTCAGTATTATGTTATTCGTCATACATACATATTTTCCTTCTGTTGACAAATGTGACTGTAATTGGTCAGATTCTCCTTCTTGCCCACATCGAGTAGGGATTTTGTTTTTCTTTGCAGCTACTTTCTGCAAGTTGATGCTTTTCACCAGTCCTGCTCATACAGACAATTTCTTTCTGGCTGGACTGTTCTAATTCATCCTCCTAATACCTGCTAGGATGTTTTTATTAAGCTGATTATTGCCTACAGAGGCTGTAATTTGTTTCTGCATCATGCTACCTATTTCTGGAGCTGATGATAATGATGATGCATTAGTATGGAATCAGTTTCAGGTTGAGCTGCTGCCAAGATATCGACAACATGTGCATATTGTCTCTGTGACTCCTTCTCGCTTATTTTGTACCAATCTGACTGAGGCCATTAATGGACCTTTGAATCATCTCATGCAATTACATGTCTTACACTAAATTTAATGAGCCTTTAATGAACCTGCTGGTGCCGCGGACATCTATTATTGCTACACTAAAAATAAAAGCCCTGCCTTCGTCACAGTAATAAGATGTAGAGCTATTTCCTCAGCAGCCTTGAAGATTCACCACATCACAGCCTCTAAACCCAGTTTTGTTTCAGATGGATGCTGTCGGGGCAGCTTTAGAATAGCTTCAGTGATGTGTAACACCACAGAAGGACCGATTTTACTAGTCCACTCTAACCTACTGTTGGTAAACAGTCAATGCCTGCTTACAAAAGCAGAAAGGGAAAGAAAATTCCTCCCTTTCATCTCCTGCCAGCTCTGTCACCAGGGGATTTGGTGGAGTCCATGAGATAAAGGCGAAAGAAGATTGTGAGGAGGAGAGGAGATAGGGAGAAAAATGTAAGTTAGGGGGGTTAAATCAAGGAGGAATGAGAGTTGTATAATCAGTTGAAATAAGAAGAGAAGTTGCCTGGTGCTTTGTAGAGAAGAAATACAGTATGTGCAATGTGCTCGTAGGAGGGTGGAGGAGGAAAAGGACATGAAAGACGTGCCATGTGATGGTCGAGGAGGGGGATGGGTGAGGGTGTGTGGTTGGCTTTTTTTGCTCCCTCTGTGAATGTACGTCTGCCATTGGAGGAAAGGCCAGAACGGAGCCGTGGGAGCGTCATGTGCCAGAGCTGCAGATGGTGTGGCATTGCTGTCAGGGTTACGACTGGCCGTCCATCCACTGGGCTGGTCTCCATGTTCCAACCTTCTGAATTACCTCACAGCTGACAGAGAGAGATTCGAAGGATGGGGGGGAAGGATAAGTCAGGAGAAGAGGATCCAGGGGCTGAAATGGGGGAGGGAGTAAAACCAGAGGAAAGAGAGCGACTAGACACAAGTACTAAATGTGATGGGATTATATGACACAGGGGGGTGGCTACAACTGTAAATGAGAGAAGGGAAGGAGAGTCACAAAATTTTTGACTCTCTGACCTCCTAATAGGGAAGAAAAGCTTCTCAGAGCTGCATTTGTTTAATGTTTTCATTGCAAAGAGAATAATGCTGAGAAGTCCAATCTAGACCAAACTGATTTATATCATAGCCCTCACAGGCACAGATGACTCCTGTCAAAAGAGTAAATATGATTCAGTCATCTGTCAGGAAGAAAGGGAAGAGAGGGGGCAGGCGAGGGAGAGATGCAGAGGGAAGTAATGAGAAAATCTTTGGGCAAAGTGTTTTATCATAATGTTTTGTTTTGTTTTGTCATAAATGAATGTTTCATCTTCCATTGAATAAAGCCAGTGCAACAGAACATATTGAGCCCACAAGATATAATATACAGTTAACATACTAAAGAGTGCCCAGGATTTCCTTTGACACAAAATAAAATAAAAAACAGGACTAATAAATATCCCATACGATATGCTACTTTCTAAATGTAATCTTGTTTGATAGGGACTGACAGTTGCATGAAAAAAATTAATAAATTGAAAGTGTCTGTCAAAGACAGACCGTAGTTGAAAATCACAGCATCAGCTGAGGGAAAACAGCTGAAACATATGCCCTTTCCTGACACCCTCAAAGACAGACAGAGAGAGAGAGAGAGAGAGAAGTGTGAGTGGAAGACGGATCAGGAAATGCAGAATACTCATCCTCTGTAACCCATCAGTAATAAGAATTTGTTGAAGCTATTTGGGCATGTCTAATGGCCTGTGCTCCAGTGGACAGTGCACATTAAACCAATTGGATGTTTATATTTATCCACAAAGCTCCATGCCGATGGAAAACAACGTTGAGGTTTCATGACTTGGCACTGAATGCATTATTACATGCACTGCATCCTTTTTGCACCCTGTTTGTAAAAACAGTGTAATGTACAGTAAAGGTACTGTTGAGAGTGTTTTGCTAATCCAGTAAGGTGTTATTTTCACAGCTCTTAGCTGTGTGTTTTTTTTTTGTTCATTCTCACCACAGCAGCTGTCTTTCAGGAAGGATGATATAAAAACAGTTACTGCAGGTTCAGAGTTATTAATAAGTTGTGAAATGAACATGGTGTTTTTATTGGTCTTTTTGCAGTTTGAAAACAGATAAATGTTGTTTAGAGTGAACGAATGGATGTTTTTTTAACTACTGGATGATGTCTGTACTTAATAATGTGAACTAGTTATTAGTTTCTACTGACAACAACTGGCTGTCATCACATGGCTATATCATTTTTAGTAATTATACAGGCTCATTATTTAGCCATCAATGCGTTGCTCTTCTGCCTCACAGATTAATGCTGACCCCATGAGATTCAGAGCCAAATCATTTGGCACTTTTCTCTGCTGACCTTTCCAAATGTATCCCGTTATCACTATAATTCTCACAGCTACTGTACATAGACTGTACAAACAAACAAGGAAAAATAAAGGAAGTGGATCAATAGTGGCGAACACACCTTTAATGTAACTTGACAGAATTGCGAGTATGTTGAGCTGATAGGAGCGATGTGCTTGACAGCAGCACAACACAGTAGCCAAAGATCTGCTGAGCTGAGTCTGCCTGGTGTCCAGATGACATCACCAATCAGATAAAAGTCTCACTAAGGGCCACAACAAAATTACATCCCTGTCAGTGAGTTCAAATACAGATACAACCTCAATAAAGTCACTTCATGCTTTATTAAACTGCACTTATCTATTAATTGAATGTCTGTTTTTGCTCACGAGAGAAAAAGTAATATAGAAGATCCATTTGGCCCTCAGATATAAAATAAATATATACCAGTTGTACTGAGTTAAAGAAAATTATAACCACATGAACAGGCTCTTAATTTCTTTTAGAGTTTTCCAGAAACCCAACAAAGACTCACCCTGAGTCCTACGGGCTTATATTACAGAGCAGAAATTGCTCAGCAGAAGTTCTGGAAACTGCAAAGTGCAATGGAGAGCATTAAATGATTTCATCTTAGGTGAAGTCATAGAAAAGATAGCCTGCTCACTTGTATAAATATTTAAGTAGATCGGCATTAATCCTGAGTCAGTGACTATTTTAGGACAGCAGAACAATGTAGGAGGGTGCAAACTGATAGAGTAAGGTAGAGGATTTGCACAACCAGGACCTTTGTGTACATGATTTGGGGTTGGCAACACTCAGCATATTGTGTGTTTGAAGTTCTTTTCCTTCTCTCTTGAGCAATACGTCCCTGATCTTTCAATATCTGATAAACAATGAGGGAAGTGGATTTTAGCGGTTTATCGTGTTCAAAAAAAAGCTTCCCTGTGCCCCTTGCTCTCTGTGAGATCTAACAGAATAATCTGGTTACTTGATTTCTCTTCACTCCCGGGATCAATGTGGCACTGCGGGTAATCCATGTAAATGTGTTTGATGTACCAGCAGTCAGACAGGCTGAGTCAGTGTTCTAAGGGACTGAATGTGCCAGGAGCTTTTTAGAGGGGGCAAGACCAATGCTGCGAGGTTACCATTACAAATGCATGGAGGAATGATACCCAGATCGAGCTTTCAAAGGAATACTTAAACTTATTCACTTTGTTTCTTAGAGCTAGATGCGAAGACCGGTACCGCTCCTACATCTGTCCACTGATCATGTGGTTGACTTGACTCAGGATAAAGACTAGAAACAGGGGGAAACAGCAAGCCCAGATCCATCCAAAGGAAAGGGAAAGTGTTCATGCATTATTCCAAGATGGTTCAACCTTTTTCCAGCCTTGTAATCACATAATTTAATTAGCCTAAAATAGCTACTTTTTCTGTGTTAAGGGCTTAGGGGTCTTCATAAATAGGTGTCACTATATGCAAACTATTATTATTTTAAATTAGTTGATTGTTAATGTTGTATTTTATATAAAATGTACAGTAACTGCCAGTTATAAATAAGATTGACATGTTTATAATCTTACCGCAAGAACACAAATAACCCTGTTACCCAAGATGTACTATCAAACTATTCCTTTAATTAGCAAACTGCTATGAATATGATGGAGATTTTCTGCCCTAATCAAATCTCTTCAATTACCAGTACAGATGGACACTCAACCTTTACTGTAACCACCCTACACACACACAGAATAGTCATGCTCATCAGAAATAACCACTGACTCATTTGTAAAGCTGGTCCTGATGCTCTACACTTCCAGCTACCCCAAAGGGGTGTGTGGAGGCCTGTGAGATGCAAACTAGGGTAATAAGAATGAGTAATTATGGGAGTTTGACACCATATGGAGCTGCATCATCCACTATAGAGACAGAGACTCTTATTTCTTATCTGCAGCACTTGTTTTAATGGTATTTGATGATGAGATGAGCTTTTATCTTCTATGTGTAATAATAAATTAAATCATAGCATTACAGCACCAGCATTTACATAAGAAAAAATGTAAATATTATGGGCCCCATTTTCATTGTGGCACAAACACTAGCTGAAGCAGCATTTTAACAGCTTGGTAATTTATTGATAATGAAATTAATTTTGTCTGTAATTTTATCTGTGTGGTGTTTTGAAGTCAAGCACAGTACTGGTGGTACAGGGGAAAAAAGAGGCACCAAAGACACAAAAACATGAGACAAAAGAAAGATGACACTGCAGGTGGCGACTGGTGAAGTAAATGCTGTGTCATTTCAGTGCAGACAAGCCTTAGCCGCACATCGAGCTAGGAACTAGCCTTGTCCCTCTCAATAACAGTGAAAGTCATTCGCAAAAATGCTTTGGGTGGAGCTATTCATAGTCAGCCTGGAGAGACCGGCTTACACTGTCCGAGAACTGTGATGTCAGCATGCTGGATCAGATTTTGCTAGAGTGTGTATTTGACAGTGATGACTTTTCATTTGTTTCTGTAAATACATTTGTAACAGGACTATATGATTGATAAAGGAGAGACAGAAGAGCTGGTGAGAGGTGAGCGGAGGGCAGGGCAGTCTATGCTCTGAGGTAAACGGTCCAAACGTCTCCAAAAACAGAGAAGTGGAGGACAAGGGGTCAAAGATGGATGCTGTTGTAGAGAGCAGCAGAGTGTGTGTCTCCATGTGAGAGCATCAGTGAGAGTAATGGGTCTCTCCATTTGCCATTATCTTCACCATAATTACAAGGTGATGGACAGCAGGGCCACCGAGGCTTTAAATGAGCTGGATCTTTGTGTCACACCTGATGGAGAGGGACATGAGAGGAGAGAAGAGAAGGAGGGACACGGTTGTAGAGGGAAGATGAGGTTATTTAGCTGCAGAAAGGAAGTCAAGCGGTGTTAAAAAACACAAAAAAAACGGGGGGACAAAAAAGGAAACTGACAAGCAAAGAAGCATATGAAAGCACTTTCACACTTCTGCTGCTCGCTATGTCTTCTTCCTCTCCATTTAGTTCCCTCTGTACCTCCCATACAGAAGGTCTGTCATTATTTTCCCTTGGCTGTTTCAGGATTTTGTTTTGTCAGTGCTGTCTCTGTTTCTGCTCCTGTCCTCCTTTGCCCTCTCTTGTCTTTTTTCAGCTTCCTGCCTTTTCTTCTTCTCTCTCTTTCTCTTTTATTCCTTCCCAGGCTTTGGCGCTCTGTCTGCTAAATAAAAGAGAGTCTCTATGCTGGCTCTGTTTTTTTCAGACATGATGCTTCAGGCAAACCAGTGGGGTTCCTGAGCATGTGTTAACCACTCCCACTCACCGCACCTCTTGTTCGACATTCAAGCAACAGAAACACACACACACGCACGGAAACACATGAAGACAGGCAGACACAAACACATGAACGCACCTGTTGTGTTTTAGAAAAGTTAATATTTTTTCAAATACATCTTCTTTTCCTTTTTGTCCAGTTTCCCGCATGGACCAGGACCAAAAAGACATACTGTACCGACACTCATGGCACAGACACTAAATGGGTTCACAGAAACCACTGTCACAGACTTAGCTTATTCTTCTTTCCCTGTCTTCACGTGCAGCCCTTCATTAAAGACAAATCTAAGTGCCTCTGTGCCTTGTCTTGCAGCAATATTCCTTTGTCTCACATCTCATTATTCATCCTCCTTCATCTCACAGAGATGACAAATGTGGAATTACCTTTAATAGAGAGGTCAAAGTTAAGGGTCAGCTAAGCTTTAATCATTTTGCCTATAAAAAGTTCTCTTTTTACAATATCTTCACTTGGATGCTAAGGTATGATTAAACTTAAAGAAAGATTATGGTTGTAGCAAATATACATTTAAGTAGGAAGTATGTGTAAAGTTGGGGAAAGACCACTGATAATAAGAACATGAACATTAATTACAGACCTGTGACCAGAGGCAAACAGTGGATTCATGTGATAATTATTTGATTCGTGTTACATGCTCATCCACAGACGCACAACTTGTGTCCTTACTAATCAGGACATGCTGCTACTACTTCTACTGTACTTGGATTTTGCAAATAGCAAATGTTAGTAATGTTTGGATTGACAACAAGTAAATCAATTGTACAAACAAGTAAGGTTAAGAAAAACTCTTGTTAACAAGACAAAAAAAAGAAGTAATTCTGAAAAAATAAGAACATGTTTTTGTTTTTTTTTTATTTGTGGGAATCGTAACATAATCACTTCACCCACAGCCACATCTCTGTACAGGACATAAACAGAAACTCAGACACACATGTCTCTAAGTGGCTGTAACATCTTGGCTCCAGTGTTATTACTCTCTCTGTCTGTGTCCATGCCCAGCCTGCCCCGATGATCCTGTCATTATCACACCCTTAATGCATCTCACCACACTCTACATTTCCTCTGGCATGCCATCCATCTGCCTAATGGGCCAATAGGGTGCGGCCAGCCAGTCATCACTTGTGCCCGCTGCTGTTGTGTGTATATTTGTATAATCACTTATCTTTTTAACCATCGTCTGCATCAGACAGTATGTTTAAAGTCATCTGCTGGTGGTTTGTCTGTTTGTATCCATGTGTGGTTGTGTCGTCAACTTCGTTTACAGTCACCTGTGTTGCTATGAATGTGTTTGTGCCTGTGGTAGCTGTGTATCTGCTGTATGCGCTGTGTATGTTAGTGTGGCAGTGGCGGCGAACTCTCTAACTGCTTCAGCCATTAGGCCATTATGGACTGTAACTGAATACTCTGAAAGCTCAGCTCACGTCCACTGCTGGAGAGCGATGATGGATGGGTGTGTGGAGGGACGAGAGAAGTCATGTTGTAGCTGGAAGTTGTAAAAACAACAGGGAGCTTTACATTTATTTTAAGGATAATTTCAGTTCATCACAATTTATTTTTTTAATTATGGGGGTTGTTCTTAAAAAATAACTTCACCAACTTAATTATTGACATTTACAAAACAACGGGGAAAGATTACATGAGTAAAACATATTTGTAAGAGAAGCTGCAAAATAATTATTTAAATAGTGATTTGTAAATGTTCATTAGAATAACGTTGTTGGGAGAATCAAGCTATACTGTAGCTCACTACAAAAACAGGACCCAAGTTGTAATAAACTGGAATTATACTTTAAATTGTAATGTACTGATCACCAAATATTCACCAATATTTACCACCATTTTAATAGCATTTAAAGGTGGAAAATTATTTATATGATTTATGTGATTCAACACACACATACACACAGTTACAGTACACACAGTAGTCTCCATGCATCATCCAGACATATGCATCTTTTCCTACTAAATTCCAAAAGACATTGATAGTTATTGACTTATGCATGGTGAATTATTTAGTGTTTTGCACTTCGTTGTTGTTGACAAGCATGGTCAGTGTGTGTGTGTGTGTGTGTGTGTGTGAGACAAAGCCACAATATCCCTGCTCATTTGATGAAACACTCAGTCCTTGACCATTTCTCACTGGGACTTTTTGTCCAATCTGTTCCTCACACCCTACACACACACACACACACACACACACACACACACACCTTTCATGGTCTCTGAGGTGGAGGAGGAAAACAAGGAGGCAAGTAGAGAAGCACCAACTGTTCCTAACACACTCTCTTTTCCTCTCATCCCCTAGTCTCCCATAGGTCCCACCTCTTTTTCTCTTCCACCCCCAGCATCCTCCGCATACACCTCCTCTTCCTCCTCCTCCTCTTCCCCTCATCCCTTCCTTTCTGTCTCTCACTCCTGACTCACTCTGCCTCCCAGCTAATAGTGCCTGACTCATGTTTTTCTGTGTGTCAAGGGCAGACCCAGAGGAGAGAGAGAGGATGGATGAAGGGTAAAAAAAAGTCAGATAAGGGACGGAAGGGTGAGGACAAATGTAGTAAGTAGACAAAACTAGTTTTGATCAATCAAGATTAAGACACTGACAGAGAGAGAAATAGTGAATAAAAAAGTGTGGAAGGTGGAAGAAACACCTAAAGTGGCTGTGATCACTAGAGGAGTGATCAGATATCTGAGCCATCAGCAGGCGTTTAAAAGCTTTGGTCGACTAAAAGCTGAGTGTGTGGCTCTTTACTAATGGAGTTACTCTGTCATTAGTTTATACAGTATGTTGAGAATTGCTTCAGCGAAGTGCTGTTGTGAGACAATTACAATGAAACGCTTACTGTTGAGTACTCCTCTACATCACAGCAGTTTTCCAATCGTTACAGATGTTTAGTTCAGTTTAGTTTAGGTCACTTGGTCTCAGTATTGTACTTCTACTACTCATCCCAAAGGAGATCCGAGGCTTGTGTGGAGCACTTGATCTCTGCATTGTCCCCTTCTGTCCTTATTCTGCTCTTCTTACAACACATGTCCTGAGTCAGGGAAGTAAGACTTAGCACCCTCACAGTATTTAGTTCCTCTTTCTCAAGCTGAACTTTACAGTCTTTCTTTCTTCTAGTTTTCCATGTCAAGCTCACACACAGACTACTCTCACACCCCAGGGCTCAAAGTGTTTGCACGATTTTTGTGTCTTCTCTACACTGTGAGACATTAGTATCATCTATTTATAGTTAGCCCACTGCCACCCTGAGGAAGTACTGCAGAGGCTACATTTCACTGTGGCTCTATTAAAAGGTAAAAAGTGAGATGTCAGCAAAATATCCCATTTTTGTTTTACACTCATGGGAAGTACATGTCGTACTTGCACTCAAGGTGTTTATAAAATGATGCAAATGTTTTTAATAAATTATTATTAGCATTATTACACTCACATTTTAAGCCTCCTCTTCTCCTCTTCCTTTCTGCAGCGTGTCTGTTGCAGTCTGAGCTGGTGAACTACGAGAGAGTGAAGGAGTACTGTCTGAAGGTGCTGAGCCACCAGAGAGACCACTTTAAGGCCATGTACCGAGCCGGCATCGCCTTCTATCACCTGGGTGACTATGAATGTGCCCTGCGCTACCTGCGTGACGCCAAGAACCGTGAACCCACAGGTGACATTTGCTTATTAACAGTCTCCAACCTGCCATTGAAGAATTTTTAATCTCCTGTGTCTCTCTCTGTGATGAGCCACACACACTACAGTCAACAAGCTTGGCCATGTACATAAACACACAAAAACACAATGACAAGCAATAAGTAGCAATTAAAATCTTTGTTTTAAAATATCAACGTGTGTGTACATGCAAGTGATGCCTCAAGTAGTTTTGATTGCATGAGGGCTTCATGGAAGCTTCAGTAGTAGTTGATTCCCAGTTATAAACATTATGTGCCAGATGATTGATTGAAGTGAGGTAACCTTTCCACCTCCCATTCATCACATTTTCTCCTTCTCTCCTCATCACAGACACCAACGTCCTGCGGTACATTCAGCTGACAGAGATGAAGATGAGCAAGAGTGGACAGCGGGAACGAGAGAGTGGCAAAGAGACCCAGGGCTAACACTCGACCTTTAAACCTTCCCCACCCTTCAATCTTTGACCCTACGAGCAGTCCTACATCGACCCTCCCTCTCTACACCTCCTCTATAACAGCCACAGACAGGCAGAAGAGACAGATCCAATCACCTGGATAAAAACAGGAGACATATCAAACCCATGTGAAACCATCCCTCCTTTATCCTTCTCTACCCTCTTCTCTACCCTCTTCTCCCTCAGGTGCCGTGGTTCCTCTCTCTAGACGCAGACGATCGAGCAAACATAAAAACAACAAAAAGAAGAAAAATGCTGTATTATACTCATATGAACAGTCATTGTGGTGGAGTGAAAGGGAGCTACATAATATACATACGAATAATGGACATTTGCGAGATTTAGTAAATGTTCTTAAAAACAGTGAATACATTTTGTTTCCGCTCTCTTGCTCTCTCTTTCTCTCTCTGCCTTCTCTCTCTCTCTCCATGTTATCCTGAACTCTTGAGGAGAATATCGGGGTTGGGGTAGCTCGACCACACCAGGAGAAGAAGGGCAGGAGGGTGTGTGGGGAGGCAGTTTGGAGCGTGAGCAGTGCATAGAAAGGGGGGTGTGTGACATATATCAAGACCATAGCCCAATTTGATTGTACATCCTATTCCAACAGGGCTCTCTCAGGCCCCTTTCCCAGACTGTGGGACAGACTAGAAATTTTTCGACAAAGTCTGTCTCCGTGCTTAATCTATCACACTCCGTTCGGACTTTTCTTTCCTAGATGCCATTTATATCGGTTTCAGGACAGTTTTTTCAATTCAAGGGCTACGTCGAGCATTTTTAATCTGCTACTAGTTTTTTTATTTGCCTTCTGTATTTATCACACTCAGTAAGTAATCGATTGTCAATGGCGTCTGTGTGTGCACCAAACAGACTAAGTTGTGCGTCTTGATTCTGTTGTCCGAAACCCCTCCTGGGTCACATGATGTTGTTGAGACTATCAGAGCCCCTCCCTCCCATCACCTCTCCAATCTGTTCTCCTGTTAATGATGTCACAATGGAAAATAGCCAATGGGATCAGAGTTCCATCAACCACTGTTGGCTAGATGGAGATTCACTCTTGAGTTTCACAGCGACAAACACTGTGATGTTTCTCTAAAGGGGGGTCCGACCTTTTATCACTAAAGCTGAAGTTTCCCAGACAGCATCAGTGCAGGGAAAACAAACACACTCATCCGTCCCAGCGGTCCAAACCACCATCTTGGAGCTTTAGTGCACTTCAGCAAAAGTGAGCCGTTTGAGATTTCTTCCTTGTTCAATTCATTGTATGTTGATGGATAAAATATCTGGAAATTTGTTCCCAACTTAGAGCTGTGAGGACAGATAACACACAGCATTAGCATTAGACACCACTGGTGTTATGGTTTGTGAATATCCATAACTAGCTGTCAAAAGATACACACATAATTTGCTACTGCTTCTCTTGTGACTTGTGAAGCCAAATCATTGATGCAATGCAAATATTGCTTTTACAGTAGCTTTACCACAGGGTTCAAATCTGCTTACCCTGTTCTGCAGAAGGTTGGATTGACAATTTGTTAAAGCATGACCTGAAATTCGCTCGTCTCTGATGCCATGAAACCCAGTTTCCTCTTTCCTGTGTGCAAGCCCCAACTCCTGCATGTAACATGCGGCTCCAGAGAGTTCTTTCAGATGTATGGCATAGGGATTATATCTGCTCTATTGCTTTCTGACATGGCATGCTGCCACTAAACTGTTTGCTCATACCTCTATTTTATCCATCCTGCCCTTTATAGACACAAAGGGTGGCGACCGACTGTGATCACAGCAGTAGAACAGGCATCAAATATATCTGGGATGTGGAGATTTTAAATATATTAGGATCACCATCATGCGTCAGCCAAGGAGAAAGATGAGATAGGTTAAAAGAGGTGCAAGACGAAGTCAAAGAAAGATGGTGTAAATTCCCCTCCCTGTTTTTTTAAAGTGACCTGCTTGGAGGTAAATAGGGACCTAAGTGTGTCAATGGGACTCTGGAGAGACGGCACCGTGTTGAAGAGACCAGCATGATACAGAGAGGCTCCAGTGGAAGTAGGCCATTATCAGCCCCAGTAAAGCAGCTGCAGCTTTATTGTGATAGTGGAAAAGTTCAGAGCTGATTTATCATTATACTTGTAATGGCCTAAAATAAAGTATGTGGACCCTTGAGTGTTACATCCACATACTGTGTAATTGCTAAATATCTCAATCTCAAACTTAATATGTCTCAAATTGCAATTTGGGAATTTTTCCACTGTGGGAACTTTTGGTAGCACTGTAAATATCACACTTAGTTACTCATTCAGATAAAATGGTGCCCTTTAAATATAAGCCTCCATGTAGTAAATATGGGGTGGGCGTTCTTACAGCAGATGTTATCTTGTCATAGCAGAAACACACAGGTGTCACAACATTACCAAAGGTTCTGCTCCAGTGCAGTGCATCGATTAATATTCATATCTGTTATGGTCTATTTAACATGCAACTGCAATAGTCCCCACAAAATGACCTAATAACATCTCTAATTTGAATCAAGCCGCCCCACAATATGAAAAACAATCCAAGTACACTAAACCACACAACTACTGTATGTAGTGGACGGTCACATAGTTTTGGCCATTGAGTTTATTAACATCACACATAGCTTAATGCAACAATATATCTAACATGTCTTAGCTAACATTTTCTTTAAGGAAATGTTAGGTGTTTTGGGAAATGTGCTTATTTGTTACATAAAATAATGATACCACTTTCATGTCTGTCATTAATATGAGGCTGGAGTCTGGCTGCACACACCGGTAAACCAAAGCTAACTACCAAGTCCTCTGATGTTCGCTAATAAACGCTAAATAATCCTTTTGTTTAATCTGTGCAAAACTAAGCAATAAAACACAAAAAATATATAATTCGACACAGGATTTATTTTCATTTGTTGGTCATTTCCCAGAATATTGAACACTCCCTTTAAGTTACTTTACTATTATTGTTGAAAGAAATTAATTGACTTATCTGATTTCCATAATTTCGAGTACCTAAAATAACGTGACACTCTGAAGAATACTGAGTGGGAAACATTATTTTCCAGCTCTGGGGTTGATCAGGGTTGAAACATCAGATGCAGAAGCCATCCTCATTCTTGATGTGCCTCTGTTTTCTGTATTTTCTTTCTGTCTCTCTCTGGCCCTGATTTCCCAGAGGAGATAAATCAGCAAACAACAACGAGGAATGGCACCTGCAGGCTCAGTCTCCATGGCTGCCTGGGCTGAGTCTACTCACCCACGGGCCCCTCGGGGATAGGTCTCCTCCCATGGTCCTCTCTCCATGGCACCAGTCCGCTATCTTGTTTTCGTCTCGCTGTGCTAAGTCATTCTAGCTCAACGTGCACTACGACCGACTAGAGATAACTAACTGCACATCAAAGAGGTTGATTTCTGGCTGATTGGTTCTTGATTAATGGCGGAGCTGACGCTGAGGCTGTTATTGTGAACATAATCTGACAAGATGTCTGTGCAAATAGAGATAGAGACACCTGACATCTATATCAGTGTAGCTTTGAAAAACAAACAACAAAAAGCACAACAAAAAAGAGACGGAAAAGTGAAATTACTGGCTGTGTTATTTTATCTCTTTTACTTTGATGTCATAAGTGTTTGTCAAATGTCAAAGTAGTTTTTGTGAATACATGGTACAAATGTAAAAAAAAAAATCTTTACTGAATTACTTTAATGAATGAAAAAGAAAGAGATAGAAGAGATAGAAAAGAGAATTTTACTACAGCTCCTCCACAGAGCTGCTTTGTGACTGTATCTGTTGGCGTCCCTCTTGTGAAGGGATCCAGAACCAGTTCAGAGTACGTGCAATGCCCTTTGAACCCCCTCCCCCACCACCACCAACACTCCCGCCCCTGAATGACCTTTGATCCGACTCGTCTGTTTCTGTGAAGGTAGGCGACCAGTAACACAGGAGTGGATGAGAACTCTGAGGAACTGGTACCAGAGCACAGAGCTGCTCCTCACGCCCACAGACCTCCACCCTGTTTGTTTCTGTGTTGATGGAGACAAAAAAAAAAGGGGACATGAAGCTGGGGACGTCAAGGCTACGACTGCATTTTTGTCTCGCCTCGCTACCAAAAGGCCTTTTTTTCCATTCAACATCCAAACATCCAACAGGCCTCCTTGATCTGAACTGCTAGCCTGGGAATGCACTATTGATTGGTGAACTAAGATTATGAATAAAGTTTTAAACAAAGAGGGACGTTGTTGTTGTTGTTGTGTATAGAATTGAAGACGTGAGCCTCGGTTTTTCGCACTGATCATGAGTTCCTCCTTGACCTTTTAGCTTTGTATCATATCACATAATCTTTGTCAAGAGATTTACGTTGTTAAGGAGTTTAAGTGGTTGTTTGACTTGTGAGTCCTTAAAGTGCTGAGAAGAGAGATTTGACTGCGTCCTGTACTGATCCATGACACTGATGCACCATGACGTCATCTAAGAGACAACTACTAAACCTTCTTCAATTTATGGATGTAAATGTGGAGCATCCTGAACAGTTTGACTAGTGATGCTCAACACCACTTTTATTCATTTTAACTCTTTTTACTAAGACCTGTGGCCTTCAAGGGATACTCATACTTATTTCATACAGAAGCTCTGGCCCGGGGGTTTTCTCCCCTCTCGGGGCATTGGGTCTGGCCTGGTAGGCCTGTTCAGTAATCCATCCACGAGTGCAGCCAATAACATGTTCATTCTACTATATTTACAGTAGGTCATTTTATTATGAAACAAGGTGTAATGATCTGCCAAAGCTTAAGTAACAGCAGTTCTGCTGTTATGAGGACAAACACACCAACTGGCAGGCAATCTGGTGAGCTCTTGTGTTCAAACACACACACACAAACACACACACACATCTTATCTTTCTTTCTTTCTGTCTTTATCCACCAGTGATTTTTCTGTTTCTCTTCTTTCATTTGTCCACATCCTCTGTGTAGTGGCACCACCTGAGTATTCCCTTGTTTATAATACATTTGCTGCTTGAAACAAGGGGAAAAGGGGAAAGACGTGGTGATAGACAGAAGAACATGAGGTGAAGAAATGTGGTTAACGTGTGAGAGGGTCATCACAGCTGTAAGGGAGTAGGCAGCTACACACAGACATGAAAAGTGCACATTGTCTTCCTTATTCACAGGCAACATCGTTGTGTATGTGTCTGTGTTGTAGCTGTGAACCGGTCATGCGAGGCTCAGCCTGCTGAATCCTTTCTGCTGGCTCTTTAACACCTTCATTTTGAGGCCCACCATGCCCTTTTTTACCATTTTCTTTATTGCTGCTTTTAATAGCATCACCATGGAAGTGAAGAGGAGGTTGCTAGGTAACTGGCTGGCGTCTGGATGGGTGTTTGATAGGCGATCACACTGACAGACTCAGCGCTGAAGTGTGTGGTAATTTGTGTGTTTATGCAGTGTGTATCACCTGTACACACACTGTATGTGTATGAATCTGTCTCTGCTCTCAAAGGTTTTCATGTCAGTGTGAAATATCACATTTAGTTTGGCATTTAAACAATTCCCTTCCACTCAGAAGTCTAATTTTTAACCCTAAAATCTCCATTAGATGCTCTGAATGCATTAGTGCACCGTCACCAGCCTTTAATAGTAGCTGCAGTGTGAGACAGCGACTAGCTGAACACATTACATGTAGGAAAACAGCAGACTGTGAAGTGATATGACATCATAGGAAACAGTGATGACACCTAGAGGATTTTATCTTCTACTGCAGTCACCTTTGTCTCTGTAAACACCTAGACATGTTGAACATGATAATCTTATTTAAGGTAAGACTACTACTACTACTACTCACTACTATACTAAATAATCTCATTTATTATGATACTGAAGCATTAACATCTGACCAGATGTGTAAAACTCAGTTTGTTCAGTCTGGTGTTTCAGGAGTCACCAGAGGAAGTTCGTTTTGTTTTTTGTCTGCCTGAGTGTGATGATTGAATAGAAATGTGGCTTCACTTTTATTACCTGTCTCTCTTTCCATCCATAAATCAAGAAGCTGAAACTAGCTCCACACTGAGCAGCTGCAACAGTAAAATACTGCTAAAAACATTGTTTCATCAGTATAAACATATTTAATAAGGTTTGAGCAACAAGGCTCATTTTATACCAGAACAAGAAGGTAGGTACTAATTTTGATACTTCTACTTAAGACAACATGAACAAATGTAGCACTGACACTGAAGACTCTTTGTTTGTTTGTTTTTTTATTTCTCTCTCATTCATCATGTTTCACACTTATTCCTCACTGGAACCAGAAATGTCACAGGTTGACACTGGAGATAACATGGACGTTTCAGTAAGCAGATTCCTAGGTTTTCCTTGTTTTTCCTGTTATATTAACAAATATATACAGATATCCCAGGAAGAGCAATGTAGTAATAATTCATTCTTTCCAATAATAACAATAAATTTAATAAATACTCAGTGTTCTTAACCACACGAGGAAAATGAGTGTAGGCTCACTCTTCTACCAATGGGATTGTCATCATCCCATATATCAACACACACACACACACACACACACACACACACTCGTTTTCACACACTCACCTAGAGAAATTTGCACAGTCAAGTAAATGCCATTCGCAACCCAAACAAAATGTCCACCATACGAAAACAACTTCAGAGATAAAAGTTGATTTGTCAGCCGTGACTGGAGCGCTAGGTGCCTCGTCCACTAGTCCACAGAGAGACTAAATAGTCGCACAACATGGCTCCTAAAGTGCCACTGATGTTGAGTACAGCAGGTCAGAAGAGAATATGAAGCTTCAAAAGGTCCTACGTGAACATGAGGTTGAGAGCAGGTTCCCCTCAGTATCTCCTTCATTTGTGTCCATCTTTAGTGGCATGAACGGGATCCACACAGAGTGCTACTGACTGACTGCTGACTGCTAGCGAGAAATGGTTTTCATCAAATAACGTGTTAAAGACAAACAGATGAAAATGTGTGTGTAGCAACCAGTGGTGCTGCTTTGGAGAATTGCTAAGTGTAGCGTACAGCAAACCATTCACACGTAAAATAACATGCACTGAAAAAGCACCAGCACGGAGAAATGAACTCAACGTGGTCATCCACACATGTACAGTAACGTATGCACACTCACACCGAGAGAAAAACACCTGCCAAACCAATAAAAAACTGTTTTGCTAACAGGTTGCTGCAGGGATTGTGCGAGCAATGCACTGAGAAAATAAACTCTTTTACTGTACAAGGCTGATGATAATCTGCCAGTGCTTTGAGAAAAAGGCTTTTTCCTGTTTCAGTCTTGGAGGGAAGAAGACTATGACCCCCATGCAGAAGAGATGACACGTGAGGATGAAGGCAGAGCTCACAAAGCAGGTGTTTGTGCACCGGCAGAACAAATGGTGTGCAAAATAAGAACAAGGACACTCTCTATTAAGAATTTTAAACAGTTCAGCTCCTGTGTTTGCCAAGGAAAACACCTCTGAAACAATTAGCATACAGGTGGAATGAAGGTTTTTGTTGTTTTTGGAAAGGAAGACAGGAAAGATGCAAGCAGAAAGTGGGGCGGCGACACAGACAGGCATAAGCACAAGCAGACGGATTGAAATGAACAGTTATCAAAGTCAAAAAGTGGCTTTTTAAGTAGTTGAATGGCTTTTGGAGGTTGTTGAGTCTCAAAGGAAATGCAACTTGGTCATGGGGCATTAAGAAGCAGAGTAGAGATGGCTTCCAAGGAGGACGTGCCGGGTAAGGTGAGCACACTACAAGGCTCTTGAGAGGTCTCTAGGACCCTCAGTGTCATGCAGGCTAGAGAGCTCTATCGGGGAAAGGCTCGCTGTAAGGGTTTCATGCCTTATTTGGACACTAAAAGGGCACACGAGTAGGAGGCCTCCCAGTAAGAGCCTACAGACATGACAGGAGGGAGGGTTTTGCAAACCTCAGTGAGTGCACTTTGTTCGGCTCAGACATCAGTAGGCATTACTAAGCTCTAATGTCCTGGAACAGGTTTGAACGCAAAGTACAAATATCTGCCTGCTGTTTTTCACTATGAGTATTGCTGTCCGCACAGAGTGGCGGGCTGCAGCTTTCCACACAGCGGAACAGTGTGGTCCAAACTCTGGCCTTCCATATCCATGTCCATCAGGTTGGGTCGCGCTGCACTGGCACTGCTGTCCCCCGAACCAAGCGGGCTGTCACAGCTGCTGCCCGGCGACGAGCTCAGGGTCCGGGAGATAGAACCTATCTTCCAGGGATCGGCTCTCATCCTGGCCGGGGTGGGCCGTGGTCGTGGGGCAAACTCCAGTGTCTTAGGTCTCTCCAGGGGGCTGATGAGGCAAAGAGGATCTGGGTCAGGGATCGGTGGAGCGGGAGCTTTGCGGCGATGTGGAACTGGGAAGATGGTGGAGGGGTCGGGGAGACGAGGGATGTCCAGGGTGTCCTGTGTACCTGAAAAATAAAAGCGAGGCATGAGGAAAATGTTTAACTGTTGTTGGTAAAAGGCCATAAAGGCATCTGTCTTCTCCTCCAAGCATCAATGTGAGAATTTCATACTTAATTGTAATTTAAAGTTTTGGTCAAATACAACCCTAAAATTGTATCCTTAGACTGTTTGTATTTTTCTTTCTTAATCATAGTAGTTTTTTTCCAAAGCTGCATTATGTGATATTTAGCTCATTTCAAAGACACAGTCCTCAGTGCACACCCTTAGTACATCAGCGTGTGACGTTTTTTGCAGGTGTTATCATTATAATTGCTCACAAGTTAGTTTATACAAACCTTTAGTTAATCAGGGCCTAAGAGTACAATAAAGTAAAACATAAAACGTACGTCTAAGTTTAAGATAAATGAGTGAAAAACAGTTGTATGTTCCTTAACACATAAACAAATGCAGACTCTAACTGTTTAACTGTCTCTGTACCTTTGTTAGTTGTGATGTGTGGTACCCCCGGTGGAGGAGGCATGGGCATGCTCCCATCTGACGGTGTCCTGTGGTGTCCCAGAGTTTGGGCACGTGGTCGTATCGCCCCGTCTGAAGGGGTGCGTCTGTGTCCTCGGTTCAGGGCCATGGCTGCAGACACGTGGGTGGGTGTGAGCGACTGGTTGGGCTCCTTCTTGAAGCTCTCCGCCCGCAGGTCTAAGAGCGGGTTGAGGGCGGGAGCTGGAGGCGCTGCCGGTGTTTTGATCCCTGTCGTCGGGGTCAGGGGATACTCGTCTGGGTCAGAGGGGAGGAGGGACTTTGTGGAGTTGCAGTCAGACAAAGAGGACAAAGAGAGGAGTGTAACAGAGGGAGAAGGGTCCATGCAGGGGAGCGCTGAATCATGATGTCTGGAGAGGGAGAGGGAGAGGTTTCGGCTGGGTGGAGAGGTGCTGCGACGGAAACGTCCCGTCCGCTGGAACAGACCCTCTTTTTTCTTACGCTGCTCCTCTCTGAGGTCCTGCTCGTCCTGAAGCACCTGACAACAACATCAGGTCACATTAACATGCTGCATAAATAAAAAATACACTGACGGGCTTCGTGCTTTGAAGCTTGTTGCTTTTTCCCTAGAAATATTTAGTATCTGAGAAAAGGTCGACCATAAGGAGACTTACCTGCCACGACCAAATTTTAATCTAAACTACAGGTAAATTCCTGCTTTACACTTAATTCTGACCAGGCAATAAATTTTTTTGTAGTTTAAGAGGAAGCTGCTTGTGTAAACAGGGCAGGGGGAATAATACATTTAAAAAATTATTAATTTAATAACCCCCTCAGCAAATAAATTAAATTAAAATTAAATTTAAGTATACACTGTTTAGATATCAAGCCCCAGAGTTTAGAAATCAGTCAAACAAACATACTATAGAAATCTAACTCCAGAAACTAAATATTTCTTAAAATACCAGCTGAAATATTGCATATACATATAAATATGTATCTACCAGAGAACACAAAAAGCACCTGAAATCCACTTGGTCCTGGATGTCCACTTCAGCAAAATGATCTTAGGTGATAAAGATGTGGTCTGATCATAGCTGGTTATGCAAGTAGTTGTTCTGAGTGCTTATAGTTGTATTTTATTATATGTTATTGTTATTTTATTATAACAATAATATTCTCCGTCTACATCGGGTGCTTTTCAGCTGCGATTATTTAATTGTGGTCATTCTGACTAAGAGGTTGTGGTCATCCCTTCTATTGACGAGATGCAGGAAAGATGGTTTGAATGTGTATCTGTATTACACAAAAACATAAAGTAGGTTCCATGGACTTTCATTTATTTACTATGTAAATTCTGCCATGTCAGGAGAGAGAGTTTTGAGAAATAAAAGTATTTTTTGTTTATTGTAACTGTGTATAACTGTCCATATTAGTAAGGACCTGCTGGACTCTTCTGTTGAAGTTGAGATCACAGTGGGGGTTTTACAGCTCCCCTGTTTAGCCCGTGTTCTGTTTCCTACCTGTATTTTTCCCAGCTGCAGCAGGTCTTGACCCAGAGCGACAGACGCGAGCAGAGAGGCACAACCCAACAGCAACATGTCACTCTTCTTCCTCTGGCTGCAGCGACGGAGCGAGTCCTGGTAGCTCACGCCCGTCCCCAGGCCTCCGGGACCCAGGCTCGTATTTCCAACAGCGGGCATCATGTTGGACCCCAGGCTGCTCCACAGAGACCCCGAGTCCTCCGTGGCCCCGTTACTGCTGGTCTCTGAGGGCAGCAAGGACCCTGGTGATTCCTCAAACTCACAGCACTCCTCTAGTAAGAGAGAAAAAAACGATTCACGTGAGGTTGTTTCTTGTCACTAACTTTAGAGATGCACAGTTTATAATGGAAAGTAGAGACTCACCCATTTCATTCAAGCTGGAGAAGCCGGCACTCATGGGTGCATGCTTGGGAGATTTGCCCAGGTTTGGTGCACTGGACGACCAAACTTTGCTTCCCTCACTCAGTGATTTCAGTCTGCAAACAGAGCAATATTCATCCAAAACACATCCAAACTAAATAAATGATTCATTTCTAATCAACGTATTAAGTCAGAAAGGCCACACTTCCTTTTACTAGCTGTAGTGTTTTGATACAATATAGTTTTGTCTAATTTGTGTAATTTGTGTTTTCTTAAAAGGAGATTAAATATCACAAAGCACTGTGCTTTGAAAGTCATGTCATTTATTTATCTCTGGAAACGTGGAGAAAAATTCTGATGTTATTATATTCAGATGTGTTTGTGTAAACTCTCTCCCATGGTCTAAACCTATCTCACAGAAAAGATCAAGTTTCATTTAATCTTGATAAAAGTTGGTGCCATTAACACAAAAAGTGATTAGAAGTTTTCATTTTCAGTTTTAATCTAGCTGGAAATAAATAGCAAACTATTAAGTCTTGTCGACAAACCTGAGGGATCAAAAAATACTAAAACGTGAAAGGACCAGTGTCTACGTACTTATCCTCCCCGCCAACTCGCTCTCTCTGGTGGGTGGAGCTCGGTCCCCAGGTGCGTCCTTTCTTCTTGTTGGTCGTCAGGTCTTCCTTCTTACACACAGCACTGCGGCCCCACGTCTTACTGCCATCACTCGGTGTCACTTAGCAGCACACAGCAAACAGTACAAACATTCAGAAAACCACATAAATTTTTTAACTAAACCATATTTTATAAAAATTGTCAGGTCGTTTCTGCAATTCTGTCTAAAACCTTAGTATTAGTAAAGGGCCTTGATGAAAAAAAGTATCTAAACGTAAGTGTTGTGTTTGGGAAACAGATCTAAGTTCATCATTTGATCAACAGGAATATTAAAGTCTGTTAGAGTTGAAGTCTGCAGAAACCTCTGAATAATGTCAAAATACGTACAGTAAGAGTACGGCTCTACGCGTTTTTTCCTCTTCTCTCAGTCTTCTTTTAAGTAACTGGTGAATTTAGAGGTTTCATGTGTAATCACCCATATTTACTAAATCTGTTCTTACATTTCCTCCACCACAGCCAACTTGTGCTAACACTGTTCTGCACTATCTCAAAACCATGTTCCTAATCAAGCACGGGACGCACCACAAGCTTGAAAAACGTGGACCGGGTCTTACTTATTAGTGAGGAGGCAGAGAGAGCTGAATCGACATGTTTAATATATCTGAACAGAGCATTTATTGAAAGCATTATAAATTCTCAGTGACTCTGATGTACAGCAAACACTCACATGTCTAAATTTTTTTTTTCTGAAAGAAGACGATCACATAACATTCCTGCTAATTCTTTACATTTTCTGTGCCACAGATTTAAATTTAATCACTCTGTGTGTTTGCTCTCACATCTGATGGCTCTTAGTCGGGGTATGACGCCAGGGCTGGCGGGCGGCGTGGTGCTCTCACTGCCCTGGGTCTTCCTCTTGTCCACAC
Organism: Ctenopoma multispine; assembly: GCA_034779795.1. Lineage (NCBI taxonomy): Eukaryota > Metazoa > Chordata > Actinopteri > Anabantiformes > Anabantidae > Ctenopoma > Ctenopoma multispine. The sequence continues at coordinate 18,329,473 of JAUYWH010000005.1, read as the reverse complement.
TGGGAGACGCCTGTACGGTGATCTTATGCTCAAAGCCTGCGGGACACAAAGAGAAGAACATGTAACAAAGACTGTTGATTATTTTTATTTTTTTTTTAAATATGTTTTATATGTTTTACATAGGACCTAATAATAATATTGAATATGTTGCTACTAAACTGGGAGCTCTGCCAGTTTTTGTGTACCTTTGCTCATATATATATACATATATAAAGGTTCTAGATTAAAGTAAATGTCATGGGTAAGAATAAAAAACTGTATCTTAAATTTACATACAGTACATGCATTAGCTTTAACAATATAATTAAAGAGTAGTTTTAGAATATAATTAGCATATAAACATTCAACAGAAAGTTACAGAACCCTGTTTCTTCTGTATTATTTGTGAGGTGTGCTTGATAAATGTGACGAGCTGCACACAGTGATCGTTTATCTTTCAGAAACACAGGTACATTCATCAGACTACGACTGAACACTCTGACTGCAGTTCGTCTCTCCACCCACCAGATGGCAGACTGATGCAATTGCTGTCTCGGCCCAGCTTCAGTAATCTGCTCTTCTTAAAGTGGCCCTTTCTCTTCTTCACGCTGGGTTTTTCTTGGTACATCTGGTGGATGATGATGTTTAGCTCTCGCTCCACGATGTCAATCTCTCTCTCTGCCAGCTCCTGTTCTCTCCTCTTCAGCTGCTCCTCCTGCTCCCTCTGCTCCTCGGCTGCTCGAGCCAACGCCTCCTCCCAAGATCTCAGCTCCTGCAGAGTGGAGAGGAGAGGAGAGGAGAATAGGTTGTTAGCATAGTAAGCACCTCTTCAAACACCTCTTTTTTTAAATCAGCTTGTCGCTGAGGTTATTCTAATTTGCAGAAACACCTTAGACAGTGGCACTTTCTCAGAGGATGTCAATTGTTGTGCATCACTAAAATATTCAGATCCTTGAGTCAAAGCTAATACAACACTGTAGAAATACTCTATTACAAGTACTGCAAAGGTCAGGCATTGTGTGTTACTCAAGTAAATGTATGTAGGAAAATGTACTTAGTTACTTAAACGTACTCAGTGCAGTAAAATGGGCCCTTTGATATTAGACAGTAGATTCCCTTAATAGATCATTATTACTGATGTATTATTACATTTTGCTGTTGTAATCAATGGTGGTGGGCTTAACTTTTGCTGAAGTAACTTTTGTAAATATTCTGAGAAAAGTGAAAACTTCCTGAGAAGGTGACATCTTCACACTGTTTGTTTTGTTCAACCAATAATCCAAATATCAAACTTTATATTAAAACACTTAATATTTATTCACATTTTACAAGCTCATCATATGTACTGTATGCAAGTGTCTCATTATGTGAAGTAGCAAGTAAATAAAAGTGTCATTATATATTGCAGAGTACAGTATAAGTGAAATAATATATCAGAGTAGAATCTGGCGTGAAAAGAAAGTGCACAGGCAAATCACACATAAATTGTACTTGAATACAAGCAGATGTAGTCATACATTCATATATGTCCACATATCCATGTATTATTGTTCCTAAAACATCAACACCCAGAGTTGGCCTCCTATCAGATTTCTCACCTTCTCTTTGGCCCTAAGTTCATCAAACATCTGCTGGATCTCCAGCCTCCAGTCTTCTTGTAAGGAGTGGAACGACTCCAGAGGCATCTGGAACATGGCCGATTGCTCAATGGTCAGCAGGCGCCTCAGGATGCTCGTGAACGACGGCCTGCTGTGGGGGTTGGGGCTCCAGCACTCTGAGAGACAAGGGACAGGAGGTCATTTACAGTAATAAGTGTATTATGTATTTTATAGCCCTGGCAGATGATAGACAGTGGTACACATGTAAAATGTCATTACTACAGTAAGTTTGTGATCTTACACCCATTTAGTAGCAGATGGTTCAGTCAAAAGTGACTTTAAGGAACTATATCTTTTTATCTACAGTGTCTTCTTCTCCTGCCTACAATTACTGCTACATTAATAATATATAAAGAGTTGTAAGTGAAGTAAGTTATACTGTGTTATACATGTAATATGGTTAAATAATAAATGTACTGTAGAATATCACTAGACTTCTCCTGTAATCAACCTGCCCTGCATAAATACAGTGTATAAAAAAACCTCATAAAGTTAGATTAGTAATGAAACACAAAGAGGACTGAACCATGATGCACTTTTCTTTTTTTTTTTCTTTCCTGGCAGTAAAGAAGGCAACAGGAGAAGTGGAAGAGGGTAAGATGGGACAGCATATGCCAACCATCATGAGCCAAACACTGACTGACAGCGCTGCAGAGACATGGTGCGCACCTACAATAGTCTGCTGATCAGCACAGTCTCACCAACACTGCGCCACAACCATCTACTACAAGTCTGACACAATTCATGACAAGAAAATGAGTGTCAAAGGTCATCAGGGGGCAGAAACAGAGAGTGGTTTTATGGGCCTCAGCAGGTGATGTTGTGGGTTAAAGTTGCACAGAGAGGACATGAAAGTGAAATGATGACAGGAGGAAACAGAGTGTAGAGAGCGGTGAAGGATGACAAAGGAAAGATTAACGGATGAACATGGATAAGATGGAGTGGGGATGAGGAGTAAAAGAGCTTTAGGAGCAGAGTGGTAGTGGAGGGAGGTGACTGAAGTGTGCTGCTGGGCTGTTTTGAGAACAGCTCCCTCTTCTTTCATTAGACATAAAACCTGGCCTGCAGCTAAAGCAGGCGCATGAAAAAGTAGCCCAGGAGTGAGTACGTTAAGACAACTTGGATATTAGAGCAGGTGTGTGTTTAAACAGAAATTACTGTGAAACTAGAGCCGGTTAATACTCTGCCACTGTTAACAGAGGCTGCCAGGATTATTTGCAAGGTGAAAAGGAGAAATCTGGCCCAGGGGAGATCAGGCACAAGACTTCACAAGAAATCAACAATCTTCATCTATTTTAACTGTTAGTGCACTTACATTCAACCATAACCTCAAAAACATCTCAATGTCAGTGGACGCGAGGAAGGGTTTTTAGAAACTGTTTTTGTGTCTTCAATGTCGTGTGTAGTGACTGAAGTAAAGTGTAACCCAAGGACACAAATACAAAGTCTAACTGAGCAAGACCAAACAACTGTAAAGCTGTTTTTACCTGAGCACTGACTTGGTTTTCTTGCACCATATACTCACACAAACTTTTCCAGATGGTTGACTGCTTACCTGACAATAGCTGAGCAAAAGGTTCAGGGCAGGTTGAAGGGACAGGTAGTGTTAGCTTGTTCATGGCAACACCGTAAGCTACTGCCAGAGCATCTATCTCCCGGTAAGGAACTTCTCCAGTCAGCAGCTCCCAGAGTAACACACCAAAACTACAGGATGAGACAAAGACAGAAAAGAACAAGAAGAAAGAAAGTTTATTTTTCATTTTTATCGTTTTATGTTACATCCTTAGACAAAACCACGATGATGATGATTAATGATATAAGAAAAGTTCCTAGCAAGTTCATCTCAAACTAGTTTATTTTTGTCAGACACTATCACAGTGAGACTTCACAACACTGTGCTGTTCAGACAGGAAATTAATCTTACAAGGTTTTACTTTAAATCAGTGAATGTAAACTTCCCAATACAACCACATAAACAAGAAAATAAATCTGTCACTTGCCATCTTTCAGCCAAACGATGATTTTTCTCTAACTTCAACCAAAGTGCTTTTATTGCCCAAACTTAACCACACATGGGAGTTGAACTCTGGGCACCACCATCCACCCAAACCACACCAACACATTTTCCATTAATTAACGTACATTTACATTAAAATAATCATAAATGAATAAAACTGTAACATGAACACTACATTCCCACAAAAACGTAATCACATTAGCTATTTAGTTGCACAGGAACATATTTTTTTTGAGAAAAGTTGTTTTATTATCACACGCGTGAACAAAATCTGAAACACACTCTGTGTCACAGTCTAGCCTGTCCTGTATAAATCGGGGGAACAAGGTGACACAGAAATGCGTGCTGTACCTCCACAAGTCGCTGCTCTTAGAGAACAGGGACAGTTTGATGACCTCTGGGGCCATCCAGGCGTAGGTCCCCGCTGCACTCATCTTGGTGGTCTCGTGCCACTCTCTGGCCAGACCGAAGTCTGTGATCTTCAGGGTTTTCCCACTCAGGTCGTCCCGCTCCAAAGGCTCAAGGATGAGGACTATGGATCAGCAGGTTGACAAAGAGAGAACAGTTTGTGTTAAGAGATGGTGGCGCTGTATACACAGTACACGTCAGACACAACACACAACTATAGACACTATTTGGATTTTCATATAAAGGTAAATGTTTCCTGACAAGAGGGTAAGAAAAGTCGAAACACAGATAGCACAGTGTGAATTATTCCTGTTAACTAGAACGAACGCCTAGTTTTATAGAAACCTTAAACAATCTGTACAAACTTAGTCCTCTGATTTATCAGCTGAATTTGCAAAAGTAAGTAACTAAATGTTATTTTTGCTCCTTTTAAAGTAGCAAATGAATAAAAAAAATAAAAATAAAAAAAAGTACTGGTTTCTTAAAAGTGTTTTCTTAGTTATGTTAATAATTAAATTATTACATTATAATGTTGTGTTTCTATCTACAATGGCACATTTTGATCTCTGAGAGCAAAAGAACTTAAAAACACATTAAAAAGCAGTTTCACGTCCTATTTCATAATCAAAATATAACTGTGTTAGAATAAAAATGCCACATAAAGACATCAAATATAAACGGTGCACATGTTCAATAACGCGGCCATGTTTACAGAACAGGTGTGGTCGGACCAGTGAGCTATTCAGGTGTGTGTGTGTGTGTCTGAGCACAATTTCCACACAGAGACAACCATTTTAAGCTATACTCGTTAATGTAAACCTGTCGCCTCATATCTCTCTCTCTCTCTCTCTCCTTCTGTCCTGCTCTCTCTTCCATGTACCATGTATGACTTCCTCCTTCATTTCCGTGTGAGGGCTGGCTATGGAAATGTTTGGAGTGTACACAGTTCACAGGCACTGGGAGCCAGGTGGGGGTTGTTCTTTCTCGCTCTCTCTCTCTCTCACTTATCTACAGGCGTATGCAAAGGGTGGTGGAGAAAGGCTACACACACAGCGGCGTCTTTGTTTACACACACATGCATTCCTGCGCGTGTACACACACACACACACACACAGACCTTCCTGTGAAAAAGGTGTGTCTCTCCGTGCTCTGCTCTGTCCACAAGCTCACTGTAAGAGACCAGTTTCAGTGATAAAGCTGATCTCAGGACAGACTGTAAATATTTATATAGTCAGAAAATGATGAAAGAAGACTTTTTAGGTTTTATTCACACTAAAATAAAACCCTAGCATTCATAAAAGTAAAGTCCCCTTGATTATAACACATAATAACAGACATTATTGCACTCGTGTGTGCTCACTGTTCGACTCATGCAGCTGGCTGAGGAGGTTTCACTTTTTTACTGAACATCTAATGAGGATTTGATGCTTTTCTGTATCTTATAAGATAAAGACTAAAAGAGTGAAATGATACTACTGTACTTTTTACTCCACCACGTTTATATGAAACATTTTCAGTATAAGATTCTAAACTTAAAAAAACTACTTTTAATGAGCTCACAAAATACAAAAAAAATTTAAACCTATTTGTTATTTCTTATTTTTAAATCACACTGATCATCTCCTAGTTCCTCAGATTTCTCTTTGGAGAGTTCTGACATCTCATTAAGGAATCACTGGAAGAAGAATCCCACTTTACTTCAAATGGACCACATAAAGTTGTTACTGTGGGTTTATGGGTCATGTCAGCAAGCACCCAGCACAAACTTTATTCTAAGTTAAAGTGCAACTTGCCTGCTGACCTGGCCACTACCACTTTGTTTACATGTGTGAATCCCACATCCACTGCAGTTATAATGTCTTTAAAGGGATCCCTTCAAGACAAGTCTGTACTTCTACTCACAATACAACTACCTAAGCTGGTGTTAGCATGAAACTCAAAATCAGTTCTGCTCCGTCCAGTTACTTTCCACCACTATGTTTAGGTGGTGGTAATGTGACTCTGTGTCAGGTCTCCAGTCAGAGAATAATGCGGGTTGCTGACAGTGATAATAAACTACCACCACCATCCAGGAGACTTTTCTGTTCTTAAACTATTGCTTCTGTGAGGAACAGCTGTCTCTCCGGGGCTAACTCTTTCTTTTTCTCTGTGCGCCTCTAAAAAGCAAAAGATAGAGTCGAAAGAACGTTTGCACGCACACATGGGTGCGTTCTCCTCACACTGTACCTGTCCTGATTTGTTTGTGTGTACAAATAGGGAGCACAGCCATGAGGGGAAAAGGGGCATCAGGCCTGGAGGGTGAAGTGGAAACAGGAACGAAAAAAGGAAGAGAGTGATGACAAAGCAAAGACAGAAACTAAATGGAAGCAGGTTTACACAAACTGTATGTGTGAGTGAAGCAGCACGTCCCTCTGCTCCCATTCTGCCTCCTGCTGATATAAGGAAAATGTTCCATTACTTTTGCACCTCAAGAGAATTTCCTTGCTGCTTCTCAGCCCCACCTGCACGTACATTCACCCGGCCACGGGTTTCAACTACCACCAGCGTCTCGTCCATACGTCTAACGCAAACATCAACACGTGTGTGTTCAGCTGGCAGCACAGAAACCTAAAGTGCAGTGATACACAAATAACACCCGCGAGGGCGTGGGAAGCATCGCACCACATTTAATCACAGTGAAGAGAAGAAAAAAAACGTCCTCAAGGATAGTGTGGCTTTTACACAGTGCAACGCGAGCGCTGCTGCAAATGTTATGTTATGAACATTTGAACAAGAAGAAAGTAATACACACTGCTGACAAGCTCCCTGTTTACTACAACTTCCATAGCAGCCTGCATTATGGGAAATATCACAGGTCTGGATGTGTCATTGATTATAGCTTTAAGAGTTTAATACTACAACACATTTCATTAAGTTATAATGCTGGCACCTTCACTGCTCCAGGCTGCACGTGTGTCTGTTTGTCTGTGAGGTGTGATGTTTCTTTTTATGTCACAGAAGCGCCTGTCCTCCACTGAGCCCTCACTGTGCAAAGCCGATATCAGTGACACTTTATCTTACCAGTGACCTGTGTTACGCTTGTAACCTACAGAGAGCCACTAAATACATGTAAACTAGCCGATTAGCAAGAGTCGTGTCTGCAGCTCAGCGACGGCCCGGTCTGCTGTGGCGCCTTGTGAGAGCATCACAATACAGTTTAAACCTATTAAGGACTGGCACACAATGGTATGCATCAGTTTGTCATCAAGTGCTAATTTAGGAGACTACAGGGTTTAGGATGCCATTTGGGTCAAGCCAAACAGTGTGAAACTTATGTGGACATAAATCTAGCAAAGTATTATTGATCAGCTGTCCAAAACCCCTGCTGACTGGGGTGTGGCCCCAGAGTTTTCTGTCCACAGAGTGCAGCAGCAAGTTCCTGCCCCACGTGATTAGGTGTTGATTTAACCTCCCACCATTCCTTCCTCTGTCCTTGGACCCTGACCCCAGCTGAGTGTTGAGAAACTGAGTCACAGTTTAAACACTGATAGAGAAGTAACCAGCAGTGTTTTACCCTGACTAATTATCAGACTACACTAAGCACCGAGTGTGGAGGTGACACATTAGCCTACGGCCCACGCAGACACGTCACCCCAGAAAAATGCAGTAAAAATCTTCCTGAGTGATTTATGACCATTTGTGGGTCACATTTTTTCATGTGGTGGTTCTTATCAAACCAACAGAAAAGGAAAGGGCTACGACAGCAGTTATAAAAAAGATTTGTAATGGTAATAGTAAAGTGTTGCACTGTAAGCAACAATTAAATGTATTAATGCAGTTCTACATCAATTAAAATGAAATTCAACACCATGACTATATTTCCATTCAAATACATGGATACCTGAGTCACAAGCTTTTAATATCTCTGATACTATTGTCCACCTGGAGTACTCAACATTTATTGTTTAATGGCCTCATCTTTGCTAATAAAATCTAAAATACTTTGTAGGCATTAAATAGAACATGTAGAATATTATATTACACTTCAGTATATTTTATCATGAGTATTACAAATACAATACTTCAACACTGACCAGTCTGGCTGAAACCTTTGTCTGTGTGTGCTGCCTCGCCTTAAATAAACTATCTGACAGGAGAGACAGGGCACTGGGCGTGGTCCTCGGAGCAGTCAGCTGAGAGATTTATCCCGTCTGATCAGCTGATCAGGGATCTGCAGGTGGTGTCACAGCTTAAAACTAGTTTCACTTTGGTGCACGACAAACAGTGGTGACTGAAACTGAGCAAATCATCCTGTAGTTGAAGCTTTTAGATGTGGTTAAGTTATGCCTCTCCACAGTATGTAGTGACAGGGTAGCGCAGGGTATGAGGCGTTAACTGAAGTTTGTCTTTTTTATACTCAATATTTATATTGCCATGAACAAAAAAAGAGTAAAATTCAACAACACATATGATGCTATAAAGTACAATGCACATTTTTTTATTAAGATTATGGTGAGCTAGTGTCAACAGTACAAAGAGAAATCCACATTTCTTCTTCATTCTCAAAAGACATCAATACAAGAAGCTGAAATTTATTAAATGTAAGGAAACATTCACACACTCTATGAATCAAAACAAGCACATGACAGCAAAGCTTCTTTTCCTGATGTGAACAGATATTTGATGGTCAGACACCAATGACGGAGACTCTCAGCAGAGATGAGGAACTTCACAAATGCAAATGTTCTGTGTATGACCTAATGTCACTGAACTATGCATGAACAGTGAGACGGACACAACGCTCGACTGGTTAACATTCGGTCTGCAGTGTCGTTAACTTGTTGTTATGGTAACATGGGCAGAGGTTGCAGACTAAGACTCTGACGATGGAAAAGACGAGCACACTCGGTGGAGCTGACTGGAATCAGGTGTTCCTCACATGATTTAAAATCACTGGCTCATGCACAGCTAGTGACGTCCAATCATATTTATGCAGGTTGAATGCAGGTGGCCACTATAACGAGACATTTCATTGTCTACCTTAGTAGTTTTTTTTACTCAGATTTATTGTTCATGAGTTTATTAATGGAAAATTCATTCTACCTGCAGAGTTCTGCCAAGTCTAATCGTACAACCGTGCAAATGTTGAATCACAGTAAGAGCAGCCGCCAAGAAAAGCTGCGACCTTCAAATTCTATGTTTCGTGGTTTGCGGAAGGGCAGCGTCAGTCAGTCTGATGTTAAACAGATAAATAACATTTAAATATTTATCAGATACTGTATATATTCGTCTCAGAGCACCACTGTGTAAATACAACATCACAGAGCTGCTAACATTGCCCCTTGATGTGTTCATAATATAAAAATTTAAGTTTGACTTTTTAAACCAATATTTTAAAGCTGGTACCAAAGTCAAAATGAACAAACATTTAAATAATAACAAATCTAATCTAAAATCTAATTTAACAATTGTTGCTGTCTTCGTACAACTGTTAATCAAATTTAAGTTTTAAATGTTTTGCAAATCACTGGTTACAGTTTTTATTTACATTTTAGTCCCAACTTTTTCAGAAACATGGCTGCATGGGCTGTATATGCATTTAAAGAAACTAAATATTTAATAAGACTGAAGTTCATCCAGCTGGTATCTTAAATATTTGATGCTCTCTTAAATGTAAGTTAACTGAACCTGAGAAAAAATATTTAATAAACTAGTAAAAAGTATTAAGCTTGAATCAACGACTGTTTAGTTACACTTACACATATTACAGAAACAAAAATAACATGTAACTAACTTTCAATCTACAAAAAAGAAAAAGGGGCTTTTAACTCTCTTGGACATCTGCCAATATGCAAATTTTGTTTGTTGCAAAACGTAATCTGCTGAGCTGTCTGACATCTCTGCAGTGAATTAATTCAACTCATCATTTCAACTCAAAACATGTCGGTTGATCAAATCATCGTCATGGGTTCTGAAGTGGTCGAGAACGTTCCCATTACATTAACACAAAATAAGCTGATTCCACTTAATTCTCGTATGATATTTTACAGTGCAGGTGAAGAAGAACGTTTTTACCCTGTCCCTTCATCAGCCTCCTTTTCCCCTCCTCTTCAACAGGAACAGGTGTAGCCTGCAGGGTGAACAGCTGTTGCAGCGACGCCAAGTCAGTGAATCAGGACCAGTGTTCCAACAAAAACCAGACAAACTCCCCTGATACCTAAGATCTACCAACACAAACGCACCTTGTTCCGCCCACCTCTCCCTGTGTGAAGCTGCTGGTTGTTATTCACGTCTCTGCCAGCGTGTACCAGCACATCACAAGACAACCTGACTGACATGGCAGCAAAATGACAAAGCGTCAACACAGATGAGATCCCGACTCAAGGGATGCAGAGCTGCCCACCCCCGACCCCCACCCCCACCCCACCTGCCCTGTAGGCCCCAACGTCTCCATCCCTGTTTGACTTCAGTAAAAACTCAAAACCTTGCCAACAAAACAGCAACAGCCCGCTCCAACCCCACAGCTTTGTGACTGCCTCTTCATCTTCACGTTCCCCTCTTTTTCCCCATCATTATCCCCTCATTTCCACCCTCCCTCCTCCGGTGCCCACTGCCTGACTGTCTGCTATTGCAGCTGTCGCCAGCCTGGCTACAATCACAACACACCGGGGAGAAGAAATGGAAGAGGAGACGAAGGGAAAGCACAAGGGTGGAGGGAGTCAAAAAAAAGAGTAACTGAGGAGTGGATTGTGCTTTAGTAGTGGAGTGGGGAGGATAAGAAGATGAGGAGGCAAACAGGATGGAAGTCTGAGGATGAAGCGTGGGGGGAGGGGAGACAGAAGATGGGAGAGAAGGAAAGAGGCAAGAGAGGAACAAAAATGGCAGGAGGGATGAGAGCTACAGAAATGAGAACCAAACAGGGGAATGACATACTGGGAAAAAGCAGCTGAAAAAAAGAAGCAAGAGGGTAAGAAAAAAGGCAAGAAACCGAAAGCTAAATAGGGTAAGAAAAGCACGAGCACTATGAGAAAGAGGGACATAATGAGTGGATGAAAAGATACTGGCTGCTGGAGGTAAAGAGAGATGACTGGAGGGAGAGCTTTTGTCATTTTCCTGGCACCACATACCAGATATCTTCATTTCTCAATAGGTCGCTCTCCATCTTTTTCTATTCTTTCTTTCTTTCCTTTCTTTGAATGTTGATCTGAAGCAGAGGACGACGTAAAGTCTTTCTCCAAACTCACAGAAACACACCAAAATCTTGCCACAACTTCAGCAAACACAGCCAAAACATATTGTTATCAGTTATCTTGAATGGGTTACGTGAATTGTTTCACTTAGAAAGTGCAGATATGACATCTAAATATCACTGTACAAGAAAAACCCTCAATAATTACTAAAAAACGATGCACACCAGTGTGAGATGTGCATCGACTCACTGGGTCTCTTCCCGTTTCCCCACGCTTTGATACAGAAGTTGTAGTGAGTATGCTCCCATGTCATCGATACCCCGGTTTGGCTCTACTTGTACCACCACAGGCTAACAGGGCTCTAATCCTGAGCCGCACAGTGGCACAGTTTCACCCTGCAGGCATTTACTTTGTCTCCACACAAATGGAGCTGCCGGATTCGTGTGACCAGGCAGCCTCTCTTTCAGAAGAGATGGAGGTATTAAATGAGGCGGCTCTCTCTTGGCTCTTTTTGCATGCCTGTGTGTGTGTGTGTGTGTGTGTGTGTGTGTGTGTATGTGTCCTTTAGTTTGACAGATTGCATTTTTTTTTTCTAAAACTCCAATTTGGGCTGAAAAAATTGATCATTTTCAAAGCTGCATGCTAAGCTTTGACAAATGTTTTTAAAAGCTACATACGTATTCTAAAGAAGCATCTCCACCCACTTCACGTGCATGTGCATCATGTGAAATCTGCGATGGAAATGAGTGAGACTGAATGGAGAACGTTTGCATCAAGATGAAGTTTAGCTCCGGTACTGTCAGCCTTTCTGAATATAGCACTGGCAGAAACAAACCAACATTCACACAACAAGCATGAGACATTAGTATCAAAGCTAAAGGTTAAGGTTTATTGGCTCTTTGGACATATTTTGGTTTGAGACAAGAGAATGCTTGGCAGGAGCAGGTGAACGTGCCTAGTTAGCAAACATGCAAGGCAACTCCACAAACTTGCTAGCAGGTATGACTGGGTGAAGCGTGCGAGAGCATCACTCCATATAAAATCAGATCAAAATACCAATGAGAAACTAAGCAGGCAATAGCTGCATTACTTTTATCGATGTCACTGATGGAGGGAATCGTCAGCAGGAACCCTGGTGACAGTTTGCATCTTGCATCTTGCGCTGAATAATCACAATTATTTTCCTGTTTTGTTTGGCCTGACTGCAGAATATTCTTTACGTTAACATACAACGCTGTGTGTATTCATCCACACATTTTCTAGTGTAGTTGAGGACAAAAAAACACAAGCTCAACAATGATGTCTGTTGCATCTAGGTTCATGAGCTATGGATGGATCCAAGCTCTCAGTGGGTTGCCAAGAAATCAAGTCAAGTGTACAATATGACAACATGTTAACATGTTGTCATATTGTAGACTTGCGTGTCTCTCCAGTACTGAATACAAACACTGAATAAAACATGATTTTCCAGTATTGAGTCTTGGGTCTGTACACTCCAAACATGTAGTGTAGTGTACTGCCTGTTGTCTGACTGAAGTGCCCTCTACTTGACTCCACTGTGAAACTGGGTGAAAGACCTTTGGCTCGGGGGACACCCAGAGCCTTCTCTGCTTGGCCTCACTGCCCACTGTCCATGTCAGCCTGCTGGAAAACAACAATGACCCTGTAACAGCCGAGTCAACAGCCACCAAGCACACAGCAGCCCAGGAGGTGCCAACATAAGTATGAATGTGTTGCTGATGTTCCTTACTTTGCCTATTGAAATGTACAGATTATCTCTGTTTGTCAAACTGTAGTAGTAAACACAAGGGAACAGTGTGCTTATGTTCAGGAGGATCATTTCACAAGAAACCATAAGTTAATAAACCATAATAAACTGACACCTAAAGCGAAAAAAAAGACATCTACCTCTAATGCTCTCCCTGAGATGTTAACCCTGTAGTTACACTCGTGTGCAACTCAGACTAAAGAGCTGAAGTAAAAATGAGATGATGATAAATAAAAACACACTGGTGTATGTTGTATTAATATTATTAATATTATTGATGTAATATAATGTGTACATCACTTTCAACCACTGTCTGCGACCACATGTTCCTGTAGTTCTGGGATGAAAATTTGACAAAATCTTAATGAAAATGTGAACAGTGAAATAGAAAATTGAACCTTACATATGCTACAATAACATGTGTGTCACTATACTTCACAGGTCCACAGGGAGTCTGAGCTGCAGTAAACGGAGCAGAGAGTCGTCACTGGTGACTGGCTTCAAATCAGCTTTTTATTGACCAGTGGAGAAAATGTGGTGTGTATGTGTGTGTGTGTGTGTGTGTGTGTGTGTGTATTCATTTGTAATCATGAAGCACATTGACTGGTGTCACTGTTTGGTTTCTCTGTGTCAGTGTGTCTCCCTCCTATCCCTCACTCAGTGAGATGGACTGAAACTCAGCAGTGTTCCCTAATGACAGCGAGGCCGTACAAACATCTGTTGGCGCTGTGGTCGAGTTCACACGGTGCCAGAGAACTGACAACAGTCCAAAGTGCATCTAACAATACACACTCTGATCTCCTGTTTAGCTGTCCCCTCTGCTTTGTCAATCAACTACAATTATGATTGCAGATTTTTTATAACTCCCCAGAATTGTTGGTTAAGTATAAAGCTTCTTGTATTAAGTTGCATGATGAAAATAAACTGAAATAACAGAAGCGCTAATAAAGAAAAAGAGTCTCAGGTTTTCTGCCTGCTGGGACTGCTCAACATAACATAACATTTTTGTAAACATCTGATGTTTGAAAAAGTGGATAAATGAACTCAGTTGGAGCTGCAGTGGAGACAGTGAATCCCAACATCCTAAAATATATATAAAAGAAAAATACAAAACAAATGGTTCTCCAAAAAGCAGAAAACATTAATGCCAGGTATTATTTTTTTCAATATTTGCCCCTTTGAAGGAGTCCACACTAAACTAACCAATCACAAGATGATCTATGACTCAGATTGTCACGTTTTATGTGAGCATCACATATTACACATCCTGGTCTTCATATTGTTGCAATTATAATTTGTGGAATTGACTGTGATCAGCGTGAAGCCTACAGTACTGACAGATGCAGACAGGAAACTGCAGCCAGCAGTCCATTATGGATGTTAGCCTTAATCTGTAGCTGGCTCACTGAGCGAGAGAAGAATGGTTTGACCTCCTCAAAAACTGACCTTACACTTTCCCCTACTCCTCCTTCATCCCCCCCGTCCCTCCTATATCTCCTCTCCATTCGCTTTCCCCAGCGAGCCTCAGGGGGTTTCTCTATGGCGACTGCATTCCTTTTTTTACTCCTCTACCCATCCTGCCTTTCTTCCATCCATCTCTCCGCTCTGTCATTCACAGCCTACAGTCTCCCCTCACTGCCTTTATCTCCCATCCTTTGCCCCCCATCCCCCCTCTAGTGACTCCTGCCATTGTGAGCCCTGCTCTCGCTCTGTCTTGGGCTGCTGTGTGAGAATGGGGTCATTGTTGTTCTGTTGCTGCATGTATATGAGTGTGTGTGTCCCGTTGTCCATCTTCTATACGCACACAGGCCTACATACTCACCACACACGTAGCAAGCTTACAAACATATCCAGTAAATCACAGAAATTAAAACACAGCCTGTCAATCAATATCAAATCAATAAACTGATCATTATAATAGTTATAATTCATTTTCTTTCAATCAGCTTTTAATTAACACATTGTTACACCTCTAATTTAAAGTTAAGGCTCAAAAACAGTAAATAAAGAGTAATTTCAAGTCTGGTGTTATCACTAACTTGACACCCAAAAACTGGATATTGTAGCTTTAACTTTGTAAATGTTCGTCTGAACTTGGAGTCAATAAGTGCCAATACACTCAATCAATCAAACTGAAAAGCTATTTTGTTGATAAAAAAAAAAAAGTACCGTTTGCTCCTTTGCTGATTTCTGAAGTGTCCCAATGAGACAAAGACTCGAAACAGAGTCAGACCCAGCCAAATTTGGATGATTAAAAACAATTACCAAATATTTAAAATTCTGTTTTAAAATCCTTAAAAAATAGAAATGCAAAAAATGAAGCCGCTGAGAGCAGCAGAGCAAGTATTTCAGTAACTGTAGCGTGGTTTTGTCCATGTTCATAACAATCATCAACACTCTCTTCTAAAGTCACTATTGTGAACTTGCTGTCACTTGTCCACTCACTCAATGGACTCCCCTCTTCTATAAAGCTGTGACATTTAGCCCATAGAGTTCATAGAAGTAAATACAAATGTTCTGTAACTTAATATTTATTGACGTCCAAACTTCCAGTTAGAAACACTTGCTGCTATAACTAAGACTATGGTGTGATACCCGTCTCTGTATTTGTGCCCTCATCCTCCTATTACTCGCTTGCACTAGTCCAGTTAGTCACAGTCGCGGCCTCCCCTACTCTGTCTCCCTGTGGGATTAGGAGTCGGCACTGGCCACCATGCTAATGCTTTCCTCAACAGACTCACTCTTATATTCTCCCACACAGGCAGACATGGGGGTTTCAGTGACAGCGCCTTTATAGCATATTTATCTGTTTATCTGTTGAGTAGCTATTACAGCATTGTGTGCAGTGCTGCTGTTGATGTCATAACACACACAGACCAAAAAAAAGATGTTAAATTAATTTGTCTTTTCTTACTTTGCAGTTTAAATACTTTGAGCAAACAGCATACTTGACAAGCCTGCTTCAAGACACCCGGCTCACACCGTCACTGTTGACTGTGTAAACATGGTTTACATTTGAAGCGACAGCAGTCGAAAAAGTGACGTCAATTCACCCTGTGTATCTATTAGTTTATGAATATTAAGCATCACACTCTATCACAAGTGTTAAATTAAGGTGGAGTATTATGTAGCAGGTGTTACATACTGTATATGCTGAGTGAGATGGTCAAACTATTTTATGACCTGACCTGTGTCTGGCTGTTATTGATGACAGGCGATCAGATCACCTGTATTGTCTTACCTGCAGCTGACTCACCTCTTCAACAGAGCCCTACATGAAGTCAGTGACGCTCGGTCAATACACATGCACCTTTAAAAACCAACTGTGACTCAGTCTTATATCCCTGACAAAATGTGACCAATAAAACCAATTTCAAGTCCACTTCCTTTCATTGGCAGTTTGCTCAGTTTCCATGTAACTGTAGATGTTCACCTCTTGAACATCTCATTAAGGCTTAATATCAGCACTGATCTGCTGATTCATTTTGGTTTTGACTCACAATATCCAGAAGTGACTCATTTTGATTTGACTGAATTCGATTCCACTCTTGATGATTCAGCTACATTAGACAAATACCTAAAGCACCTTTCAGAATTTGACCTGGGAACATCACCTTTCCTTGAATATAAAATGAATAATAACTCAGAATCAGGGATTTACTTTCTTTGGCAAACAAATTAATTTGCACTGTTTGTGATAGGTGTTGGTTTGACTTCCACAGCTTCCCGGTGTGCAGTCTTTTTTCAGTTCATCGATTTGGTAGCTTCTCTATACAACAGCCAGGTCCAGTCCTTTATGTGCCTGCTGTAATAACTTGTTCTCCGCAAAGTAAACATGTTATACTTAACATGTAGTGTAGATGTACATGTTTTCAAAATCAGCATCTAGTCTAGATAGATAGCTGAAACTATTAGCTAATTAATTGATCAACTTGATTGATTATCTAAATGTGCAACAACTTTGGTAATAAGCTATGATACATCACTCGGTTTGATTTATAAGCAAAATGACACTCATCAATCCCAGCTTTCTACCTACTTTAAATCTCAACGTCTCAAGTCTCAATCGAGGACGACTGCTGCCCTATGCTCTAAGAGACTAGGGGTTGATTCAGGTACAAAGTGACAGGTAAGGCATGACTAGTGGGGCAATGACCTGCCAACCCACAAACATGCTGTGACTTCACTCTAAGGAGGTCATGGTAATCAGATTATTCCCCGTTACACAAATTCACTAAGTTGCCACCGTGACGCCGAGCGACACCAGCACTGAGCAGGTGAAAACACAGACACACCTTGAAAAACATCGACTGCGATGGGCTAATTTTAGAAGAAATCTTCTGAGCGAGGCAAAAATAAAACCTGTGTGTTGTAAAACTTCAAACTTCGCATTTGCTCTGTGAGCAGCGCTGTCAAGTTTTGCCTTGATTAATTCTTCGGTGGGAGAATGAAGATTGTTTAGTAAGCGGCAGTGCTGGTTGATGGAAAACAGAGGAGAAGCTCGGGGGCCTGAGCTGTAACCGCAGTGATGCCAAGTGGTCGGCGGTTTGAAGAGGACACCTGAGACCAGTGCACCTGGACAATGAGCTGAGGTGTAACATGAAACTGAGATGAACTGCTGTTTATCCCCCACGCTCTTCTTCTCTTGTTCTTTCCCATCAGTCTCCTCTCTTGCTTCATACATCTCCGTTCTCCCTAGCCCCCGACCTTATTTTCTCTCCACAACCTGATCTATTCCGTTCTGTTATTCTCCCAGTGTTTTGATCCGATACCTCTTTCCTCTGACTCTATCTCACTTTCTTCCTGTGCTTTCCCACTTTTGACATCACCAGGCTAATGCCAACATCCCTCAGTGTGTGTGTGTGTGTGAGTCACTTAATCACATACTTAATGATTAGCACCCACACATTTTCGCCAAGATTGAGCATTCAGGGAGAAAAGAGGGTCCAAGTCCTTCCTGAGACATTCCTGCATTTCTTCAGTTGCTATTTTCACACACACAATACTCTAAATTGGGGGACTGACATTTTGCACAGCAGCTGACAGCGGCTAGCAGCTGTATGACTCAGTGACACATGGAGAGGCAGCGATATGGTGTTGTTGCCAAGGCTCTTCTGTCCAATACGCATCTGATCCCTTCATCATTATTGTTAGAGCCACAGGGGGAGGACGGACAGGAAAGAGATGTGAGCAGGGGCTGCATGTTTGAGAGTGGTACATGATAGAAAAGTGACTAGACTCAAGGAGACCAAGTAAGGGACAGAAGATTAGGAGACATTTCGGGAGATCAGCAACAACTGTGTTTAAGCTATACTTGTGCTTCCGCTCTCTCCCTCTTTAAAACGCTTTAGTCAGTATCTCACACACTCCACCCATATTTGTACACTCCCTCCACCATCACTCATGTCACTTAGGATAAACACACATAGTCTGACCTGCACATACACACACACACTCTCAAGTGCACTTAAGATGCTCGCTGTGTAGTATGTCTTTGATGCACCAACAACTGCAACTGCGTCTTTAAACAGCAAGTAGCACAAAGGACCAAAAATAGCACAGTGAGTTGCAGAGCAGAACTGCTCTTCTTGAGGAGGGGAAGCAAGAGGAGGAGGATGAAGAGCACGAGGAGGTGCAGAGAGAGAGAGATGACAGGGAAAAGATGGCAGAGGGTAACCAGTTCCCAGGACTTAGCCCTCCCCGCAGAGTTCAATGTATGTTTCGTGTCCACTGTTGCTCTTCAAAAACCTTACGCTGTACTTTGGAATGCAATGGTAACACCTGTCATTAATCAATGTCATAAAATGATTAGGAGAAAGTTAAAAGGTAATTTTAAACAGAGTAATCCGAAGCATAAGCATCTAAATCACAAAAAGTAAGTAGGAAAATGTATCAATAAAGCAACAATATATATAATTGCTGTATGAGTACACCTATATCTGTTACTAGTACATGCTCTGATTTTGCTTCCAAATTGATTATGAAGTTGAATCAATGCCACTCCACTCATCATGAGGTATTTATTGCAGGACCATTTTCCCTAATAAACTAATAACCAAGCTTTACAGAGCTTTCACACTACATCTGTACACAACCAAGAATACTTATGATTATTGTTATTATTGTGTGTTGTATGTTTACGTTACATATGTACTGCATCACATATGTCAGGTTAAATTATACCTGATATCTTTAAGTCTGTTACTGACCTTAAAAACTGTAATGTCTATTTAATATTCATACTCTGGCTCCAGCAACATTTTATTCATGACAACAGAGTTTTTATCACCCATTCAGATATTGCCACCTTTGTCCATGTTTAGATCATCTGATCTGAACTGGAACATCTCCAGCACAACCGACAACAGAGAAAACCTTCGCCCGCTAGACGTGGCTCCAGTTCTCAACAATGTTCACTACTGTACGCATGCTAAGGATGGAGAGGTGGAGCAACTCTGAGGTGAACATTGCAATAACAGGGGTTCACCTGAAGTGTCTTAGCTCCAGTAGCTCAGATCTCATATGTTTGAGAAAGCAAATGGGTCTAGCTCTCAGATCTAGCCCTGAACTTCAGAGCAACTACTCTTTAGTTCTGGCACTGTTGTCTCTGCTCTCATAAAACTACATGACTCAGACATTAGTCTATATTTTGTTTATTTGCACTGAAGATAAACAACGTTATTTGCAGTACTTACTATTGCTGGACTTGAGGTCTCTGTGGATGATAGGTACAAATGCCTGGTTGTGCAGGTAGTCCATCCCTGTGGCAATCTGGACCGCCCAGTTTACCAGAACCCTCGGGGGAACCTTTTTCCCAGCCAAGGCCCTATTCAGAGCCCCACCTCTGGCGTACTCCATCACCAAGCACAGGTTAGGCTCCCGCAGGCAAACTCCACGTAGTGCGATTATGTTGGGGTGTCTGAGCATCCAGAACAGCCTGGCCTCCTGCCGCACACTCTCTGCTGTGGCACTAATATCCTCATCAGGATCTTGCCTGGCAGCCTTCACTGCTACTTCCTCTCCCCGCCACACTCCTTTGTACACTTTCCCAAACCCACCAGCTCCTATAACCTCCTCTAGGAGCAGTTCAGAGAAGTCTATCTCCAAGGGGCACTCTCCAACCCCGCCTGCCACCAGCCCGCCTGCAGTCAGCTGCTGGTAGCTGGGAGCATCCCCTCTAGTGACGTAGTTGCTTGGGAAGATACCCACCTTGTCCTGGATCTTGCCTGTCCACCAACCCTCATCCCCAGACACTTTGGAGTCTTTGGAAAGAACCTCGAGAAGGTCCCCACGCCGCAGGGTTAACTCCTCATCTGCCGTGGCCTCATAGTCGAACACTGCTGTCCAGTAGGGGTTGGGGTTGTTGGCCCCACAGCAGTGACCTGGGTGGGAGTCTGGGGAACCAGAGGAGGAAATAGTGGAAGAGTTCCAGCTGCTGCCGTTCTCCACCTGCACCACCGGAGCTGGGAACATTGGTGGTGGAGGGGTCATATTTGGGGGCATGGAAGAGGTAGTAGAGGAGGGGGGCCCAGACGGGATCAGGCAAGGGGGAGGAGGGGAGCAACAGCCCCCACAGCTGGTGCAGGCCAGGGGGGCTGCTGTGCTGCTCGCTCTGCCGTACGGGTTCATGACAGCCTGACTGCTGTTTGATGCTGTAGGCCTGCCCTCTGTCAACTCAGGCACAAAATCCATACAGGGCCCATTGACTAAGACAAGGTGTCCTCGACCACCAGCAGGAGGGAGAGGGCATCACAGGATCAAAGAGCTACAACTGCTCTCCCCCATCCCCACATCTCGCTGTTGAAACTGTGCCAAATCCTGTCACCATTTGCTGCTGGGCTGTTGCTACGCAGTGTGTAAGTAGCATGTATTCCCAAAGGTAAGTTCATTCAGGGACAACGTACATCAGGTCAAACAATGACTCTAGAAAGATCCATGAGCGTAAACCCAGAAAGTTAATTGACTGTTTCCACAATTGTGTCTTTCAAAAAGCTGCCACAGGCTTTAACTTTAATATGTGTTTGCCTAAAAGATGAAATTATTTATAAAATGCCTTCAGTCTAATAAGCTCCTGATCAGAGAGTGAATTCTCAATCCAGACATTACTCCACTCAGCAGCTGCCTACAACTGACAAAACAGTTACACACTTGTGTATGAATTCCCCACATACCACTTACAATGTACTGTGTTATAATTAAAAAAGTTAATCAACATTTAATAATCGGAATTTAACAAAAGCAATGTCTCGGCTTATGTTGTCTTTATAGATCTGAATATTTTGTCCTAATAAATATATAACCACAACTAATCAACTAGTTAATAGACTAATCTTAGTATGAAAAATGAACTATTTAGTCTGCCAATAAAAACTCGAGTCTGTGTTCCAGCTGAGTAAAATCCTCTGAGTTAGGATCCTTATTATATCTCATACAGTCAAGTGTAGAAGCGCCTCCCCCGCCTGCCATCTCTATCAATATGGTCTGCTTTCTCTGTTATATTATCTTTGAAAATATCCAAGGTTATTCGCCCTACATCCCGACAAGGCGGTCCAGGCTAAATCCTACATGCATCACGACTGGTGAGCAGGTTCAGCGTCCCTGAACAGCTTTTATCAGTAAGGCCCCTTCCGTTTTAAGACAGCGGGGAAATCACAGAAACAAGAAGACGGAAGGGCGGCAGGTATTCAGTGTGGAGCTGTAAAGTGGCACCATGGCATCCATTCAGCATCCAGCCAGGTCTGAGTACAATTAACCCGCCTCCGTGTCTGTGCAGCGGCCTGGTTCAGTCGCCTCTGCCGGGCTGCGTCTGTGATGGAGACGACTCCTCGGTGAGAAATCCAACTCTCGTTCAGCGAAGATAGCAAAGGGATGTCAACATTTATCATTATCCTGTTGCTTTCTGAGTAGCGTCACATCATCACTCAATAGTCCCGAGCTTGAGCTTTAAATGTCCTCGACTTCTTTATGGAAGACGGAAAACATCAGACGCTGGCGACAAGGTGGAAAATGTTGTCAACGCAGGTTTGCATGGAGGCATTGCAGCGTTACAGTATCTCTGATGAAATAAGGCGATGAAGAGGTCCACTCCGGCTCCATGTTTCCTTCATCGACAGATCGACACCCCTCACATCTTATCTTAAGAATAATAATAATAATAATAATTGAATACAATTTAATAGAATATGGTTAGCCTATTTACTATACTGTTATTAGACCTATACAGTTATTTCGCTGTTATGCAGGTATTCCGTGCCCGTTTGCGTCTTCCGCCTAAAACAGCCTTATCAGCTTTATTTTAATACGTAAAGGTTTAGCGTTTACTGTAACCTAACCTGGACACCGAGGGCAGCAACATCCACCGACATCGTCGCATGGACGTACGGTTGCATCCAGGAAAGGTTAAACCGATTCAGCGACCATTTGAGACGCTCTCGAGAGTCTCTTTTCTGTGCTGCTCAGTCAGCTGTCCGCAGGTCCATCGTATTCAAACAGGCTTTTCCTTCAAAAAGACGTGACATTTCGAGCACCGAGCTGTCAGTCTGCGGGCTGACTTTGCATCCAAATACACCGGGGCGCAGTTCCCATACGTGCGGACAAGTGCTTCTTCTGTCACTGATCCACCAACGCCAAGGATGGGTGAAGCCTACGCGCTTACTCCCATCGCATGTGTGTAGATCAGGGCGTAGCTCACCGTGCAGGGCGAAGAAGAGGACACTGCAGCCTGTTGGAACGCTACTGGGACGCGGCGGTGTTGGTGCTGGTGCACTGTGGGTAATGTAGTCTATAAGAGATCTCCCGCTGACCTACATCAGTCTGGCAGCTGATATAATTTTACAAGCACAAAGACGATGTTACTAATGTTTTCTACCTTACAGTCTCTATGGCAACAATTTATTGTAGTAGCACGGCGGCTAGTGATGTGATGATAATGTCATGCCTTTTTTATTCTCACCCGCAACTTTTCCTCATGCTTTTGTTTTATCATCTAGCAGGTCAGAAGCCAAAGGTTAGCTGAAGAACAGCGGCCCTGAACCTGGCAGGGGTCAGATATGCTGCTCGGCATGGGGTCTTGTGCACACTGAACAAAGACAAGACGCTTCTTGGATCACAATGTGAATAAAACTCATTTTGGTAGTGCTTTGTACGATAGCGTATGATTTCCTGTGTGATCATGGTTTCTCTTGGTCCTTAAATATAGATACAAACACATTATGAGGAACAGGGAGAAACAATTGGACAGCACGCTTCAAAATAATAGCATGCGATCAGTCAGAGGGGGTTTTCTGACAATATAGTAGTAGTAGTCACACCCATCATTTATTAAACTCTACTGACCCCTGGTGTCTAATGAGTGAAACTCAGTCTAATAGCTACTGATGGATTTCATTTTGACAGCTAAGGATTGGTCTATGATCTGATCTTAGATCTTATTTCTCTGGATCTCTTGTGTAAGTGGAACACACAGTTTTAAACATTTGACCACATTTTCCGGAGTAATTTTTGCTTGGAGAAACCACTAAACACCATTTTCTGCTCAATCCTCCTGATCGGTGTGCTGCATGCATCTTTACAGAACAAAAGTGAAAATCAAGCCTGTGACCTCTGTGATGAGAGACCCATTACTCACTCTAACTTGATCTTCCTGCTGCCCTATTGCCAACACCATATTCTGATTCAGAGATAGCCAGTGAAGAGACATAAATCAGCATACATACAATGGACAGCTTACAGGCTTGTCACAGTACTTTCACTCTGGCTCCTATACTGTTGACTAACACCACAGACAACTTAAAATTTGCAGGTTTGTGGTTTGCAGGGAAATACACATTCCCAGTGATGGGTCCATAGATAGAGCTTTCAGTATGTTCGAATGTATAACACAGGTCACTATTAAATTTCATTATAGGCACAACGCATAGAGTCATGAACCTGCACAATCACCAGCAGACCTGCAGAAAGTTAAGCCTCAGTATTGTGTACACAAAATGGAAACGGTAGAAGTGAGACAATGTGTCATACTTGCTTGGGATTTTATCTATAAAAATTGTTTCTTTTAGTTTATTTAACCATGTCACAGATCAATTGTTTCTAAAGGTGATGTGATTAGGGTTAATCTTAATAAACATATCCAGTACATTCATAAGATCTTCTAGTTATTTCACAGAATCAGTTGTAAAGTAACTTTATTGACTTTTAAATTGTTTGACACAATCACAGTATATTTTGTATATGTTTTTATTCGTTGTGATTATCGTTGTGTATTTACATGATACTAATCATGTTTTTGTTTGTTTACACCGAGTAAACCACTTCCTGGTTCTTCTTATTTTTTCTTTCTTCTGTTTTACGGTCAAACTTCTGTTGCTGATAATTGGGCTTTTTTTGGCAAATTGTGCACACCTAAAAGTGTATGCTCATCCTGTACAAAGTTGGTGGGTTTTCGTTTCATTATATGTTTGAGTCTATATGTGTGTGATACTCTTAATGTGTGACGAAATAGTTTTTGTGCTTAAAGCTGTTTTTTATATTTTTATATACTGGCTACATCTGCATCAACTGTAGTGTTTGCCGCAGTGTTGGCCGGATAAAAAACTAAAAAAGAAACCTACACACAAACTACAGCCTTATATGACTGAATTACACCTTCAACTGACGTGAATTGTGAAGTACCAACTGGTAAAGGACTGATTATATTTAGGGACCACCAGGTTGTGCTATTGTCTCATTTGTGAGTTATTATCACATTTTGATTAAAGAGCGCAAAAAATACATAATAATTCTCTAGAATTATTATTAATAGAGTTATTAATAACACTCAGATGTACTGTTCTAGTATTCACAATTAAACACAGCTCTGCTCAGTGAAGTACTTCCTTGAGTTACAGTACTTGAACTTGTATTTCTAGCTTCTGCTACTTGATACTTGCTACTTGAAACACTACTACAATTCAGTCAAATATTATACTTTTACTCTGCTGAATTTATTTGATAACTTCAGTTTTTAGCTACTGTATAGATTCATAAATTATATATATAATACTTTCTGTAAGTTATATTGAGACGTAATTGAACCATATGAGTAAACCAAAAAATGACCCAACAGTATAAGTTATAAATATATCTTTACTAGCTAATGGTGAGGCTATATTGATGCTAATGCATTATTATTAATAATGACAATCCTTGGTAGTTGCTTGCATGTCTTTAAATTTATCTTTAAAGATCTTTATCTATGTCTATTATTTATCTATTTTGAAAAAAACTGAATCTATTTTAACAAATAATTCACAAATGATTGCATTGTTTTTGACTACACCTTTCAAACAGTCACAGGGCAGGTTGGTAAAAATAGGCTATGTGAACCTAAGACTAATCACATAATTGGAGTCGGGACTTGGCAAACCTGGACTCATGAAATACAAAAGAAGTTAGATAGAGATTTTTTACGCACAATGACTTTGCCTAATTGTGATTAAAGATAAAGATGAAATATAACAGGTATAACAGGTCATTTCAATGAAATCTAAAACGGTTTGAAGAAACTGTATACTATCACCTTCATGAAGCTAGCTGTACTTAATAAACTGCCCGCTGAGTGTGTACTACTGTATACCATCCGTGTACACAGCCTATCAGTAGTATTATTAGTGTGCTGCCCCCGCTGTGTTACTATCAGTAGGCTGCGCCGACCGGAGCCGCGCAGGCGCAGTGACGGCGGGCGCAGCTCCGCCGTGGTTTCGGTTGAAGCTTTCTTGGCAACGTCTCTCTCGGTGAACAGACAGTCGACCGTCGGCCAACGAGTTTCCACAGTGTCTGGAGAAATATTTTAACGGAGTAGGAGCCGAGCGGTACCGGAGCAGCGAAGGGGAAGGTAAGGTGTGAGCTCTTTTGGTTTTTCTCTGAACAGTTTTGGCTGACCAGTGCGGGCTATTCAAAAGCGCTAAAAAAGTGACGAGCGAACTACGCGTTAGTTAGCGAGCAACACCGAGAGGCAGCCGAGCGACCAACTTCACTCACTGCGGAGACCAGCGTCTTTACTACGGCCCAGCCGTTAGTCTCAGTCCAACCTGGAGCCGTTTATACCGGCTCTCCATTACGCAGAGACCTCCTGCCATTCAACAGAGTGAATTTAAAACCTCCGATATGCCGCTACCCGCACAATTGTATTAACTACAAAATATACTACAACCTTTCTGAACACTGCGGTCTCAGTGCGCATGTTCGCGGTGCACTGCAGATTTCGGATTTGTAGTTTTTTTGTAAGTGAGTTAATCACGGCTGTGAGGGACAAGAGAGTATTGTAAAACTACAAGTTCCAGACAATGGGAGCTTTGTTTGGGAGCGGAGCTAGCCAGCTAGTTAGCCTGGACGAGCTTTGAATTTCGAGTAGTCCACGGCTCTGCAATCGGAAGTTGCCTTGCCCAGAGATTTGTTTCACAATGAGCTACACGGGAATGCTTTTGGCTGTAGAGTTACACACACACACACGTTTGTTTTGTACGGGGGTTGCAGTAGTTTGAAATGGCACTGGTTTGCTGTGGTAGGCTGTGCAACATGTTTTAATTGTGATGATAAAGGAGGACCGGCCGTACGCCTGCCTACGTGTTTGGACATGTAGATTCTGCTCACTGTCAAAAGACGTGTGCGTAGTGCGTAGGATTTACAACTGCATGGTAGAAATACAAAAGATAGATAGTGTGTTTGTGTGTGCGCGCGCTCGACAGAGTGTGTATACTGGGGGGGTGGGGGGGCTGATGCCTCCGCGTGTCGTCTCCCTTTCATTGACATCCCCCGTGTTGCTGGTGTATCCTTCAACCCAGGAAATGACACGTCGAGTATCACGATGATTGATTTTTTTCCGCAAGAGCAACAGAGCATTTCAGCACTGCACATGTTCTAGTTGTGTATTCTGTTTGGCACTCACCAGGAACTAATGAAATAATTATTATCTGGGAAAACCTGAGAAATATGTTCTGTGTCTTAACCTAGTTATCCTTTGTTTATCCGTCTGTAGCCATGGATAGAGTCTTCCCCAGTCAGTTCCCCCTGGGTACAGAGCCCACCACCCCTCCTATATAAGAGCAATAGCCACTGATTGTAAGAGACGTCTTTCTGGTTATTTTGGTCAGATTTTTTTATATTTGTTTGTGTCATTTTGTGGTTTTGGTTGACCTCTAACAAGACATATTATTTATGTCAAACTGAAGCTCCAGTCTCCTGACACCTTGGGTTCCTGTAAGTCTCTTCAGTAATTCATCCATGTCTACAGATAGATAGATAGACACACTATTAATGACATTTGTTATTAAGGGGGGAATTCCACTGTAACAA
This sequence comes from Ctenopoma multispine, assembly GCA_034779795.1. Classification (NCBI taxonomy): domain Eukaryota; kingdom Metazoa; phylum Chordata; class Actinopteri; order Anabantiformes; family Anabantidae; genus Ctenopoma; species Ctenopoma multispine. Next base: position 18,302,143 of record JAUYWH010000005.1, on the reverse strand, counting down.
CACAAATGGTGAGCACATCACTGCCCACTGTTTGCTGTGCAATTGGGAACCCAGCATTTCATCATCTGTTTGAGAGGAAATCAGATTTGAATGCAGTCAGTGTGGTTCTAAACTGTAAAATTCATGCTGTTTATGCTTGTACTGACATGGTTCTCCATATTGTAAATCCAGTTTCCTTTGATCAGCAACTGTGTACCAGAAAGCAAAACTCAGTCATACAATCCTCAGTTTATAGTTTCCATGAAGACATTTCCATCCTTTCTATGGATGTTTAACAATGTTTCGTACAAAAAGCAGAAGGTTTTATCAGTATGTACAACTCCAGTGGTCTGTATGTTTAGCTGAAAATCAAAAGCATAGTATAATTATCAAGTAAGCAGAAGTTAAAAGTCTGCCCAGTGACACCATTGAGACCTTATTGTTCATCGTCATCCATGAGATCACTGCACATAACCTTGACTGTTGGATCTCACAGACATACTTGGTTTACCTTCCCTGTTTTCTTTCTCCCATAAGCCTCCATAAATTGATTTGCTGAAAACTACACTGCAATACACATGTAGTTCAGCATGATATTACTAATGCAGCAGCGCCTCCCTGTAAGCTCTCTCTGATTGATTTATTGAAATCATCAGGAGCTTGTAACTTCCAAGGTATAAGATATATATAACCTTATCAAACTGTGGGGCAGTTAACATAACGAAGGTTGTTAAAATTCTCCTGTCATCCTATGCTGGACAAGGGGCAATCAATAACAGTGCTCTTAAAATAACAACCTAAATATTGTCATTTAATGTTGGTTTTAAATACTCTCTCTCTCTCGTTTTTTTTTTAAGTTAAGTCTTAAAGCAGTTTTGAATTTGGCCTTGCAGCAGAATTGTATACACTCTGGTTTATATTGTTTCTACGCTGCGCATTTAAAAGTCATGTAATTTAATTAAAGGTACACCTTTAAAATTACTCTGCTAGATTGTATGTTACTGAGCACAAAGTCAGTATCTTATTATGAAAAGTATTTATGAATCCTGAGTGTGTTTTTGTTTGTAATCTGTCAGAGAAACTAGTCAAAAAGAGGGATCGAATTTCTCTTTAAACCTCGCCTCTTCATTTATATCATCCTAGACCTGGGGATGCTTCAAGAGTAGTAAGAATTTGTCCAGAACGTTTTTAGAAAGTCCTGTCAGCTTTGTAATATCTGTATAGGTGTGTTTGTTTTTGTATTTTTACAACAGTATCACAATCAGTGCTGATCTACTCTCATGTCATAACTTTGTTGTAAAGCCCCTCCAGCAGTCTGCCTGAAGTTGGCTCCACTGCGTACCAGATAACAATTGCATTCAGTCTGTGATCTTGAGGAAGATCTCATATTTTGGACTACATATTTTGTAGTTTCATTGCAAACAGCTGCAGGAACAAAGGATCCTGTCTTCAAAGAGATCTGAATGTGGGCCACCTGAGTTATTTTGCCTGTAAACATTTTGTTAAATCACCACATCCTATCATGGTAGAGGTGACTCATCAGTTGATTTATTTTTTCTCTGTTCCTTTGTGCATGACAAAGATTTTAGGGGTTTACACTCAGTCATACAGTCATGGTCACCTGTTGGGTTTTTCCAAGATAGTCTCCTTTGATGTTTTTAAGGTAGCAAAGACTGCGTGTTGGCACCAGTTCCTGTTAGGGTTCTCCTTTCCCAACCGCAGCACCTTGGCAGGCCTCCTGCTGTTTGTAATTTTAGAATGACAATTCTTGCCAGGTTTCTGTTTAATCCTGGTTTCTTAGTTAAATAAAGATTAGTAGAAATTAACAACTGGTATTCCCAGTGTGTGCAATAATACACACGTTATGAGACATCAAACGATATCTAGCATAGTCGTTAGGTGTATCTTATAGGTCACAGAAAGGGAGGACGATACTTTAGGCTACAGATGCCATATGGCAGTGGTCCTCAGGGCCCCCTGTCCTGCTTGATCAGGTGTGTTCAGTCAATCATAACTAGAAGATAACAGTTTACTTTGTCTTCTATTCTTCAATAAGAAATTAGGCTAGAGTCCAATAAGTATATTTCATACTGCTCCCTCGTATTTATTGCTGGATCTTGTAGTTGGTTTAAAATCACTTAAAACCAATCTGTGTTAACATGTTTTTAGTGTCAGTTAAATTTGTTTGGGTGAACAATTTAACATCAATATTAGGCTTTTGTAAGAACTTTAAATTACTAATTCATAAGTCAGTAAAATCTACTCTCACCATGCAAATGATATAACCTCCTTTTGGAGATTTGTCATGTAATTTCCAAACAGCCGAGGTCAGGTTGTCACACTGTCACAGCAATAAAATTCACTTAATGTCTTCTGTATCAATTCTTATTTGAATACACAAAGTGTAAGTGTTTAAAGTCTGAAATACAGTTTGAATGCAGACTCCAGGCACATACTCACAAATAATGTTGTTGATGTTTAGAGAAAATTTGACTCTGAGCATAATCAGAAAACAAGAGTGCACTGTGTGGGTGACAGCTAGTGGACATGCAGAGAGAACTGAAAATAAAATTGTATTTGATAGTTATGTAATGTATAGTTACATGCAAACCTATGGTGTAGCAGTAATGTGTTAGATCACTTTATCTGTGAGTCATGTGATTAACTTGTACAAAAATAATGGAGGATTTCTGCACACCTATGCATGCAGGGTGTACAAAATTACAGTTGCTGTACATATATGATCATATAAACATACAGTAGATGTAGTAGAAGTTATTGTGTATATAAAGATCTAATTAATCCTTTACCAGCATCTATATATATATATATATAGTGCAGGTGCTTAAAATCAAACAGTATTAGCAATATTTGCAGCCCTGTCCCCTCTCTCTTTGCTGTTTCTCCCTTGAGGTTCTAATCCATAAATCAGCATGCATGACAGTGGTGAGAGATTTATAGTACTAGGAGTACGCCATGTTTCCTAAAATGAGCTGCTGTTTTATGGCCTACTGTGTAACTATAAAGCATTTGCTAGGTAGGCAGTTGATTTATCAATCCTGCCTCCTCTTTTTTTGTTCCTTCTCACACCGTCAGAGGTCAAATTCCCTCAAGGTGTTGTTTACCAATCTGTGCTTTCTTCTCAGGAAAGAGGATGAATCAGAGGATCACAGTGCTCTGTAAAATGCTCAAAACGTGTTTGCATTCAGCTGATAGTGCTGTATGTTCTTTTACAGAGGTGTCAGTCTTTTCAGTTTAAAATATAAGACAAAATAGGCCCATGCATAGCAGAAGCTACATCCCAGGCTACATCTTTCTTTTCTTGACTTCTTTCTGTGCTGGGTATGTTTGACTGGAGTAAATATAGCCTTTTGGTTTTAGCTCGAGGATAAACACAGATGTTGAGGAGGCCTCTCTTGCCACAGGTCGGCCTGCGTCCTCTCCATGGTCAGCACTGGTAGCAGAGGGGGAGAGGGAGAGGAGAAGCCTCATCGTGTATCCACAAAACACTTAAACAGCATTACAGGATTTAACACCAAGCCTTTGACTGGGTTATAGGAAATAAATACATTGACTGCAATGCATTTAGACAACCTGGCAAAGTCCTGGGCATAAAGATTGATTTATACATTTAGGCATTTATATATACCTAGCTGCCCATTTATTAATTTAAAGTGGAGGCCACTCTAAAGATTGGCTAATGGTTGTCTACCAAAGAAAGAGTTGGCTGTGCAAGGTGGTGAGTTTACATGGAAACACTTGGATCTGTGTTTACCGAAGTAGAGGAGACCTTAAAGATTTTCACACATATGGTCATAAGAAAACTAGATCTTACTGTTTAGGTTATTACAGAATTATCAAACTGAATCCAAGACCATGAGGTCTGAGACTCTCTGCAATTGCTGCCTATAGGCCTGCTCAAATCCCAGGCGTGTACTGAATGTGCTCATCTCCATAACATTAAGAACTGTGATTCATTACTCATTTTATAATGGTTTTCTCCTACATATATGCCTCCCTGAAAAGGGAAATGGTGTTTCAGTGCTGGGTTGTAAAAGACCGTTAATGATAGAAGCACTGCTCATACTGATCTCTGGGGAACGCGCTTTTTTCTAGAGACTTTTCCTTCTCATTGATTCTTGTGTCTACATGTTTGAGTTTGTCAACTTCTTTAAGTGAAAGAGCTTGTTGTTATGCCCGCTTATGTCTGTGAAGATTCTCAGCACTGCTAATGTGTGTGGTGTGTGTTTTCACAAACAAGTATTCTGGAAAGGATGGGATAACGCAACAGCTGATTCTCCATCTGTTTTAGGTGGAGTGAATTAACCTCATGTGCCCCACATAGACTTGAGCTTGACCGTCACACACATGCAAAGTCATAAGCTTCTGATTTTTTTTCTAAACTAATCCACAGAATATAAAAGGCTTTTCGACAGATATAGTTAATCATTTGAATTTTCCTTTTCAAACAATCCTACCTCAAAAGCTCTGTTGGTCAAAAAAACACAAGATATTTAAAAATGTGAACATGGGCCACATTTTTGCTACAATTTTGCATTTTACAGACTAAACTACTAATGATTATTTTCATTATCAAAAAATGTGCCAATTTATTTGCTTAATAAACAGTTCTTTTTTGTAAAATGTGAGAAAAGCGTGGGGGGGGGGAAAGCATATTACAGCTTCTCACTGCCCTGTTTACTGTCAAAAGCAAGTGCATGAAATCCTCACATCTGAGGAGCTGGGACTAGCATATCTTTGGCAAAAATAATTTTCTGAGATCAACTAATTTATTAATTGACTAATCTGACTAATTTCACACTGTTCACTTGACCTCCAGGGTTTCACTTCTCCTAGCCACCGGATGTGTGAAATCACTGATCAGAAAGATTATTGTGAATGAGAAAGTTTCAAAGCCCTTCTTCTCGGCACATTCCTAAATCACTGAATCACCAAAAGGTCATAATGATCCAGCACTCTGTTTCCATAATAAGTCTGTTCTTTGTAAAAGATACAATTTTTTTTGTCTTTCTATAGAGCAATATGAGCATCTTTGTAATGTCCTGATGCCTCAAGAGAAATTCCATTTGTATTTTATTTGGAGATGCTTGTTGGCCTCCTTGCTCCTGCTGGCTCTCTTTGTGCTGCCTCATGCTGTTCAAGTTATTGGACAGGAAGTGAGTGTATACTGAGGAGGTTACAAATGCGTGGTTAAGATGAGCATTGCTATGAATCATACATTAGGCATCAGGCAGTGAAGTGGCCTCACACGGCAGAGATCAGTCACCAAGACAAATGACCAGTTCACAGGACATGAGGACAGACATTTGATTCAGGCTCAGAAAATGTAACGCAGTTTGTCTCTGGCATGCAGCTAAAATTCTGCAGGCGTGTTCTTTGCCAATTCATTGTTGGGATAGTTGTACATTAACTCATCCTAGTTTTTGAAGGGGAACCACGCTTCCCCAAACTGGGAAACAAAACGGCTGGAGAAAAGGGTGTAGTGCCAAGATGACCAGGAAGCATGTAGATAGATTTGCATGTTTCCTCTTTCCTCTGTCACTCAGGATGTTTTGCTTTCAGTGACCTGTATGTCTGTCAGACACACACACACACACACACACACACACACACAAACACACGCAGATATTTAAAAGACCAAACAGCTCTTCCTATGTTAGGACATAAAACTTATTACTAACATCGACATTATCCACACTGCACTGTCTCAGCAACATCAGAAACATTTTAGCATCCTGTACCCTCTCTGTGCAGAGTAGACCAGATGAACTTGTGTGGAAACAACCCTCTGAACAGATAGAACAAATAATAATAAAAAAGTGCACATTTTTATACAGTACCATTAAAAAATTGAGCCAAGAGGCATTCATGGGATGACAGCATGCTATACTCTATTAGCATTAAAACAATAGCTCTACAGTTAACAGTCATAGCTTGAGATTTGAGCTGTAAAGAGACAGAGGGGAGAGACAGTATATATGTATGCATGCCTCTCTGCACAGACACCACAAAATAAAAGAAAAGGGGAAAAAACACAGACTTTTGACGTTAATTCATAAAACATTTTACATCAGAAGAAAATAACTAAAAACATCTTTTAAACTCAGCCATTCCCACCCAGACAGAAAAGTGTGTGTGTGTGTGTGTGTGTGTGTGTGTGTGTGTGTGTGTGTGTGTGTGTGTGTGTGTGTGTGTGTGT
>JAUYWH010000005.1:18278249-18295821 GCA_034779795.1 Ctenopoma multispine | reverse complement strand
TGTGTGTGTGTGTGTGTGTGTGTGTGTGTGTGTGTGTGTGTGTGTGTTTGTGTGTGTGTGTGTGTGTGTGTGTGTGTCCACAAGGCAAAAAGATATCTTTTTTGCTGAGCCAGACTCCTAGCTGTTACTACATGTGAGAACTTGTATGCCTTGCAGTACTGTTTATTTAAGTGTCTGATTAAATTAGTAGTATTGTAATTACTCTGCTGATGCCACCTCTTGAAACACTTGCATTATAATGGTTATGTCTTTGTTTTAGTTTTCAGTTTAAAGTAATTTCACTGTGAAGATTTGGGTACTGCCCAATTGCTTTCAGATTTTGCACTCCTACATGTACTGTAACTAACCTTTCTCTGCATTTGTGTATCTGTGTTTTTTTTCATGTGTGTGCATCAGTGACAGCCTTGCTAATATCCTATATGAGTAGGTCAGAGAGTGGAGTAGGATAGAAGGTAACAGATTGGCTGCTGTGTTGCTCCACAGGCTGTTATCATTGTGGGAGAGGAGGAGATGGATGAGCTGATAAATCCAGCCCTTCTCTTCTTTCACCTCCTTGATTCATCCTCCTATCTTTCTCTTTCTTTTCTTCATGTCCTATGCAGCTGAGCTCTGATTAGATAACTGTCAGGCAAGGCTTTACATGGCAAAGATAATAAAAAGAAAGACCACAAAACACAGTGGAAATAAGTGATGATGAAAAGTGTATGAATGTGATACAATCCCCCCATGAGAGAGGTGAAAGCCTTGCAGAGGGAGCGATAGTGTATTGTCTGTGAAACAGTAGAGGAAATAGACAGTCTGTTGTGTAGTTTTCTCTGGAGAGGTTGTGTATGTGGAGCGAATCTCCTCTTGCTGCTATCAGTACAGTTAAGAGATGGATCACAAACAGGTTTTCAACAGGACAGAGACAGGAGACAGCCTGTGCTACAAGTACCAGGTGACTGCTTGTGTCTATACTGAAGGTCACTACTATCACCTCACCTCCTGTTGAAACTCTCTTGACCTACTTTGTTTCCCGGAGGCACTCAAACACCTTTCTCCTCTGTCTCAGATATGCACTTAGGCAACCTATCTGCTTCCTTCTCCCAGATGTAAGCTCCATATCTGCTCCAGAAAGCTACTTTTTACCATGCAGCTACTGCCCCTTGACTCTGATGTATATGTACACACTTACATGCACAGTTGTCTGCCGAACACCGTTTTTTCAGTGGTTCCCACATCTGAATTTGACAGGAGTGTCGGCAGCCCCGCGGGGAGCCTCGAGTCTGTGGATTTTTTTCCTCCCCTCAGAATTGATAAAGGAATAGCTACAGCATTTTGGGAATCTTGTTTACTCATTTTCGTACAGAAAGTTCGATTAGAAAATTGAAATTGAAACACTCTGATGTCTGTGTGGTCTGTACAGTCTCATGTCTGCATCCAGCAGGCCCATAACTTAGCCCAGCATAACGTCTGGAAGCATGGGGAACAACCCGGCTTTGTGCAACAGTAACAAAATCCACTTTCCAGGTGCACTGACTTTGTTGAGCCAGGCTAGTGGTTTTTCCTTTTTTTCAATCCTTATTCTAAACTAAGTCAGCTAATACACACTAAGCCAATTATTCCACATGCAAGTATGAGTACATGCATGGCTGTAGAACCACACCCTGGACACACACCATGCTTTAAGCCCAATACAGAGAGAAAGAGAGACAACCTCTGGATGCACAGAGATCTCTGTCCACATGTAAACGACTTGATCCTGGTATCCTCTTTCAATCTGGACAAATGTGTTTTTATAATATCTACTGAATAGGCTTAAGTCACCTGTGCTCACCACCTGGCTCAAATTTAGCTTGTGTGTGTTTATGTGTGATGTATGTACACGAGTGTACAGAAATATATATGTGAAATAATATATATATATCAAATATATGCTAATCAGGTCCTAGTCATCTGTCTGTACACCACCTACAGTAGAAATAGAAAACACTCATCTGCTACTGTTTATTTTAACAAATGCACATTACGCAATTACTTTTTGAGATTTACAGCTGTTGCTGTTTTTTTCTGGTTTAATTCTCCCGCTTACTGGTTGTTATTGTTTGTTTCACTTTTCTCACAGCATCAGTTTGTATAATCCTTTCTGCAGCTCTGTTTCAGCTCATTCTCAATGGAGCTACCGTACTGTTTGCTTTTACTAGTCAAGGTCCTGCAGGCAAACAGTGCCTGCTCTCTGTGGGACCTGAGACTGTTCAAAAGAGGAGCCAAGCTACAGTACTACAGTTTCACCATAGAGTCATGTTACCACAGTGTCTGGCTTGTGACGCTGTGTGAGAAGTGGGAGGGAACGTGTGTGCGTGTGTGTGTGTGTGTGTGTCTACAAGTTTTCTTTTCAGTTTCCTTCAGCTCTCAGATTAATAAAAAATCACACAGATGTAAAGTTTTTAGCTCTACGTAGTGAAAGACTATACCCTCCTGAAAGGAGACGGGGAAGGGAGGTGAAAACATGACATTGCACATTAAAGTTTGTGTGAGGAAGAGCAACAGACCCTTGTAAATAAAAGATCTATGTTCTAAGGACAAGGAAGATTAATTGACCTCCATATGTTTCTGGTGGTTGTTGTCCAGATGAAGCTGTATGTTCACATTCTTTTCTATTAAATCTGACTACCTCTATCTCGGGTTCTCCAAGTGTTCTGTGGTACTTGAAATTGCTCCCCTCTGCTGGTGTTGGCAAACGCAGGGAAAAGGAGGGAGGAGCAGGGCAGTGCGATTATGAGACTTGGGGTGTGCTTTAACCCACTTAGCACAACATCTTAGGGTCTCCTGCCAAATCGGTGAGCTTACTGCTTTTAATCCTCTTCCCAGAGTGATAGTTTGTTGCTTGTGGCATCTTTCTTGTCTTTCTGCCTAAAATCTGCATTATGTGTGTGACATTATTTTGTTCTTCCTTCACAATTCATAATTATTAATTTTAACATGATGTGTTTAATGTTTTTATTTGTCTTAAAGGGAGATGCATACTTGTGTTGATTGGACCGTCTTGTAGTGTGATTGAGAGAGTTGTATATATGAGTTGTCAAGTAGTTTCCTGGTCGTAAACACACCAGTGAAGTAGCCCTGCTGTGTTTTGAAGAGAGTCTCCCTGTTGGCCTTTCCAGTGTTCACAGCCAGGCAGGCGGGCATGTTTATTTGCTTCCATCCAGACTGGTTTGTGATGCGCTAGCCTCTGCCCCAGGGATCTGACTACAGTCCAGTTTGAACTCCAGGAAGTCCATCCTCTTCCAGCTGCCAGCATCACATGCCTGTTTTCCCCACACTATACTTGGCTTCTTCTCTTAATAAAATGGGCTCATAACACCACGTTCCTCACATTCTTCCTGTGCAGGCGTCTCTCCCCCTTTTCGCATACATGGGTGGGTTGCACTGAGAAATGTAGACCACAGCATTAATGAAGCCAAACTGTGCACAGTGTTTTTAGTGTGGTCTTTTTTGATGTATGTTTGTAAATATAGTCCTTTTACAACATTGCAAATCTCCACACAACATTTTATGCATTTTATACTTTTGTGCAAGCGAAAAGTGCAGAGCAGTGCAGAGGTGGAGGAGAAGGAGAGGCAGTGAACAAGACTGATTCATTGGTGGGAGTGTGTTGTTGCAGCAGCAGCAACCCTGTCACTGTGGGTTTATGTCTTCCCTTTCTAACAGAGAGGAGTCATAGCTGAATCAGGGTCAACTATGCTTCTTCAGTCCCACCGTATTCCTCTTTTCCCAAAACAAATTTTCTCATAGTTTGTTTCCCCCCCCTCTCATATCTGTCATTTCTCTATTTGACCTTCATCTTCAAGTCATTTGCTCACAGGTCTTTCTCCATTTACTTCTTAATGTCCATCCTCCTTGCACGCATTTGCTCTGGCCACTCCTCACCCTCCCCTGCCTCTTAGAGGAAGAGGACAGGGTGAGATTTATAATTAACAAAGGCTGATTCTAGCACTGAAAGGGATGGTTGTCTGATGAGTTTGTGTGGAGGGGAGCGCAGGGTGAGGATGGTGAACAAATTGGGCTTTTTAGAGAGTTTCAGATAGATACTGGTGGGAAAAACTACTTACTGATTTGATTTTATGCATGGCTGTCATGTCAATACCAATTTTTGGTTTTGCACACCCATTTTAAAAAACAACCAATTTCTTGTCGCATCTACAGATTCCGTTACTACTATTTTCCAAATAAATCATAATCAGATAACAATTTCACCTAAGCCTCAACTCACCACTGTTCCTGTTAGTCAGTCAAGATTAGTCAGTCCACATTCTCTGGTAAAAGAAAACTTCTCGTCTTGTTCATTGTCTGAAAACACCAGTATGCAAAGGCAGTGTTTAGGGTAGCGGTCGCTGTTTTGCAACTGGGCCAGGGTGGACTTTTGTTGTGTCTCTCAAATATTGCTTCATTTCCATTCATGCTAGTTGAACCATGGTAAGCCAGTTTCAAATTGCGTATTTTGCACTCAGCTTTTGTCTTGTCTTCATTCAGTTTAAAGTGTTCCCACGTTCACTGTTGTGAGTGAGAGGGACGTCAGGCGTCCAATCTGAGAAATAGGAACTATGTTTTTCCATATTTTAACAGCACAGTAAATACATTGCTACCAATATCTCTCTATATATACAAATATTATTATTGAAAACAAAATACTTATCTAGTGAACGGATATCCGGATATCTGGATACTTGAGTCCAACTCTATTTGTATGCATTTTTGGCCTACGTCTAAGCTGCTTAGCCATGCCAAAACTCCACTTTAACAGCAGCCTCCAGTACGGTGTTGTGTAGTACAATGCTGTATAAATGCACTGATGAGTTTGGGCAGCCATGAAGACTTGTTACCATCTCATAAAAGATCTTTGTCCCTTGAAGATTACATTTTCTATGGTGGAATTATGTCTAGAAGACTGTGTTGCTCTGAAACCATTTTACAGTTATACTTCTTTAGAAGGGATATCGCTGCTGTTAAGAGTTGGTACAGGTTAGAGTTACTGACTTGAGTTTAGATGTACCACATTTCTCCCATAAGTGCAGTGAGAATGTGGACTTTGCATAGGCATGGCAAACAAAACCTTTATGTTTGCCTATGCAAAATACTTATTTGAATTACCGAAGAAGGCATCTCTGTAGAAGCAGCTCTGCTCTGACACAATAAGACAAGTTCTGGCCTGGCACAGTGTGTTTGGTTAAACGGATGGTTTAGTAATGACCTATCAGAGCAAGTGGCTGCTTCTCTTACCTTCATCAACTGATACCTGCCTCCTTATGGGAATTACATGAAGCTATTCTCTAATGGATAAATTGTTCTGCTTGGTGAAAGCCTAGTATAGGTAGAGGAGGATGACCTTGCTTCTACCTTCAGATAGCAGATAATTTAGATTATTGGAGATGAATTTATTATTATTGACCAAGTCACATACAACATACATCTCAGAGTATTTTGTTTATTGAATATTCATCGGAGTCAGTTAAGCATAAATGAGGATTTTAAATGTCCAGTTTCTTTTTGTCTCTCTTTTTTTTTTACAATTGTAAACTAGTAATGACTGAATTTTATCAGTATCCAGAAACTGTAATGAGCACATTTTGCCACGTTCATAATCTAAATAACTCAATATTAATTTCCTTAATTATTGATTGAGATCATAACTGATTGCTACATTACTCAATAATGAAGATTGCCAGTTGTATATATAATCATTGTTTAAAGCAATAGCCAAACATTCAAATGTCTTATAATATTAAAATTATTATTATAAGAAGTTTAATAAGAGTCTCATATATTCATTAAATACAACATAGCATGTTATGAAGGTGCTGGTTGTGAGATGTTGTAGTAATGATAATAATAACACATCTACCGTATTTTCCGGACTATAAGACGCATCTGAATATAAGCCGCACCAGCTAAATTTGGGGGAAACTGCAGATTGTTCCATATATAAGCTGCACCCGACTATAAGCCGCAGGTGTTTTAATGTTTAAATACCATATATGAGGGTTCCTGCTACCACGGAGGGGATTGTCGGGACAGACAGAGATGACTGTTTGGGAACGCAAAACGCCCCATTTATTAACATTTGAGACACACAATAAATCTTTCAATCAATCAATCAATCAATCAAACTTTCACATCTTTGACATGACGAACAACATTCGTGCAGTGCACAAATAATTCAACGGTGCACTCCCAGCACACGTCCTGCAGTCATAGTACAGTAGTAGTGCAGTATAACAAAAAACAAAGCTTACAGCACTTGAAGAGGCAATAACGTTAAATGGCTAAATTAAAGGGTACGTGCAGCAGCTCTATTTCCTTCTTTGACAGCCAGATCGATTGCCTTTAACTTAAAAGCAGCATCATATGCACTTCTCCGTTTGTTTTCCATAATGAGGGTGTGTGCATGAACACTTCCTTGGAGCACACTGTCTTGCTCTCCTACTGTCTGTCTCGCTCTCATTCTGTCTCTTGTACTGCATTTGGGCTCACTTGCTTTGTTTTGCTCTCGTTACTGGTGCGAACTGTCTGTCTCGCTCTTGCGCTTCCTTGATAGTACGCCTCTGGTTCGTTAGAAAATCCATAAAAAATCCATAGATAAGCCGCACCATTATATAAGCCGCAGGGTCCAAAGCAAGTGAAAAAAGAGGTGGCTTATAGTCCGGAAAATACGGTAATAATATTTTGCACTTTATTAATCTCCTTGGGGAAATTCTTGTGGACACGCAGCCCCCTTAAGGTGCCAAGGGTCTAGTGTCTTGTCCAGGGAGACTTCCACATGTGTCCAGGAAGTGGGAGGAACCAGGAAACGAACAACCAACCATGTGGTTCAGTCGCTTTTAAAGAGGAGTTTAATAAAAACACAACCACAGGAAGTTTAAAATGCATCACGAGCTGCCATAAGTTACACTGTGAGTTTGTCCATTTGTCGCCAAAACAAAACAAAAACCATTGTGTGTACTATTACACGCTACATCTAACCAGACTATGGCACAGAAATGCTGAGGCATCAGTTTGGGTTTAACTTGGTTTGTAGGCTTACATCTGCCAAGTCTGACATCCCGGTTTCTAATCCTGTATGAGTCAATTTAGACAGAAGCTGCTTGTGGCTTATCAGAAATTACGCACTTGCCCGAACTAGTCACTGTTTAAGTCACTGCATCGGCCTTCCCAATATGTGAATACAATAAGTCCATTCAAAGAAATAGGGAACTGAAAGTTTCACAAAATAAAGTCTACTGAACTGTGTTGTGTAGCTCTGGTACATGTAGTTTAGTATTTTGTGCTGAAGTCCAAGGTGAAATGGTGAAACACAGAGGCAGGTCCCAGGTAAGCCTTTTGTCAATATTTGCCTCTGTGAGTGCCTAGCCACTAGCAGAACAAACTAAAATGGTCTGGGAAATTTTCATAGAGGGAAGGAGAGCTGAGCAGACAGACACAGAAGTACAGAGCTTCTTAGTTCTGTCAGTGTTATACCTCCTACAGCTGCCATTTAGTGCAACACCTGTTCCCCCTGTTCTCCAGGTCTGTGTTTATAAAAAGCATTAGAGCAGAACCACAGCACTAAGTGGTTAGTGGGTGGTTACAGCAGAAGCTTCATTAGATGCTCAGATGTACAGCATCACTAAGTGTTTGGTGCTTTAGCTTAACGTTTGCACTGTAAGCTGCTGTTGTGACACGCCGTCAGCAAATAGCTTGGACACAGGCCACCCGGCAAGAGCTGGACGATCTGGTGTTTGTCACCCGCTCCCTCTCTCGCTCTCTCTCTCAGTCCCTCTGCTATGTCCATCTGGCTGGGAAAAAGAGAAAAATGAACAGCAACACACAGGTGGGAAGAGCAGCGAGGACAACACAATAGAAATGTACGAAAAGACAGCAGAGGAAGAGGAGGTTGCCAATAAAAATTGGAGGAAAGGAATCAGATAGATACTAATGAGCAGAGAGGTGTGGAACAAGGTTAAAAGTGCGTGTGTGCGTGTGTGTTTCCTCAACACATGTGGCACATAAAGAGACTGGCTGGTCTCATTAACAAGACCTTCCACAGAGGCTTTGAAGGAGCCCACTCTACGCCAGTCGCTCCAACACTGTAACACTAGTTGCTTAGGAGGTCGTGGTCCTGCAGAAACAAGGGCCAGTGTACTTTACTACAAATGCTAATATTTCCAGGGTTTCAGTTTTTGTTTTTAATATATCTGGAATTTATAGCAGCATTCTACCATTAAAAAGTCAGCTTCACATTTCTAAAAGCAAAATCTTGTAGTTTCTATTTGCACGAAGTTGTGCTTCTGTTTTGGCCAGCGTGACAAGAGCTACAAAGCAACAAATTGTTACCTTGGAAATGGAGGTGTGCATTGACTCACGACATAGAGAAACTTGACTGCCTGGTTTGTTAAAGTCATCCTTGCTGTGTTGTGCATGCTGCTGTGATGAAGTTGTATTTCCTGTTTTGCCAGGAGATCCAGCAACTGGCTTTGTTTGGGGGTTGTGGGTTTGGACTGTTTGAATGTGTTTACATGAAACTGTTCCACAAGACTGACAGGCGTGGAGACACACAGAATATTGTCTGATTTCTTTTTGAAAAATGAACACTGCATTTTCTTCTCCTTTTTTTGGTATGTAGTTGTAGAAGTTTATGTAATTTAGATCAATCAGATGTCAGAATCAGTTATAATTAAAGAGTTACCTTAAAGACAGTTTAGCCACATTAATTACATTACTTGAATCTGCATTATCCATATATAGTATAACATGTTTTCAAAGAGCTTACCAAATTTGAGACTGGGGGGACTATTTATCAGCCTGTCAAATTTTGCCAGAGTGGTTATAAAAACATGGTGGATAATATTTTGGGGCTCCCCCATCCATTCCTACTCTTTGTATTTTCCATGTTGTACATGTTCAACATTTTGTCAACAAGAGAAGTCTGCCTCTCTTACCTTCACTAAAAGTCTTTGTAAGAGTGAAAGCAAATATATCCCAGAAATGTCACACCGCCCTAATGATATATATAATATATTTATTTTGTTTTGTATATTTATTTAGTTTGAGTGTAATTGTGAATAGTTGTAGACTAGTCCTGCAGCACTGGAGCAAGAGTTCAGTGAATTCCTTTTCAGCCAAACACTGACATGATGCAGTCACTGCTATTTCTCCATCATAATCTGGGACTGTGGGACTGTTACAATAAATATTAGAAAAAGGTTTGGAATTAAGCATGAACACTTTTACTTTAGTATGCATGCGTTACTAGTAGGCCTTGTTCAAGAGGAGAGGGTGGAACAAGGGAGTAGTGGATATGTTTTTAATTTCCTCCAGCAGCTCCTAGCCTGCTGCTGTTGCTGCTCTGCTGCCTCTGTCTTCAGTCCCTGTGGTAGATTGAAGGGATCAGGATCGCCTCAGGACAGAGTTGGTGGGATGCCATCATCAAATTTAGATGAAGAAAGAGGTTGGATGAGAACAGGACAAAGCGTGGTTTCTCAAGAGCAGTTCATTTACTACAAATGTTACCAATGTTTTACTGTAATACCTAAATCACATTTTTTTTCTGGAGCTATGGCAGTAATGTAAGCTGTTGCAGTTTATTTGGAGAACAAGCTCTAGCAGCTGAAGACAACAGAATATTACCAAATACCTCAGTGAGTAGCTCAGTCTGAGTGGTAGACATCTCTCAGACTCAAATTATATTCTGTATCCTGGAAATCATTTTCCTCTCTTTTGGCCATATATTAACAGACAATAAAAACATGAATGTATAGAGCAATGTGTGCCTTTCCAAATCATGAAAAATCAATGTAATTTACCACAGGTGGACTCTAGTCAAGGTGCTGAATCATCTCAGCAACTATTAAAAGAAATGGGAGACACCCAATCTAAATTTCAAGTGTTGTTGTAAAGGGCCAGATTACTTATGCCTATTTGAGATTTCAGTTTTTCCTTTTTTATACATTTACAAACATTTCTAAAAGTCTGTTTTCACTACGTCATTAGGGGGTACTGGGTGTAGATTAATAAAGAATAAAAATTAATTTGATGAACAGGCTGCAACATAACAGAATTGAAAAATGTGAAGTGGGTCTGAATACTTTCTAAATGCACTATACCTTATACAGTGACAGAAGACTGTATTTATCTATTTGGCCTACATCATCTACTGTAATGAGTGTCCACAATGTTAAATAAGGGTTTAACTTTTTTATTAATACATTAATTACTCAATCCTGGTGGCACTCTAGAATAAATGCACTCAGGAGCAATTGTGGCACAGCCAGCACTCCTTTGTTTACTTAGCTACATGTCTTCTCTTGCTTATTTCAGAGGAACTCAGCAGCATCATCATGCATTATGATGAGAAAAAGTAGAGCAGGGGAGACTTTGGGATATGTGTGGAGTATCAGATATGTCTTTTGAGGAACAATGCCTTTAATGTCAAGTCTCACAATTGCCATTGATTGACTGCGCATTGCAGCTGCTCTTTGAACCTAAATGTGTGTGAGATGAATTTAAAGCCTATGCTTGTATCATTTTGACCACTATACTAGACTCCCTTTATTAAAGCTCAGTCGCAGTCAGTCACTGGAAGTTCTTTTTCTTTATATCCTGCATTTCATGGAGAAAAATAATCTCTAAATTCACCAGTTGTTAAACCCTTCTACTTCTTTTGAGATTAATTTAACTGTATCTTATTACAGTCACAATATGCCAAGCTTTTCCCACACTTTGTCTTGGTTTAACCACAGACTGTGGTATAAAGCCAGTTACAGTATACTGTCTGAATAGAAAACCCCAAAAGAGTTAATAGTTTCACAGGCACCAGAGGGAACTACCAGGCACTATTATCTCTATCTCTGACCACTATCTCTCTCCACCAGCTGAGTTTATGTATACCATACAGCTACACAAATGCTGGGTGGAGGCTGCTGCAGCCATAGTTTTTAAAGGCCAAGATCATACAAGTGTTATGACTGCATCATAAATCACATTCTTGATTGATATCTTGACTTTCAAGTGTAACAAAACATTTTTTTAGCCAAATGCAAGCTCTGACCCCAGTCTGTCAAAGTCCTTCAATGTGAAAAAAAACAATGACTGAGAGGAAAATGATCTGCAGCAGTCATGTTTGTCTCTGCGAGCTCATTTATTCCTTTGCGAGTTCACAAAGTCCTCACAGAATAGGGTCCTAACTGCCTCTTCTTTCAATGGCATCATTCAGGGAACTACAACCAGAAAAAGCATTTTGAGCCCTAGTGAAAAAGGAGACGGAGAGATAAAACGACTAGTTGAATTTGTGTCACAGGACGTCTTTGTTTGACTCTACCACACTATAGCCCCCTCTTACACATCCCCCCCTTGACACTGTACTGTTTTGCTATTGTGGATACGTCATGCAGAGTAGGCTTCAGAAAAGAGGACAGTGTCAGTTCTCATAAATCAGCCATGTTAAAAACTAAACTGATGGGAACCCACTTAAGGTGTACTCATCTCCTTGCATGTTGCAGCTGTTTGGTCCATGAACTTATGTTTTTGTGTCACTCTTAGCAGAAAGTGACTTTTGTTTTTCTTTCTTTTCACAAATTTCTTAACTCATTATTGTCATACAGATCCAGCTGCCAGTTATTTTCTCAAATTGTTTGCCTGTAAAATTCCCAAATGTATAACTCAAGAAAATAAGCAATCTCTATATTTAAATGGTAAATGGTCTGCACTTATCTAGCACTTTTCTACCTGTTGGTACTTAAAGTGCTTTATACTGCTTCTCATACACAAGCACACACACACTCATACAGTGCCCTATGAAATCTTTTTTATTTTTCCTAAATTACGTTAAATTTTTTCCTAAATTCCGTTTTTTCCATTTTTATTTTTCTAAATTCCATATTTTACGTTTTTATCATATTTATTCACCTAAAAAGTGTCTAATTATAAAGTGGGTGGGAAAAATGTCAACACAGTGCTGGGGTTCAGCAGAACATTTACTGCTTTGCTAATGCATTTCAAAATTTACCTGTAAACAACAAAAAACATAAATTTTTCATGCAAAACCAAAATCTTATGTATTTCACATTAAAATAAAGAGGCAGTCTTCCTTTTGTAAAATAGAAGTGCTTCACATTTGATATCAACATAAAAAATGTGTCTAATAAATAAACAGAGGGAACACCTGGAATACAAATCAGCTGAAACGACCAAGAGCAGCTCGTGATAGTTTGCTTCTTGTCTCTGTTTCTGATGTGATAGTGGTTCTCCTGATTAGAAAAAGTTGTTCGTATTGTTCTGCTCTAAACGTAGCTCTAAATGTTGATTTACTTTGGTGTTTCCAGTATTAAACATTCCGCGTTTAATACTGGATTCCATTTTAATTGTTCAATTCTGCGATTCCATCCGCATTTCCGGCATCGCAGAAATCATAGAGCCCTGCTCATACACCAATGGCAGAGCTCCCATACATTAGATGCTGCCATCTAATGTATTTTCTGCCTTTATCCCTGTGTTTTCACTAGAGACCACAGAGAGATGATGATGATGATGATAATAATAATAATAATGATGAGAAGAAAAATAAGTTTAATAATCCTCTGGGGGAAATTTGTGTGGACAGGAAGCCCCTTTGAGCCACTATGGGTTTGAGTTTCAGTGTCTTCTCCAGGGACAAGATCCATCCATATATGATCAGTTGTCATAGTTCTGTTTTGTCTGAAGGCAGGAACATTGCCTGCACTGGTCATTATTTATTCTTAAACTTAAGTAAATCTAGGATGTTCCTGTTCTTAGCTTTAAGTACCCTTTCTGGCTCATTTTTGTGCTTGCACTGATTAAATAATCTGTTTTAGTGAGGTGCATGGAGGAATGCGCTTTAGGAATTTTTTGATTGAAGTTTATCCCACGCTTGACCCTCTCTAAGCTGGTAACCCGAAGGAGTGACATGGATTCTTAAGTCTGTTGTTTGGCTATTAGTCTGACCACCGGGGTGTTGAATAAGAGATTTAATCTGTGTAGGTAGACTGCAGCAGCACTACATGTATCTCAGTGATGGATTTGAGAGCTGCAGGATGGTGAGATGAGTGTGTTTACTTCAAGGACCTGAGACCAAGCTGTTAACCCTGACCTCTGACCTTCCTTTGAAGGAGGCTTCTTTACATGAAGATGAATGGTAAAGTTATATTACACTGCAGCTCCAACTGTGACTCCCAGTGGATATTGTAGATGATGAGATCAACTATTCTCTGACACATGTATGGTAGTGTTTCTATAAGCTTTAGATGCCTTCTGTAAAGCTTTCAGAGGAAATTCCTCACTCTCTTGCAGCTGTTTGAGAAATCTTCCCTTCTCCCTGCTGGAGGCCATCTCTTCCTGAAGCCTCATCATCATTTAGCCTCATTAGTCTGTCACTGCTCTGATACGGTTACAGGAAGGAACTTGAAATAACCAGCAGCTTACACACACACACACACACACACACACACACACACACACACACACACACACGAACAGATCTTTGCCACACACCTCTGCCCCTTTTTCTGCTTGTCTCATAGAAAAATATGTGGGCAAACATTACAATGTCTTTTCCATACTTTCTATAAAGAATGGACAGAAAACACAAAAATAAGCAAAACATCTAAATGTAATGGTGTTTAATCTTTTCTGTACACAAAGGAGCCACACAAGATCTCTGCCCATGTTAAGTATTAGACCTCTAACGGAGAAAATATGCACGATCACTGATATCACTGATATTTTTTCAATGCATTTATTTGCTTTCTTGTTATAAGTTAGGTGGGACCACTGATACCACTTTTATGTCTGTACACATAAAGCTAAATCCAGAACCCAGTTATCTTGACTTATAAAAACTAGAAGACAGAAGAGTCTCAACTCAAACTATAATTAACACACTGTGGTTGTATGGGTTCTCTAACCAGTGATAATGTAGTTTACACACACACACGTCTGTCCAGACTCATATTCTATGTTTATACATGAGAACAAGCAGATGTTTGTACCAGATTCCTTCCAGGTGTTGCTGAGAGATCGTGTTAACCAGAATGGGACATATATACCTTCACAGTGACCTTGACCTTTGACCTTCTAGTCACCAAAATCTAATTAGTTCTTCATTAACCTCAAGTTGACAGCTGTGCCAAAACAGCTGCAAATATGTCAGGTACTGTACAACCAGGCCCCTTAATCAAGGCTTAGAAGAGGCCATGGTTTGTTACCTGTAGGCAGTAACTGTGTCCCTGTTTATGGCATTAGTAACAGACTATAATAACAGACTGATGATTACTTGACCTGAAATCACACACAGTCAGCTGGCAGATTTTTCTTCAGCTGACCTCAGAGTGCAACCAATTTAGTGTTAGTGTGTAGGCTAATCTGCTGTTTCTGCCACTCTGTGTGTACTTCTGCTCAAATAGCACTTGTTGACTACAAAGGGGGAAATGCTAGCTAGTCACTTCTGTGTTGGACTAATTGAATATGGCAGATGTATTTACTATAGTTGAAATGCTTTCACGGTCTTCATTCTGAGCTGTCATCTTCTTGACAGATGAACATGAGTTTAACAATATTCCCAATTATAAAAGCACGTGTCACAGATACAGTGCAATGACAGGCATGCTTGCTAAGCTGTCTCTTGACAATGCATGATGATTTTTAAAAATAATTACAGAGCAGAGAAGGTTGTGTTCCAGCAGAACAGTGAAAATGCAGAGGGAACACTGCCCAGGTTATCAAATGATCAGTGGGTCCTTTTCTCTATTTCATTTTGACACTTTTAATCCAGCTCATAATCAACATAATACAATCAGACCAGGAAATAAAATAACATCTATTGATACAACCATTGCTGTAATATGCATGCATCCTGCTTCAGACTGTGTGTATATGTGCACGTGAGCAAACGCACACCCTTAGGTTAATCCATGTGGAGCAGCAGTAGCCTGCTGTTTCCCCCTGAGATGTCTCTGTGGGAGCTGCAACAGCTCCGACAGTATAAGTCATCCTGAGGACCTGCCACTACTGCGGCACACGCACACACAAACACACCCAGTCTCACCACACACCCATGGGAATAGAGGCCAAGGCCAAGAGCATTTCTGAGGGCTTGTAGCTCTCTTGTTTTTCTTCCACATGTTTTCGTGTCGTGAACCATCAGCTAAGTGTCTTTATTATAGTCTTTATTTCTATATTGTCTGTGTAGTTTAAGCTGGTTCTTGTAAACAATGAAAAGATGGATGTTCGACCACACACAGTCTTAGGATTTGTAACCCATTGTTTAAGTGTTGAGTTATGACCAAATCTTCTGCATGTTGTCTCATTTACAGCAGAGAAACTAGATGTGAGGTGATAGAGAGATGTGAGTCATGTCAGGCATATGACTTCTGGCCTGAATTTGAATTAAACATCCTTGTCTTCATTTCAACTGTAAAAAAAAAAAAACTCTTTTGGGCTTGTGACGGACCTGCATGTCACTGCACAGGAATGCAGTTTTAGTCAGTCAGACAAAATGCGGGCCTAGCCTCCTGCAGCCACAACAGGTAGCTAGCTGACAAAATCTAGATGATAATCATTGCTTATGCTGAGAGCTACCTGACGCCAGGTGATATGTCTTGATGAACCAAGGGTATGGCCATGTGTGAAGAAAATATGCATGGTGATGAATTCTGTTTTTCATAACTGATATGTACAAAACAAGCAGGTCTGGACTTCATATAAACTTATTCTCATGTACAGCAGCTTATATGGTTGTTATTTATTATAAATCGTCTTCCAGACGTTTAAAGCCCATTCAGATATCCTTTGATGCTTGCATGTCTGAGTAGTTTGCAGAGAGAGCATGAGAGGAGATGGACAGGCTGATTAAACCACAGAAGAAGTAACAGATCTGGGGTTAGTTAGGTGAACACATTACAGACAGAAACATAAAATTAATCAATAAATATGAGATTAACTATTGCACCTTTTAGAGGTGCAACCAGGCCAGATTACTACCAGACCTGTTGAATCAAGAAATCACTTACATAGAACCTGCAAGCTAAGATTTCGGCACAAAAGCATCACATCATGCCACAATCTAAGGAATTCAAGAACAGTTCAGAAACAAACTAAATGACATGTATCAGGCTGGCATGTGAGTGAGAGCCATTATCCACAAATGAGAAAACTTGGAATAGTGGTGAACCTTCCCAGGAGTGACCGACCTACCAAAATTACTCCAAGAGCACAAGAACAACTCATCTAGGAGCTCATAAAAGAACCTAGAACAAGATCTGAAGAACTGCAGGCCTCACTTGCCTCAGTGAAGGTCTGTAAAAGTGATTAAACAATAAGAAAGAGACTGACCAAAGACCCAGGGCAGAGACCACTGTTGACCAAAAATAAAGGCTCATTTCACTTTTGCTAAAAAAAAACATCAACTTTATAATCATCAAGACTTTTGGGAACATATTATGTGGACTGATGAGACAAAGGTTTTGGGAGTATGTCATAAAAAGAACATCATACCAAAAGTCAAACATGGTGGTGATAGTGTGATGGTCTGTGTCTGCTTTGGAGCTTAAGGAACTGGACGACTTGTTGTATTAGATGTAATCTCCACCAAAAAATCCTGAAGGAGAATGCCTACCATCAGTTCATTAGCTCAAGCTCAAGCCCTCTTGTGTTATGCAGCAGGAAATTCATCCAAAACACACCAGCAAGTCGACGGCTGAATGGCTCAAACAGGTTTTTGATGTTTGAAAACCCTCCAATGTGGCTGAATTAAGACAATACTGCAAAAAAGAGGGGGCCAAAATTCTCCCACAGCAATTTGAAAGACTAATTTCCAGTTATCACAAACGCTTGATTGCAGTTGTTGCCGCCAAGGGTGCCACAACCAGTTATTAGGTTTAGGGGGAAATTAAGTTTTTCACTTAGGACCAGGCAGGTTTGGACAGTTCTTCCAATGATAAATTAAATCAACATTAAAAACCTGGATTATCTTTGTGTAATACCAAAATGTATTTGATGATGTGAATCATTTAAGTGCGACAAATATACAACAAAAAAAAAAATCAGGAAGGGGACAAACACTTTTTAACAGCACTGTATTTACTGCTGTGCTCTCAGGTTGTGTGTCCTAATAGCCTGCAGCCCACCGCCTACATCATATGTCCTCTTGCTGGTGCACCTTCCCGTTCCTATGACAACCAGCACCAGGATAGCAATCAAACAGCTACAGCAGCATTTCCGAGTGGTTTTAGTGAAAGGAGCTCTATGTATTGCAAATGACTTTATCACTGTATTTTCCTCATATGTTGCCCAGAGTTAAAGCACAGAACCAGTGGATTTCACTCAGTCCTGTCAAGTTGAGTAATGAGTAATTTAGTTAGTTTATAGTTTTTGTTTATATTACAAAAGTTCAGGATGGACGGTTATGAACACAGCACAATTATCAACCTGTAATAATTAAACATACCAGTCTTTATAATAACAACAATTGTAACTAGAAAGTTCCTGGGGAAACTTTGAAGGTGCCTGCCACCTTGCGCCCGTGAACCTTAAACGCATCACGCCA
>JAUYWH010000005.1:18220017-18278149 GCA_034779795.1 Ctenopoma multispine | reverse complement strand
TTCCATGCTCCCCCACTAATAAAGAGAAAAAGAGGAACTCAATAGTGTGGGAGCATTCCATGCTCCCCCACTAATAAAGAAGCCAGTTTAGAGGTGGATAACAATATGTGCCTCCATTGAAATGAATGGATTCATTTTCAATGGCAGGCACCAATAAATGTACATCAAATAGTAATGTACTAATTGATGTGTGTCAGATAATGCTTAATTTGCAGAATCATATGAGAACAGACTGAACATCAGTCTGATTTTTATAATAATAATAATATCTTCACTCATATTGATCAGATACTGTTCAGCCGGATCAACTATCTGCTTGATGTATTTACAGTGTATACAGGTATAAATCTGGACCACCCTGGTGGGTTTTTTCTGCTTCTCCAGTTGTTTGCTCTTGTCGCACTCCCACTCCATCCCACTCCCATTTTATCTTAATGAACATCTTCACAGCAGGACCGAGCCACATGTCGTTCACCTGTGAGGAAGGAAGCAAACCAGGCTTTTTTTTTTTATTCAGCATAACACTGGCTCATTTCAATTCGAATAAGATGAAGCAGAGAGAATCACAGAGGAAAACAGACGGGCGTAGAGAGGAGCAGAGATTTGTAAGGGGATGACAATGTGGGGTCCCCACCTCCCAGTGTTGGAGTATGAATGGGGCTGCCCTCCTCTCTCTGAAGGGGGTAACCTCCCTATCTTCACGTGTACTCATTACAAACTACAGTCAATAATATAGTATATATGAAGTAAGACCTCATTTATATCCGACACAGGGGTTTCAGTGATATTTTTATTTCAAAGTTATAGGAACAAGCATAATGTATGAATGGTTTTATGTATAGTAACAGCAGGGTGTATAAATGTTCTTCCAAAAAACTTTATTGTTATCTATATTATACTACATTCCAATGTTTAATGCTTGTTGGATATTTACACATGCTTATAAATGTGGATATTTTCTTAACTGGGGCCTTTATGTTTACAGAATGCCCCACCTTTTATAAGGGTGTTACTGGTATACTGATATTGTTTCTTCAGCTTTATAGTTTGTTTGAAGCCACTCAGCGTGGGGAAGTCTTTTCTTTAAAAAGTTAAAAAGACGTTTTCTTTATTTAAATTTCTTTGTGCTTTTAGATCTTGTTGAATTGCTTGTTGTGTGTCATATCAGAGTTGTGACAGTAAAGTGATCCTAATCACAACATAATGCCAATCACAGCAAACACAGATGTGACTGCAGACAAATTCAAAAAAGAGAAGATTTGTATGTCTTCTTGTGCGTGCCCCTAGCAGATTAATTCATTTAAAATTAAAATATCTGTACTGAACTCCTGGTGTGATTGTCCTGAAAACATACTGTGCATGTACACGCACAGGAAATAAGCAAAGTCTGTTCTGGATGTGTGACAGTCACTGACTGCACCAATAAATGTACAACAGACACTTAAGACTTAACCAGAGTCCTAGTAATATAAGTAGACTTTTCATGGGGCAAATGTGGACATCTCCATACTGCACTGCACAGCTTCACATGTCTACATGTGGTGTTTGTGGAAGCTTTAACCTGGTGTTCATAAATCGAAGGTGCTCAGCAGTGTGTTTTCAGACCTGTTCTGTGACACAGCCAGTCATCTGACTCAGAGGACCTCATGAAGTTGTTCATACTGTTACAGATCTTCCACATTTTCACGTTTTAATGATGTAACAAAATAGTTGAAGGAACAGGCCTCAGAGACAGGTACTTCAGGAATAGCAGCAATGCCACAGATACCAGCTTGTCCATCCCCACACCAAACATTTTCTGTGCCACGAACTGTGGGTGATGATTCAACACTGTGCAATCTGAGGTTATGTGTGAGGTCTACCAACTATGAGTCCATTTTCTCCTGTGGTTGAGCTTCTGACCACTTTGCCTGTGTCATTCGTGGCTGTTACTTGCAAGTCAGGTTTCAGTCCAGTTTCTGCGGAAACCTGTTTACTTCTGAAATGCATAACAACACTTGGCACCTTTTTTCTTTTTTTTTAAACTAAAAGTGCATATACTGGTTGTACCTCCAATAAAAACAATGCTTCTTTTAAAAACACATTTGCTACCTTTTTCAGCACTAATCAGTTCAGTAACCGTGACTAGCATTTGTTTTTGCTGTTGTCGCGCTCTGTTTCCAACCTACATTCTGAGTGTTTGAATGATATACTCAGCATGGAAAAGATCAATACAATGACTATTTGTATGTTATTAGTCCAAATAGATTGTGTTTGTTCATAATTGTAGTTTTTGTTAGGTTGGTTTAGATATTCATTTCACTGATATGTGTCCTTGTGCTGATGCCTTTATACAGTAGCATACATACAGTAGATGCTCCGTAGGCTGGGGTCTATGATGCCAACTCTGCTATGGTTGGGAAGTTTTCACTTACAGTTTAATTTAATTTTCGGGGCAGTGAAGTGAAGCCTGAGCTTTAAATCCATGCTGACTCTATTGACTTTGTTAAGAACTTTTGCTTAGCTGTTGAAAAATAGACATTCACACAAGCGGTGACCTCATCTACCTCAGTTCCCTCGCTCTGTTAACGACAGTGTTATTATGTTTGGCTTGGCAGGATAAGTGGACCCTGATTGATCTGTATTGATTGCATTGTATTTGTCAGCCAGTAATGGCCCTCCCCCTCAGGACATTATTGCTGCTGATTCTCACCCACACCCTTCTCTGGCCCCACTTCACCCCACTCTTTATGTCCTACTTGTATTTTGAAGAACCCTCCCCCCACCCATTTTTAGGCCCCTTGACCTTTAATCAAAGTACACAATCTCCTTCACTTTGTCTCTATTATTCCTCTGTATTTTCATACATCCTTTCCTCGAGAAGAAGCTGGTAGATGGAGACGGCGTGAGGGGAAAAAAGGCAGGAATTGACCCAGAAGTTAGAGAGACAAACACAGGACATATTTCTGTGTGCTTTGTTTTTATGCACCATCTTTCTGGTTCAGTATTTTGGCTTGTATTAAGACATCAGTTTTTGCAGAGACAAAAGACTGCAAAAGCTGTCATGTATTTCAGCAGTTTACTTCTGTTCGTGTGCAAGCCTGTCTGTGTGGATGCAAACGTGTTTACAGTACAGACGTTTGTTCAGACCTCTCATACACAATAGACGTCTGTGTAGATGACCCAGGGATTTTGGAACAGACTACAGATGCTCTGCAGATATGCACACAATTATTGCTACTACTTGCATATTATGAAATACACAGGATTAAAAAAAACATCACAATGTGACAAATGTGTCTAAATCCACATTTAAAAAAATTACACCACAGTCGCACCAAAGATGTGTTCATTTGTTGAATCATCATCAACTATACCAAAGTTTTAACTCACCCGTTCATGAAGAAACTAAGCTAAAAGAAGTCAACTTCAGCTTAACATAATATATCCTATGTTCTTTTTACAGTACAGTACATACTGAGACGTGACGTCGGATCTCACCACACCTAGTTCACCTGTACACATCAAGGCAGAACAAGGTAAAATTTGCATATACTCTATTATGGCGTGTGTGTATATATGTATGTATTAAATCCATAAGCAGGCTGTTATCAAGCAGACGGTAATTTTATTGTAATTTTTGTTATTGGGATCTGGAAGAACATTTGGGTGAAAAAACAAACCGTGAAGGAGGATGTGTTCACATTATTTGTGTGATTGCTTGTAAAACTGTCTGTTGCCTATATTCAGCTTTTAGAAATGTCCCTGAGTAGAGAACAGTTTCTGGCATTTTGACCTCTGATCTTTTTGTTAGAAATGGAACACAAAGATAATTTCTCTACAAGTAAAAACAGGATTGTTTCAGACATTTGAGGACAAACAGGGAGATTTAGACTTCTTATATAAACCATGCATAATGATCTCAAACTCCTCTATACGTCTCTTCAACTCCTGCTTGTTTTCTCAGCACTACTGATCCATCTTCCACAGATAAACTAGCAAATAATAACGATGATAAACGGTGATGTGGGCTGCAATTCGTGATCCTCAAAAGTGGATGCCAGTCCTGAGCCGTGTTATGCAGATTTCTGTCTGTCTGCTAAATGAGTCTTGCTCTTTTCACCCCAACTGCTGGTCTTCCTCCTTCTCCTCATCATCCTCTTGAGCTGTCCTAGTGTCATGGGACAGCAGCCTGACAGGCAGACAGTCAGATGGAAATGACACAAGCAACATCAGCACAATTCAGCAAAATAATGTAGATGTAAATCAGTGAAGACAATAACATGAGAATTGGGAGAGACTTGAGCAAAAGACTGCAGAGGAAAGTGAGTGGAAAGGAAAGCGGTGCGACGGGGAGAGAGCTGCATCTTAGCAAAGCTCCAGTGAGAGGGGGAGAGATGTCGCCTCCAGATAAACCAGACACACTTACAAGCCCAATATAGACCAGAGTCAGAGGCTTCTACTGTGCATTTCCTTCCAGTCTAATGTTCTGATATGCCAGTGTTGTTTTCAGGTTCCTGTAGAGTTTAGCTGTGAACCCCAAGTTGCATTTGGCACGCATGCTAGCACATCAAATTTGTTTATCAATCAAATTTATCTTGACAGAGGGAAACGGGTTACCTCCACAAGTAGGAAAACACATGTAGCCACAGTCTGTGACCTGAACATGATGATGAGTCTTTTCTGACTGGTCCACCACAGAGCACAGTGAAACATCTGGGCTGCTGAACTTGCTCCTATGATCCCAGAGAGCTCAACTCTCTATAAAGTTATTACAATCAATGAACTGATCTTCCTGGTCAGGTTTTCATTAGAAAGTTTTTCAGGTCTATGAATGCTGAAGTATATCATCTTGATGAGCAAAGAAAAAAATTTAAGTATCCCTGCAGGAGGTGTTTGGAAGTTGGCTCATTGTTATTTGTCTGTTAAATACATTTGTCATGCCACATGTACTGTGTTGATTTATTAGTCATTGCAGTCACTTGTGTCCATCCACACTGGCTATGAAAGTGTGATGTGACTACATTGGTTTGTTGTCTTTAGCTGATAAAATGAAAATGAGTTTCTGTGTTGACAATAGTTCACAGACTGTTTCACATTATAGCCTGAGGTTATGCTGATGTTGTTTTTTTTAAATATATGTCTTCAGTGTTTCTTAACTTCAGTAACTTTTGACTTGAAATAAAATGAGTTTGTTGAGGCAGAGTTTAGGATTAGTGTAAACCTAATGGCAGCTCCTGGTCTGTCAACTCCTTCAGAAGGTCTGGTGGCGTGAATACTGGATGTCCTGTCCCCCCAGCTGTCTTCCAGGACTGTATTGTATTGTGTTACAGTGTTGTGCCCCTGTGTACCTTCTGCCAGTCATATGTATCACCATCTGTTCTTCAGATCAGCCCATATTGTAGCTCACACTCTGACATTGTTTGCTTAATTTAAATACAAACGGTAACTGTTACTGAAAATTATATATATAGTATAGTTAGAATTTTTTCTTTGTGGATTTTGTTAAATTTCAGACCCCAAAAGTCCCTGCTGCAGTTTCATATAATTAGACTGCTCTATTTTTTTTATCAGTGACAGACAAGCATATGGCTGGTCTATCCTTTCTCATCTCTGATCCCTTTACATTTCAATTTAATCCATACTGATCTCAGGTCTGCCTGCAGTGTTACAGCGTGCCAGTTAGTGTCTCTCCATAGCGAGTATACTCATTCCTCTGGATGGTGCACTCCTCTGCTAACTCTGTCATTACTACCATCTAACCAGTTTAATTACCAGCCTCGGTGTGTGTTTGTGGTGTATGGGCCGAGCCTGCATCATGCAGAGCAAGTCTAAGCTGGTGTTGAGGGATAAAAAGGGAAAGAGCATGAATGGGAAAGACATAACAGGGAAGGTGTGTCCCAGAGCTAACTAATTACTGTATGTTAGTAATTAAAAAGTATTAAATGTCTGTGCTTTTTCTTCTGAAGTCTGTGCCAAAGCTGAATGTGTCTGTCCCATTTATACTGTATTTTTCTGGATTTTTAAAAAGTTTTTTTGTATTTCTTAATCAGAATTTATAATGTGGACAGCCTTGTTCACATGGAGCTTGTGGTGATATTGGTCATTAACGTCTGTAGAATTATCTGATGATATTTAGAAAGCCGCTCTATTATAACCGAGGTACAACTTCTGTATTTACTCCTTTTTACCAAAATTGCAGAACATAGTTAGTGTCAGTCACAGTTACTGCTTAATGTATTTTTACTTCAATGACACCTGAATCTGCAGTTCCCGTCAGTTTTAAGGAGCTTTAAAGTGAGTTTCATCTTATTATTTAGGTGTCTGTCTGCAATGTTACGGTCTTGGTCCTTTACTATTTTCTATTTGTAAAAAAGTCTGTATCTTACATCAACAAGAAAATCACAGATTATATATTATACGAGGAACACGATGATGCATTTAGTAAATATACTTGAATATGCCAGGTGGACACAAATACAACTAGAAATTAGTGTTTGATAAAACATTTGCCATAACTACTTGAATTTTTGAGACAATGTTGAGTTCACTGCTTGTTTCGTCTCAGTATCTATTGGTCTATTGTTAATAGTCAAGTATGTTTCTCCCTGATGGGTTTCATTGATAAAGAGTAAATCGCAGTTGTTCCATTGCCTCTATCATTAAGCACATAAGATATATAATAAAGCCATTCTGCAGCTCCTGCAGCTGGAGCCGGATAGTCCGGGATTGGGCCTGATAGTGGATCACAGGACAGCCATCTGGATGAAGAAGGACTCTGTCAGAAGACATGATCAGAGTGGGCCCACAAGTGCCTGTGGTTTATCAAAAACAAAGACATTATACATTTGCACAGCTGTATGGCAATAAGGGGATTTTGTTTTCTGTAAATGAGTTTTGTTGAAGGTATCCGTGTGCGTGTATGAGTGAATCAGTAATACAGTCTTGGGGCCAAAAAAATAAATTCAGTAAGGACTCATAAAAGGCGTTGTGTATCACAAAACACACACAAACTACTCTAAGCTGCCTTGATGCAATGAAAAGCTCGAGCTTATGCAAATTGGGCTTCATAACGAGATACTCACCCAGTGAGTTGATGTTTGAAGGATTCACAAAAGGCAAAACCAAGCGGCTCCAAAGAGACAAGCAGATTTATTTTCACCACAGAATTGTTCCTGATGTACGCTTAATGCTGATTGTTACTGGAAAGTAACATGTTTATCTTTTCTTTTCAGCAAAGTTAAGCTTGCCCTCATTTTAATTTTTTATTTAAAAATTTTTTTAATCGACCTATGTATAACAGCAGAGTGGATGTACTAAAATTTTGAGTCAAAATGATTACACAATTTAACATTGTGGATTTGTGTTTTTACTTTTTGTAGTTGAATTGCATGGTTTCACACTTAAAACTTTTGTTTTGTGCAAGAAATGAATGACAGAAGCATGCTAGAAGTGGGGATGGGACAGAGTACATAGATCTGTGAACCGGATACATAGATAGATCCAAAAAATCTATACAGTGTTATAGTGTAATATTATCGTAGAAAAGTTTAAACAGGAGGAAAAAGGAAAATATATATGTATATATTACATACATAAATCATACACTCAACCATGAGTTTTACTTTTTCAATGTTTCTTAGTTTTTGTTTGTTTGTTGAAACTATCAGAGGTGATAATTCAGCTATATGTTATTTAAATGACTTTGGTATAGGGGTGGGAAATAAAATCGTTTTTTAGAAGCATTGTGATACGGAAATGAAAGAATCAATGTTAAAATGTTAAAAATTGATTTTGTTAATGTTAATTACCAATGCAATGTTGAAGAATAGAAAAAGCAGAACTCTAATGTACTGAAGTGCAGCGCCAAGACAGTCTCTGGGGTGCACATAACAAAGACATGATATGGAGGAGCGAGATATATGACCAGCACCCTGAACATTAAAAGTAGGCATTTGGAAGTACTTTGGCTTTTCTGAAGTTGTGTAAAACTATGCAAGTTGTGTAAAACTAAATTGAAATATTTTGGAAACAAGGCAAACATGAGAAACCACATTGAACGTTTTCACCCGGAGGCACAAGAAAAACAGCCGATGGTAGCTGCCACCGCTAACCAGAGGACCATCAAGCAAGCAATGTCAAAGTTACTTTGAAAGTACCAATAATCGTTTTATAATCGCATCGCAGCCCTCTGAATCGTAATCGAATCGAAACTTGAGGTGCCTAAAGATTCCCACCCCTACTTTGGTAGTTTAAGAAGAGACCTATATAGTTAACTTTAATGTAAGAATGGATACCTAAATACCTGGAAAATCAAAGAGATTTCAGGAGAAAGGAAAAGTAGCACTAGAAATACCAGAAGTTTGACTTTAGCATAGGTGAAATTATGTGCATTTACATTTTAGATATTTTGCCAATAGTTGTGGAGTTTCAGCTGCAGCAGACCTGTAGCTAACCTCTCACTACAGTTAGGTACAGTAGTAATAATATAGGCATTAGGCAAATGTGAGTTTTAATAAAAATTTAAATGACCTATTCAATTAAATTTAATTCAACTCTATGTATATAGTGCCAAATCACAACATAAATTATCTAAAGGCACTTTACAGTGTAAGATTTAAGACCTTACACATTATATAAATGTATACAGAATATTGTAGAAAACCCATCAGTCCCACTTGAGCAGCACTAGGCAACAGTGAAGAGGAAATACTGTAACGGAAGAAACCTCCAGCAGAACCAAGCTCAGGGTGGGCGGCCATCTGCCTGGACGTAAAAATCGATACGTATAGTACAGTTTGTCAGCAATAAAAATTATTAAAGTGAAAGAGAGGTCTTTTTTATTAGATTAAATATATTTAATTATTATATTTAAAGGTCAAAGTTGACCTTTATGGACATAATTTGCAGTTGAAAAAAACGTGATAATCACAATATATCGTACTGCAATACTTAGCATATCGCAGAACATTTAAAATCGCAATAATATATCGTGAGTTAAGTACTGTGATAATATCGTATCGTGGGGTTTCTGGTGATTCCCACCTCTAGTGGACAGAGCAGAGAAAAAGAATAGCAGGTAACAGAGATTCACTGATATGTATATTCACCCATTTACTGCCAAATTATAAATTATTAGATAGTGTTACCCATGTGATATTAAACTGTCTTAAAAATGTCTCTCGGTGATTCCTCCAGAGATCCTAGGAACAGGACCCAAATGTATATGGTAGACAATTCATTGGTTTTTTTTTTTGGTTTTTTGGTTTTTTTGTATAAAGCAACTAGCAAACTGTTTGTTGCCGTATCACTCAGTGGAGTCATAACTGCATTATAATATTCTTGAATAGGAATTCCCACAAGGTCACGCTGACCAACAACAGCATTCAAAATCAAAAATGTGACCTAATATGACTTAAAAGACTTTGACCAAAGCTGGTGACCAAAGAGTAAGATAAATAAGTCTGCCAGGAGCAGCCTAGGATAAGTTCAGCTTTATAGATTATGAAAATAAATGCAAAATGACCTGACAGTATTTCCCTACTTATACAGTGATCAAATAAGACATTAACGCCTTTATTAATCATTACATTAAACCTCAGGACATAAGATGCTCATGAATAAACACAGCTCTGGGGTTGTTGGAGCTTTAGACTTGATATTGTGTGACTGTCATATTAAAGCATACAGTTGTGGTTCACCGAGCAATGTGCCACTCTCCTCTTTGCACTTTCTTGACTCCCTGCAATCCCTCTATTTCTGGCTTTACCCCACCTCACCCCTCCAGCTGTTGGGTAAATTTGTTGCCTTGTCATTTTTCTGTCTTCCCTGTCTCCTCGTTTCAAAGCCTATCAACAACACACAAAATCTTAACTGACTAGCGTATGTGTCTAAGCCATGTGAGAGATCGGTTACTGTATGTAAGTAGTCACAAGCGAACTCTCCTCCTATATAATCTACTGTATATCATTACTGCAGGCATCTGAGAGACAAGAGTAGTGAATATAACATATTTAAATTGTCTGTCTACTTCCTCTGTTTGGATCTGTACTACCTTCTAGTCTGTTAATATTAGCTTAAGTGTTTCAGAGGTTTTAATCTGCAGCACAGCGGCCACAGCCTTCATGTCCTGTGGGTATGTGAGTGTTTGTGTGTGCACGCACATGCGCTTGAGTGCACAGAGTCTGTGATAATAATATCCCTTGTCAGGCTTCTGAAGATTAGCCTCAATGGGAGAAATCCTCTGTCATATCCCCTCACCTTATTTTCTCTCTCTCTCTCTCTTTCTGGCTTATCAGTCTTACATTGTTTTACAGTTGATTGACTCACTGTTTTTGGATTCAGAACTCGTTTTTCTGTGGTCGGTGGAGAAAATTTGGGTCACACTCTCTGTGATTCTAAAAATGTTCCAGTATTTCAAATGTAATGTGTTTTTGGTTTAGATTAGTTGTGCTGATTTATCTAAATATTTGTTTCAATGATTGTTTAACCATTTATGTTTCTTTTCTCAGATCTGCATTAGACTTAAAATAGTCCAAGAAGAAGAAGAAGAAGAAGGCCAGTCGTGACCCAGACGTTTCCATCATGGGCCAGTGAAGTCCTCCCCACCCTTCTGGTTAAAAGCAATGTTTCTGGGAGCTGGAGGCCATAGGATCATCAGCACAGTGTGTGTGGGGCACCTCCTCTCCCTCTTCCCTAGCACCCCGTCTAACATGGGATGCCAGCCCCCTGCCCCTCAGCCCTGAGCTATCCTGGGGTACAATGAATAGCTACAGAGACAGGGGGGTCACTTGCACCTCCTCTGACCTTCTGGATGGAGGAGGAGGAGGAGGGTTGCCTCAGCATACTCCATTTCGTCACACCCCCAACGGTCACCCGGCCCCTGGCCTCACAGACCTGGCCATCCAATCACGTGTCTCCGTGCCAAAAATGGGTGTTCGCGCGCGGATTGCAGAATGGCCTCCACGTCGCGCACAGTCCAGGGAGTCGCTGCTTGAAAATGGGCAAAGTGGCAGCAATCACTTTAGAGATGACTGCTCCACTTCACTTTCATCATCAGTTCTGTCATCTGAAATCGGGTTGGTGCGGGGAGGAGTCACTAGGTTGCCACGACGACGGCACAAGGATGCTGAGTTTAGAGTCGGAGGGTTTGGCAATGAAAGAGGTTTACCTTTTACCCTAAGAGTATTTCCTCCTTTGAGACAGCGCTCCAACAGTGAAGTGACACTGAGCGAACATGATGAGAATGAGGTGAGCCCTGAATCTTCCTCTGGTCTCTTATATCTGTAGTTTCAAGTAGTTTGAAGTTATACACACCAACAGGACCAACTCACTGATACAGCAGTTTTCATCCTGATGTGCTACATCAGTGCTACATAGACCAAAAGAGCAAAGGAAAATCTGATTCTGCAATCTTTTTCTGTACCTTATGTATGTACTCTATTTAGGTAGAAAGAACTCATTAAGAAATAGCTGAGTGTAAGAATTATTAGATGAGCAGGCATCTTACTATATTAAATAGCCTATTATAGAAGGATTATTTAATCTCGTCAAAGCTTGTATCGTTTGATAAAAAAAAAGAGGAACTGCCAGAATCTAATTTTTGTTTAAACATATTCGATAAAATCCTTACAATTGTGCAGATGTCACATAAAGATTAACACGGTTAACGGAGGATTTTGTAATAACATTTACACTATTTGTACACATCGGTTATAAAATCACTTTTTTGACAGTTGATAATCAGAAGATGGATTAAGAAGTACTTTGTTGAGGTCATGCCCAAATTACATATCTGCTATGTGGAAATAATGTGGTTTGTTCATTTCACTTAACAAATGAACTACATCATTGTTTGTGTAGAAGATTGGCTTTCACAACTCAAGTGAACCAACCTTAATGGGAAAACAGTATACTGTTTGTTTAAAATGAATAAAGCTTTGTTATTTGCCAGTAAAAAAAAGTTTTGTTTCAAAAAAAAAGTTTTTTATTCCTCTGATATGTTAACAGTTGAAAACACTATCCCCTTCCTTCTCCAAGGTTGAGGTCCGTGGAGGTGGTGGGCTGGGAAATCTGTTCAGAGAGTATGGCAGCACCTCCTCCATTGACATCCAGGGCATTCCTGAACAGAGCTTCTTTGATATGCTCAGTCAGTTCCACCAGGAGAGGCCTGACCAGCGCAGCTCAGCACCAGTACGTCTCGGGGAACTGCTGTGTGCCTCAGACCTGACACCGAGTGCATCCCTCCCCTCCGCTCCTTCACCTGGCCCCACAAGCGGGGAGGACCGAGGGACAGGAAGGAAGGACGGATCTGAGAGAGTTCGGAAGAAAAGTGGAGGAACAGAGTCGTCACTGGGCACGTCCTCTTTGTTTAGGAAACTTCGGAGCTCTAGCAGAGGAGAGCTGGATGGAGGAAAAGGAGAGACTAATGAAGATGGGGGTGGGCGAGGTTCAACAGATGTCTCCTACAAACCGTGGGTTTGCCCTAAGAGCTTTATCCACTATGATGCTCAGAGCATCCTGTTTGACCTCCACGAGGTGGCAGCTCAGCGTGGCTATGTTGCCCAGAGGAGGAACACTGCCACAGGGGCATCAGCTGCTTCAGTGTCCCTCTCTGTCTCCAGATCCTTTGCTCCGAGTATCAATGACCCAGTTTACTCAAGCATTGAAGATCTGACTCTGAGCCTTGACCCTGGCTCCACAACTCCCTCTCTGGGCATGGACCCTTTGGATGGGCCTTCTGGAGATCAGAGTTCAAGCCCACTTCTCCTCTGCTGCCCCCACTTCCTCAATGAGACTGGGGGCCACAGGGAGCGCAACATCAGCTTCCTCAGCTTGTCAGCAGAGCGCGGAGGAGACGGAGGAGAGGGAGGAAGGGGACGGCTGAGAAGCAGTAACGCCAGTGTCTCAGTGCTGGAGGTGCCTATTGAACAGCAGGTTGCAAGACTGGACAGACTGAAACTTTACAGCATAGAACATGTAGACCTGGGGGCCAGGTACTACAGAGATTACTTTCATGGGAAAGGTAATACTGAGTCTCTCGGACACAGACACGCGTATACAGAAATACAAAAATCAAACATATTATAAACTGATTATAATTTATTGTAATTGTAGTTGATAAATGCTTTAACAGTTTTTATTCCAATATATTTTCAAAGAATTGTTTACAAGTTTTGAAAAACATATTTTAAAAATGAAAAAAATATAATCATATGTTAAAAAAAATAAGTCATATAAAATCAAATAAATTAACCAAAATTACATAAAAGATAGGTCTACATAAAAGCACTAAAATAAAATTGTTCAGCCAAAGGCTTACAAAAAAAGAATATTTTTAACACTTT
The DNA here is from genome assembly GCA_034779795.1 of Ctenopoma multispine. Classification (NCBI taxonomy): domain Eukaryota; kingdom Metazoa; phylum Chordata; class Actinopteri; order Anabantiformes; family Anabantidae; genus Ctenopoma; species Ctenopoma multispine. Next base: position 18,264,824 of record JAUYWH010000005.1, on the reverse strand, counting down.
CAACGTATGGACATTTAGGGCCCATCTTAAGGTAATGTAAGGTAAGGCAAAGTAACACTTTAGTGATCCCCTGAGGTGAACATTCAGGAGACACAGCAGTAGAGTAAAAGTAAAATCAGAATATATACATAATACGCAACAAAAACACAGAGTAGAGCAATATTATTAACTATTCAAACATGGGAGTTTAAATAGAGTAGACAACAAAGTGTGTTATTTTTTCTCATACGCAGTTTGAAAACTAAAAGCTGCTTTGCCATGTCTGGTGCTGATCTGAGGGACAGTCTGTAGACCAGTCTGTCCCAGGGCTCACATATAGAGACAGAGAATCACTCGCCTTTAAATAAGTACATTAATAGAGATTTTTAAATGATCTTTCCAAGAAATGAGAGATTAGCTGTTATAATTAGAGAGGACATAAATGTCAAAGTAGCTTTTTTTTTTTTTTTTTTTAGAAGAGGTTTTAATTCACTGGGAAAAAGAGGAAAATCCACTCCCCAGGAAATTGGCAACAACTGTAAGAGCTGATTAACTTTGGTCTGCAAGTAACACTTCAGTTTTAATTATTATCACTTTAGTATTATTATTAAGTTTTTTGATGAATTGTTTAGTTTAAAATATTTACTAGATTGAAACGGTAGTAAAAAATGCCCACCATATTATTTACAGTTTTACATCAAAGAAATAATCTAAAAGCTTTCCGGTTAAAATTTGCTTGACATGACAAAAAATTCAATTCATTCTTTTTGGACTTTTGTTAGAACAAAACAAGCAATTTGAAGATGGCCATCACATTTTATAGACTTAATGATTAGATATATCATTAAAAAAAAGGAATTTATCAGACCTACACTATGCAAACAGTAGCTCACTACATGGTGTTCATAGTGTTACCATTTTATACTGATTTTGGCCCCATGTTGTTATTTGACCGTGTGAATTAGACAGTGTGGATGTTCTTTGTTCAGCCAGAGTTTCTCCAGCATCATTCCCCACATCTCATGCTGTGGCTGTTAATAACCAGCTGGGTCTAAACAGAGACAAGCAGGACAAACTGGCTATGCCTCCAGAATTTTTATCACACATGTACCTGCCACTGGACTGCTGGCACAGTCTGAGGTGATGATACACCACCTGCCTCTGTATCTTGCCATAAGTACCACTTAACATAATCAGCCAGAGCAGCTTTGTTTTACATCTGGTTTTCAGTGTCAGAAAACACCTAACCTCAGAGACGAAGGGCGTGTGTCAGTATTTGTGCGTGTGTGCCCGTCCATATGTACGCTTGTGGGCATTTCTTATTCATCATCACCTCTTCAGACACTGTGGATAAAACTTCCCTTTGGCAAGCATCATCTGGCTGCACCCTAATTAGTGACAGATGCTGTAAGGGGCACATGTGGGCAAGCAGGCTGTGTGCGTGCGTGTGTACGTGCATGCGCGCATGCATGTGAGAGAAAGGCTAGCAGCCACAGAGATAAAGGTTATCATTCCATAAATATGTTCTGCTGACTCGTTTCCAGCTTAGCTGTCCCCCATAATGCTACTGTGGTTGTGTGTGTGCTGTGACTTGCCCCGTGTCAGAAAGCCTAAAAAAAAACAGACATTCTCACTATAGGACCTGGCATGGAAGCTAACCAGACCTGAGTCTCCTAATGTGAACATAGTCCTGGTTCACTCCAGTCAGGGTGGGCATTTGATTCCTCCCCGGGTGTCTGCAGAATTTGTGTGTTGACTCACACACTGCCTGTGGCACTGGCATTAGCACAGCTTAGCTAAAGAGGTTTAGAAAAGGACACAGAGGATGCATGTTGTAGTGTGTTGATAACTTTGTTTCAGCCTCTTAGTGGATGAATATGCTGTGTTGCACCAAGACTGTTAACCAGCAGTGTAATGATGACTAGAATTTCATGGTTTACATCATTTACAAGAGGGAGGACATATTTGGTCTTATAACCTTCTTTAGTAGTAGTTACCCTAACCCCTTTCTTTAGTAGTATTTATAATTTTTTTCTGGGTTATTCCTTGTGTTAAACACATTGTATTGATTACCTAATAACATGCATAGTCAAGTCCTTGATTCACTGTCCCTCCTCTGTTAGTCCTACTTACTCTAGGTCTATTGTTGAACTCTTGTCAATCTCAAACAGATTTTAGAAGTTAATATCAAATTACAATTATGTCTATTTAGGCAGAGCTTGTTTAGGAGGAGTTCACTCAATCTACCAGTTTTCTCAGTAAATGGACTGCCTATATAAAATAAAATATTAAAAAACAAATGTCCATCACAATTTCCCTGAGCCAAAGCTGATGTGACTAAATTGTTTATTATGTCTGATACAAACTGCAAAATCAAAGCATGAATATCTGGCATAAGTTTACTGAAGTATTTTAGCTGCTCTAATAATAAAGTTGTTCAGAATTCAAAGATGTTCAGTTTACTATCATTAAAGGCTTAGAACACCAGTTAATTTATATTTAAGAAATCTGAACCAGACTTTTTGCTTAAAAACGATTTAAACAATTAACGAGTTGACTCTTGTAATGATCGTCAGATCTTTTATCATTTTCATTTTCAAAATGTAGTCAGCCTTGGTATTTCTAAAAATAAACATAAATGTGCACTGTTTCATTTTGTGCGGTTCTATAAAACTTTAATAATAATAATAATAAAACTTTTCGTTTAGTTTTCTCTCTTGACCTTCTTGTAATGTCCCTGTCCTTCACCAGAACACTCAAACTACTTCGGGACAGATGAAAAGCTGGGTCCTGTGGCCGTGAGCATCCGCAGGGAGAAACTGGAAGACACCAAAGACCTGAAAGACCAGTACCAGTACCGCCTCATCGTCAGAACAAGCGAGGTATTTACATTCTGCCGTTTGTGTGTTTTCTCAGTGGTGAGACAATGATGAGTCAGTGAGAGCGTGCACACTCAAGTAAATAATTAACTTACTTTCATTTTACCCAGCCCTCTCGTTGTGTCCCTACCTGTGACTCTTCTCCTGACCCCCGATCCCTCCCCCAGTCTGTGCTGTGTGCCAGTGGAAAATTCCACCTGCCCAGTCTCAGCACAGCAAAACAAACACTGGCTGCTCTGCCCAAAGTGTTTGGCCTGCTCTCATAGAGAGCAACCTCCACTTTGGTGGATTTAATCTTTGTTTTGAATGATGGGCTCATGATTCTGGAAAAGCAGTGAATATTTATTAAATACATTTTAAAAAAATTAGTGCTATAAATGATGATTCTTTTATTTATTTATTGGTTATTAGAAAACTGTTAAAGCATCCATCCCATCTTTTCAAAAAGTTAAGTCATGTCTTTAAAACGCTGCCTTTGTTCAACTGTCCAAATCTCAAAGAGTAACAAAATAAGCAAAAATCCACTTTTGAGAAGCTCAACACTCTTACAAGTTAATGTCTTTAATATTTTATAAGTAGCTGTCTAGTATTGTTGAGGTCCCAACAAACAGCAGAGTTTGTGTTCCTCTGTGTTCCTCTATGTGGCTGGGGCGGTGTTGTTTTTAGCTGGATTACATGGCTGCCTGGCCTCATCACCTTAGCTCTGGTATAACAATGGAGCCTCTCCGCCATCTAAGTACACACAGCTCTGCTAACAGATACAGCCAGCACACCCAGGCCTGCTGTTCCCACACAGAAAAAAGAGATTGATTGCAGAGTTTATTCTCTCCCACTCAAACCACATCTGCTCGCAAATATCCATCCCGCTTTAAGTCCGTCATTTAATTCTGTGAAACAGTGCTGACAAAGCAAGGTGAAGAGACTTCCTCTTTCTCCCCTTTCTCTCCCCCTCCATCACACGTACACTCACACTCCCCCTCAGCATGTCACAGTCACTCAGTCACGCATTCCACTGACGAGCTGAAACGATGGCACCATATCTTCAGTTGTGTGTCAATCGGGTTTCACGTCTCTGCGGCAGACCAGAGTCTCTGAGGTTCAGCTGTCTCTGCGGCCACTGCCAGCTCCAGAGTCCAGTGCCATTAATTTTTAATGAACCTGTGTGTGTAGTTATAATGTATGTGAGTGAGAAGGAGCAGCCTGCTCCTCCCTACTGTATCTGAGGTTATTATAGTCTGACCGTTTTGAAACAGGTCAATTTCCCCTCAGCAGGGAGCAGCACAATCCTGAGCAGAATATTAATTCATAATGCTGCTGGACTTAAAACCATCCAATGTGTGTGAGGAAGAGAGAAAGTGTAGCTTTAGGGCAATAGAGTAGTGATGCTACATAATCAGCCACCTTCCTTATTTCCAGATGCAGTGTACTGCAGCTGAGTCATGACCTTTTACCTGTCTGTGAATTAAGACAGGAAACCACGAAACTTTAACTGAGAAGTGTTATCACACCGTACTCTCAACTTTTCAGTATATCAGTGTCTTTTAAAGGATCTACAGTATGTAAAGATTTGCTTATATTATATGTAGCTTATATATCTTTAATAAAGTGAATTAATTTCCTGACATTTTCAGTGTGATTTGAAGACTTCTCATTCTCCTTCCAGTTTTACAGCTCTTGTTCTTTCCCCAGTTGGTGACTCTGAGAGGCTCCATTTTAGAGGACGCAGTGGCATCTACAGGGAGACATGGAACAGTTCGTGGTCTGCTACTCAAAGAGGTCCTGGAGCAGGTCGTCCCTGAGCTCAATTTATCCTGTTTGAGGCTGGCGCTTAGCAGCCTTACACCCAAAGTAACTGAGCAGCTCCTTAAACTGGACGAACAGGGCGTGAGTTATCTGTCTGTGTTTATATGTCAGTTTTACTTTTGGGTTTGGTCAATAAAACAAAAGCAACAATCCTAGCTCCATTCAGATTATCCTCAGCTAAAATACAGTACATGTACCTGATAAGTCAGTATAAGTCAGTTAGGCTGAAATTACTGCAAAGATGCTATGAACTGATTAAGTAACACAGCGACGTATTGTAAGCTCAGATTTGATTTAGTGATGGTGGAAAGTACTAAATTGGGGCGAGAGCAGTGAAAGTTGTGCAGCAGGGTGTGGTGTGTAACTAAAAAGCCTTTAATGTTTAACCATGTTATCTCCTTTTTTATTTAATGGAGGGTGAAGTGCAGTGTGGAGGTGTTTTGCCAGCACTTGGCTTCTTGTTGTTTCTGCAGGTTGTTTATGAAATAAAATAAAACTGCTCAATGCCTGTGTGTAAGCAAGTTGAGACATAGGTTTGGGTTTAAATGCTTATCTGTAACATCAGCCTTGATCTTAGGTTTCATTAGAAGCACAACTTTCAGCCAGCAGAGTTTTGTTTGAATGTCGTGTTTCAGCTGTTTTTGTTTGCTGTGCGAGGGCGTTGTGTTAATGGTATCTCTCTACTGCCTTGCAGTTAAGTCAAAAGCACAAGGTGGGTGTTCTGCTGTGCCGTGCAGGCCAGAGCACAGAGGAGGAGATGTACAACAATGAGGAGGCGTCACCTGCCTTCTCTGCCTTTCTGGATCTGCTGGGAGAAAAAGTGCTTCTCAAAGGGTTCACCAAATACGCTGCGCAGCTCGATACCAAGAGTAAGAGCCTCTTTCAGACATGCACGTTGTTCTGTAAATGTGACCCCCTCTCACTCACTCTTACTAAGCACTTGAGTCACTTTTATGCAAAAGTTCATTTTTGGAGATCTGACGTGGCAACACGTGTCCAAGTTAGATCACGTTTAACCACTGCAGCATGAAGTAAAACGTGTACATCTTTAATAATACATTAAATAATACTGTCAGTGAGGCATCACTTAATTATCATGGCCTGTACTTACAGAAAATTAAATCAACACCATTAACAAGGGATCTTATATTGTCAAGGAGATTTTTCTGATGCCAGATCAGTCTATGAAAATGTTTTTTCTTCTGTTGCAGTGCATTGTAAAATAGAAAACTTAAACACTGTTAGGAGACAAGCGGGGGCTAGCTTCCTGTGCCTTCACAATTGTAATTGTTTTCCATAATAAATTAAGATATATTTTAAATGCTTCATTGATCCAGCCTGTAAGAAAATATATGTGGAGGAAAAATAAACACCCTTTTTTCTTCTGTATCATCTTCTCGCTGCAGCAGTGAAATCATTTCTTTTCACAAGAAATGTAGCTCTTTCTGTAACAGTCTTGTCTGGTCTGAATCGAGCTGTTTGGAACATTTACATGAGACACCCACAGTAAAAATCCATTACTTTAACAGACAAAGGCAGCAATGTCTTGAGTTCTGTGTCTGAGGATTAGCCAGGCCAAAAGTCATATCCCTAGAAAAAACACAGGGACAGTCTTGGCATGCTGTGAGTCCTTATGGTCCCTGGAAAAAACATCTGCCCGAACCAGACGGTGTTTGGACTCTAATTAAACATCACAAACTCATCTGTAGTCTGCATCTTCTGACATGAATTGTCCGTCTCGTTCTCTCTCCAGCGGACTCTACAGGCACTCACTCCCTGTATACAACCTACCAGGGCTACGAGGTCATGTTTCACGTGTCTACCATGTTGCCATACATGCCCAACAATCCACAACAGGTAAGAGCCTTTGAACACCCCACAATCACCTGATCCTGGATACCAGTGCTGAAGTCTGTCAAACACAAGATGTACAGCTGAAAATTAGATCTGTGACTATGCTTCATTTTCACTCAAAACTTTTTAACGTCTGTCCATGGCTGTTCGTTAAAGCCTCTGATGTTTGCACCAGGTCATAAACAACAGAAATAACTCATGAATTAGAAACTCATGACTTACTGTATGTCACTCACATCAGTCTCTTTCCTCCTTTATCCAGCCTCTTGTGTTTTTATAGTCTTCATTTTCGTTGTCTTGGTTTCTTTGTCCTCTCCTACTCATTGACTGCTTTTCATTCTTTAGCTGGATCAGAGCTGGGTGGGGTTCAGTAGTGAATAGTTTCTTTATTTTCTCCTTCCTTTTTTTTTTACTTCTACCTTCCTACACATGTTCCTGGGTGCTGTTTGTTTTACAGCACGGGATACGTGTAAATGACCTGTGTGTAAGATAATATTTTGTGTGTGGGTATTTGTAATAGTTAGAAATGCTGGAAATGATCATATAGGTGAACACGTGCCCAGACAGGCCCGTGGGTGCGTAGGATTAGTGTACACACATTTTAATTTGAATTTGCATCACCATGAACTCATGGAGAAGTAATTCTGTCTGACAATACTTTTATTACCATTTATGCAGCACGGCAGCAGTATGTTGTTATTCACAGTTAAATATCTTGTAAAAGCTGAGTAAACAAAATAAGGTTTGAAACATTTATTGAACTTCTTAAAAGTGTGTTTGAACAGTTCACATTAGTATCAACACAATAGTCAAAGTGTGGTTTTATAGATGGCACAATAACTCCACCCACAGGTTTTATACACCACAACAGCAAAGATGCTCAGATGATCCTGTAGGTGGCAGCAACCTGCAGTGGATGAACAGAGGCTTGAGGAATGAAGTAGAATTACAGATCATATGTAAGGGTGTTGCATTCAAGAGACAGGGAAAGGACAGCACAAGCTAAGCACACACAATAATTTTATAAAGGAAATAAATATTTTATGTCCTGCGTATCAGCAGTATTTAGTTGTATTTAGAAAGGATGCTACAGTAACGTTAAAATAATATCATTTCTTAGGATTATAAGTAATATTTGTAACCACTACATCAAATACAATGATCGGAATTTTCAGATGTAAGTGCGAGTGAAGGATGCTTCTGTACCATCATACTGGAGAATCTGAGGATCTGGAGTGGGCTAGATTACATAATTGGCACTTTCACACTTTCCTCTGCAGATGAAGAGAGGTTTGGCAAGCACTACACCACAGACACAGCCTGGACTGTGTGCCCTGTCTCCTACACGAACACAGACAGACGGACAAACCAGCACACACACAGACACAAATAGCCCACACAGAATCTGATAAACAAATTACATAAAGAACTGTTGTTTGGTGTCTAGTAGTGAGCCTCAGTCTTGTTTGCCTTGTCAGACTTTGTGTCGTTTACTGAGTCATGGTGTCAGTGCCTATTATGTTCGCTCATTTTATTAATAATAATTAACAATTTTTCCTCTCCTCTTATCCCTTCTCCTTCTCAGCTCCTGAGGAAGAGGCACATAGGAAACGATATTGTCACCATAATTTTTCAGGAGCCGGGAGCGTTGCCTTTCACCCCTCAGAATATTCGCTCACACTTCCAGCACGTCTTTGTTATTGTCCGTGTGCACAACCCCTGCTCTGAAAACACCTGTTACAGGTAAATACTTAAAGCACGACAAATACGTGTTCATACACAACTGTGATAAAAATGATAAGAAAAGTAGGTCTCACTCATAAAATCTCTCTTTCAGTGTCGCTGTGACACGGATGAAAGATGTGCCTCCCTTTGGACCACCCATTCCCAGCGGTGTCACCTTTCGCGATCCGGAAACCTTCCGTAACTTCCTTCTAGCCAAAGTTATAAATGCAGAAAGTGCAGCGCACAAGTCAGAGAAGTTCCACACAATGGCCACGAGAACACGGCAGGAATACCTCCGTGACCTGGCTGAGAACTATGTCAGCAGCACACCACTCGACTCCGCTGGTAAACTTAACAACCTCATCTCCCTCGCATCCAAGAAACGTGAGCGCTCAAAGGCAAGAGAAGGGGCAGAGCTGGGAGCTGCAGGGGCAGTCTCCTGGAGGGTCCAGGCTCAGGACTTTAGTGGAGGTGGGACAGAGGTCCCCTGTGCCTTGGGTTTGTCAGCTGAGTACGTTCTCCTGATAGACTGTTCCACCAAAGAGGTGGTGTTTAACTGCTTTTGTGCGGACGTGATTGGCTGGACTCCTGAGCGTCTGGCAGTGAAGATCTTCTATGGCAGAGGAGACCACATTGCTGTGCGGGTACCAGAGGGCTGTGCACAGGATATCAGGGAAATGGTGCAGAGGTTAAAGGTGAGAGCTTAGAGTTATACTGCTTGTGTTACTACATCTAAAACTCAAAGGTACCTTGGAATTGATAAAACAACATTTACATCCTTGTTTACTAGCTTACAGTTTTCTTCTTCACTGCCTTTGTGCATTATTTTGTTGCTTTGTGTGATACTGCCACCAGTCATCCATCTGTGGAATAACATGAAACTTTAGGGGAGCTCAACATGAAACTTAAATATAGTAAATCGTGTAAAACTAAAATTAATTATTCAAGTTTAGGTTTTCAAATAGGAATATGTTTTAACATGATTACTACTACATGGTTCATCTTGAAAGTTATTTAATTTCAAGACTGTGTAAAATCTTAGTTTCATTATATCTGCTTTGAAGTATTGCACTCAGGGGATTTCTGCAATGGGTGTTGTTTTTCATTCCTTGAAAGTTTTCCTAATCCACCCAGGAAACCAGTAAACCTGAAAACTGATTAAGCAGTCAGTGAAAACAGCATTACCACATGAGAAGTAACTGTGACTTACAATTGAAAGAAAAATGGAAAAGCAAAAGACTCTTTGAAAAGCATGTTGTGGGAATATCAAAGCTAATAATCTTCAAAATTATTTTCAGTCATATTAAATTCTTTATGTTACATAGTGTACATGTATGATAGTACATATACTATGTGCTATAATGTGATATAATAGTGTATATTACTTAGAAATATAAGGTAGTACTATGATGTATAATATTCTACCATGATGGTTTCTTGTTTTTTTTAATACACAAATACTTTTTTCTTACAATTATAAGAACATATTAATAGTGCAAATCTATTAGATTAGTGTTAATTTATTATTTTCTCTCTTGTGTCCTCTTTTTGCCAGTCGTTGACAGTGGGGTGTGAGACTGTAGATATGACTCTAAGAAGAAATGGACTGGGACAACTGGGCTTTCATGTTCGCCTGGACGGCACTGTGGCTGAGGTACTGTCGGATCACCATCTGCTACACTAGATTTCATACTGAAATACGCAGTTATGAACCGTCTTGACTGTACATGACTGAGTTGTTTGAACATTTTGTTTGCGTCTTTCTCCTGCAGGTAGAGGAATATGGCTTTGCCTGGCAGGCAGGACTGAGGCAGGGCAGCCGGTTGGTGGAGATCTGCAAGGTGGCCGCAGTTACGCTGACTCATGAACAGATGATTGACCTTCTTAGAACATCTGTCACAGTCAAAGTGGTCATCATTCCTCCATATGAAGGGGGGGATCCTCGCAGGTGTGTTAAATTATGCATGTTATATTCTTTGAAGCTAAACCACTTAGAACAATTCGTTTGTTAACAGCTGTGGTGAATGCAGATGTTGAGGCACTGAGTGACAGTGTGGAGGGTGAGTGTTTGTGGGCAGCAGTAGGACAAGTATGGAAGTAGCATGAGACTCTGTTCACTCAAACACACAAAAGCATGGGTGAGATTGTGGCCAGATTCCAATGTTCTGAGAGGATTTTGTGTGGGAGTATGTGAAAAGAGGAAGCAAGCGAGCAGAGAAAGAACGATGTGTGTGGTTCAAAAGGAAAGAGGCAAAATGAGGCATGAAAGAAGCATTTGTTTAACATAAATTAACAAAATCTGCCGTTTTTGGTTTCTTTCTCTCCTTTTCTCATCATTTTGTTCAGCTTATTGTCGTCTATTTCTTTTCCCTGCTTTCATGTGCACATAAGGCCTTGACTGAGACAAAATAACGAGACCTTATGAGACACTGATGTGGTGTTACAGAACAGTTACAGAGGTGAAGGAATAACTACAGTGTGTGTTTTTCTGACTGAAGAACCATAGCTCCTAAATACAGTAATTGTGGTTGTTTGTGTGATCGCACAGTGGTTAGATTTCTTTAATGTTTGAGGCAGTTTAATCCCTATCACATGCACATTTTCACACACACACACACACACACACTACTGTGCGTTGGAACAGCTGATAATTAGAGTCTTGTATGTCATCCACCCCCCACCCCCCTGACTCATTTTCCGTTGTGTGCCAGACAAGCAGATTGGATGAGATTAAGGCCTGGAATCTGCAGGGGGAAAAAAAGGAGACCACAAAAATAAATAAATGGAAGTGATTAATTAAAAATGCAATCCATGTGCGAATGAAAAGGATGGAAAAGAGGGAGGGAGCAAGTGATGAAAGAGAAAGAGAGAAAGGCAGGATTGAGTGTATTGAGTTGAGCATTCGATGAGGAGGACGTGTCTCAACACCACAGAGAGTGAGAGAAGTGGGTGGAAGAAAGACGAGAGTTGGAAGTGTTCTGCCTCGGATGTACGCATGCAAGATGGACGGATCTAGCAGAGAGGAGGTGTGACTGATGTCTGTTCATGTTTGACCGTGTGTGTGTGTGTGTGTGGTGGGGAGCTCCAGGTGTGTCATCTCAGACAGTGTGATGGAAGAAACACTGCTCGTCAACAGATGTAGGCTCTGCTCGCTCTAAGGTTTGTACTCGTGTGTATGAGGTCAGGGCATGCACAACTATTATGTAAATATCTGGATATTGGTTAAGTCGTTCTTTGCTTTTTGTTTGAAAATATATTGCAGTCGTGCACATTTTTTGGTATGTGCTAGTATTCAGAGTGTGTTCTATGCTCTATTATAAAACCCTGCATTTTTGTGTGGAGAAAATAAATGATCAGAATGTTCTCATATACTCAACTAATCTTTGAAGCTCCACGTGACTTGTAATTTAATGATTACTTACTCCCTTAATATAAAATATAGGTCTTAGTGTTACCTGCATCTCGGATTAAGCCAGGTTAATCCAGACTGTTAAATTATTTAAAGGTTCTTTTGTAAATGGTTATCTGTATCACCATAGAGATGTAATTAATCAGCCATGTTAATTGTATATTTTTTTTCCTCATGAGTTATTTTAATTTCTATGTATAAAGATTTGTCTTCATTTTTTTATTTCTGAGACAGTGTTAATGGAAATTATAATTTTTTATATATTATATCATATTTATATCCGGCTGGAATCCACTTTAACTGGGATTGGGTGATAACTGATATTGTTGATATTAGCATAGCTTCCTACTTTTTTTAGTTTAATTTATAGCCTGATTTTTCTGAAAAGAATAAAATTTAATTAATCAAATTGTAGATTGATGAACGATAGACTGAGGACACCAGATCCTTAATAGGTAACAGAGTCATCTGCATATGCATATATCTGCAAGCATCCCAGGAGAAGAGTAGAGGACTGAGAGGATCCCCTTGTTTGGTTCCATATGTTACGTTACGTAAAAATGATATCACTATGTTATGAATGCTGACCTTTAGTCTGAATAAATAGCTTTTACCCATTTGATAAAAACCATCCCCTGAAGACAAAAAGTATGCTATAGGAATTTCAGTTTGATCTCATCAGATGTATCCCAGGAGAAGCCAGCTATCAGGATGCTTTCATCACATTTAAGCTAAACGAGGTAAAAAAAAGACATCTGGTATTGTCGAAGGATGACCTTTCTTTTATAAATCCCACTTGATCTTAACGAATAAGCCTCACAGCAAGAACTTTCAGATCTTGCAAATCACATGAATCAAGCTACCATTTCTGAAATGTCCTGAGTCAGTGGGATGTTTCTTTTTTTTATTTTTTTATTAGAGAAATCAGAGTCTTGTTTTTGTCAACATTACTCCATCTCACTGTTCACCTTTCTCACTGTTGTCACCTCCTCTCCCTTTCCCTCATGGTATTTGCTTCATCTTAAATAGTCCCTCTATGCGCATATGATGCCTCCTTTAATAAGCTTTGTGAATAAAATAATAATGATGTGTAAAATAATAAGAAGATGGTTTAGTCGAATGTTGTGTTTGAGTCTTGAGCTGATAAATGAAGATGACCGGCCCTCCAGCTGGGAGCTGTGTCAGGGATTTCATAATTGATGAGAGTAAATGCCAGCATATTTTGTTGTGAAAGCTGTTGTCCTTCCCATCATATTTTTTTTTTTTATCTGGCAGGGAGACAAACAGTTCTTGTGTTTATTTTGATTTAAAGATACCAACTACTAACTGCTGCATACTTTAGCTTAAAATGAGACATTTGTGTCTACATAGGAAGCAGGGCCTGTGTTTCCCCATATTGGTTGATACTGTTTTTGCATTTTTGAAAGAAAAACACTAGAGCATGAATCATCTGCACATAAATCACTGCACATGCATAATGTGTATATCTACTGTAAATTAAAAGACCTTCACTAAGAACCTCTTTGAGAGTAGAAGGCTGTTGTTTTGTACATGAACACACATAACCTCAGTCTCACAGTAATCAAGATGGGGTCTGGATGTGCCAATAATCAGTTTCCTTTCGTCTCTTTCTGCCTTCTTTGGTGTCAGGGGAGCTCATTAGTGAGGTCTGTCTGCTCTGTGCTTGAGCTTTCACAAAGAAGTCATGAGAGGATGATAATGTTCTCTCATAACACGCTGTGTTCATGTGCAGAACACAATACAGAAGCCACAGTTGAGGTCTGTAGACAGAAAAGTGCTGCTTTTACTCTCCCACAGCTGAGTATGTAAAGCTGTGGATAAAGGCTGTGTTGAGACAATATAGTGGTTTAGAAGGGGAGCAACAGTATTCGAGAGTCTTTTGGGTTTTTTTGTTTCGCTAGATGTCCAGTTTTATACTTTTCTTACTTAAAACCTTTATGCTTAACTAGGGGCTGCACAGAGGAGCATGAGATGAAGACCATGGAGCAGAAGCCAGAACCTGAGCCTCTGGCGGCAGGCTACCGACCCTCCCCACGTTCAACGTGGCGATGGGACAGTCCGCCCGTTCCCCCAGGGCTCCACAGTACCCCAAATCCACAGCGCTGGACCCCCATGGGTCCTCCACCTCCTCCACTGCCCCGCTCACACAAGACACTGATGCCAGTTCCATATAGAGAGTCTCAGCACCCCAACTCCAAGAGGTGAGATTCAGAGCTACAGCACTGCATTAATTTGTGATGATTCTCACACTGACAGCATTTCGGTTATTTTTAGTCGAGTTCCAATAATGACGCTGTTTCTATGCAAATAAAACATTTGTGTACAGTTAGTACTTTGTTTTAGTCATTAAAATAAAATAATAAAGCCGAACAATTCAAACTTTTTTTGTAAAATCCACAGAAATGAGAAAAGGTGAGGATGGACACAGCTTCACATGTTGAACTGCAGCAGCAGATCAATTTCTCTCACCAGTATGTTTAAACTGGATGCTCCTCTGTCCAAACGAAAATCAATTAGCCAAGGGAGTTGTGACTGAAGGGATTATTGTGTTTGAAAACAGTTTACTTTGGGGGCAGGTGTGGGGGGTTGTGTGTTGGTTTGTTATGTTGTGGTTTTTCCATTTTTGGTTTCAGTTGCTAATCACATGCATTACTTGGAAATGGTGACACACTCCCACAGTTAATAGCTGCAGTCAAATTCTTGGCAGGTTGAGAAGTAGATTACCTTTTTGTGGCAGTCTGTGTGGTCTGTTTGTTTTCCTCTTGGTTAACCATCACCCTCTGTGTGTCCTCCAGGCCAGTGAGCTACCCAGAGAACCACTACAGTCTGACTCCTGCAGGAGGCGACAGGATGCTGCCCTACAGAAACCCCTCAGCCAGCTTCTCCTCACCCTCATCCGGCCTGGTCGGCCTCTCCACAGTGGGCCCTCCTGGAGTCACACCAGGCCCATTTGTTCTCTACAAGCCTTCACCTGACCTCAGGTGTGTGTTTGGTATTCTCCATAGCAATTTTAACACTGATTAAACATGTCCACTGTTACTCATATCAACTGTTTTGTGTACTTCAGGCAGATTATAAGACACATAAGACATCATAAGACAGTCTGAATAATATGCAGCGTTCAGGTCTGCAGTTAGACGTGTATGCACACACTGTCCCTAGAGGAAATATCTGTTGTGTGGGTGGCTCTTCCTCACACTGTGGAAGATAATAACATCTTACCAAACTAGAGAAACGTGTTTTATTCAACCACCTTTAATAAGCAAAACTGAAACTGAGGACCTCATGTGTTGGTTACATGCACACTGTACATTTTTAGCTCTTGCTTTAGGTCATTGTCCTGTACCTTAATCTTCTCTTTGTTCTTCAGTAGTTCATTACATGTGTATAGCATCTGAATAGATGAGATTTGCCAGAAGGTATTGGCATGAATGTATTCATTAATAACATACCCCTCCTCCTCCTGTGTAGATATGGAGCAGTACAGCGCCCCCTGCTGCCTTATGAGCCCCACCTCAGCGTGGACATCACCTCTAGCGGAGAGTCTTCCTCAGGCTTCACCAGCCAGGACAGCACTATGGAACGCTGCAAAACAGGTACAGCACCTGAAATAGTGACCAAAGTTTTTGTGTGTGTCATCTGTTTGGTGCTGAGAGCAGTGATTATTTAAAGCTTTTTCAGTGGGAAAAAAACAGAGGAACTGAAGAGTGCTGATGGTACTTTATAGGTTCATGACTGCAGGCAACACATTTTCATGTTGTTTGCACATTGTTGTTTTAGACATTATCACAAAAATAAACATTATAGCAGCTTTACAGGGAGAACACTAACTATAGAGTTGCATTCATCAGATGGACAGATGCTGCTACATTATAGGGGGTGATATGTGTCTATATTGTTTCATATGTGTGTATTGCACAGTAGAGTAGAGTAAACTGAGTGTGATTTTAAGCAATTTTGTGGGGGCAGGCCAGTGTTTAAATGTGCTATAAGTATTTAATCCTCTTTGCAAACCATGATGGTTCAGTGTAATTTGCTTTAATCCTGTGAGTGTCTGTGTGTGTTTTCTGTCTAGAACCCCTCTGGCATGTCCCAGCGTCATCATCTCGAGGACCGGGTGGTGGAGGGGGGCAGCGCAGAATACCCAGACAGGATGTCCCAGGGAAAGACTCTCCAAACAGACACTCAAAGGTCAGACTTCACACTGTCTCATTTCTTCATCCATCACCTTTTCTGCTTTCTTGCTTCTCAGTCTGACTGTATCACTCTTGTCTTTGTGTCTGCAGGGTGATAATCAGTACTCGAGCCACTCCAGCAGTAACACTCTGTCAAGTAACGCCTCCAGCAGCCACAGTGACGAGCGCTGGTTCGACGGAGGAGCTGGAGGAGACAGAGGAGGCGTGGGTTACCTGGGTGACCCGGCTGACGCTGACCCCGACCTTCTTAACAAGGGAGGCTCCAACGACAGCGGCATCGACGCCTCGACTCATTACAACAGCACTCGCCACGGAAACAACCAGTCACACAAGACCATGCACTCCTCTGCGATCTACTGTGGCATCCAGGAACTGTCGGTGGGAAGGAGCAGCGGTGGGGGAGAAGCAAGGAGACGAGAGTCGTCGCCCATCATACCAGCTGCAGCCAGTCAGAACCAAGGGTATCGGACAAGGACATTCCCACCTCCTGGCTGCAGTGCTGATAAAATGGACGCTTTCAAACCCAGGTAAGAGACCACATCACTGATGAGGTGCATCCTTCATGCCACATTTTCTGATGCTAACATCAACCAACGTTAATCTTGGTGAGAGGTGGAGTAGATTTATTTGAGGCAGGGAGTGAGTCTTGCATTTTATTGCTGCTTGACTTTACGGAGAATGTGTGTACTTTAGTAAATAAGCCACCAAGCAGCTATTCTTTTTCGGCACTCTGATACATGAAAATACATCTTCAAAGTGTACATCAAGCTTTACAGCAGCTTAATCCTTGTGAAACACACAGATCATCACATGATTTCACATCATAAATACACACAGCCATTAAACACACAAGATACACGCACTTTAACCACCCTGTGTTGGATTAAAACAATCTGTGTTTAAACCGTGAGTGCCATCAGCTCTAATGCTGCAGTCTGTGCCTGGATGTGTTTGACTCACCAGCGTAAAACATAATACTGACATGAAATGACATCAGATGGTTTTAGGACATCAGTGCTTCATCAGGTATAGTGTTCGATGTGACAGGTTGTACTGTAAGGAGTTTGGTTTGTTTTGGTTAGAGGACTGGTTGCTGAACAGATACAGTGGAATAATGTGGGTGTTTATTGGATAACAGACATTTCAGGTCCTGCTTTTCTAGTGTGCAGCATGACAGGCTGGTTACATTGGTTGAAAATGATGATAGTAGTAAATATGTTCTGCTGTTTGTCACCAGTGTTGCATCAGCAGTCAGTAGTGTATCGTCTTTATAAATGGTGTTGGTTTATGCATTCATGCATTAATCACATACATATGTATGTCCTGTCAGGGCCTACACACCGCAGGGTTATAAGACTCCCACAGCAGAGAAAGCACGGCCTGTCCGAGCTGCTACAGCAACACCAACTACAGCTCAGTTAAGCTCCATCCCTCTGTCCAGCTCAGCTCCCAAGGCCCTATATGGGAAGAGCAGACTAACCACATGGCATAACGAAGGCACCCACCTATCACCTTCAAGCACAACCACAGCATCCAACTCTGACAGCAGCAACAAGAAGTAAGACAACACACATGACCGACTTTGAGTTAGTGTAGTTCTCCTTGGCAGGTTTTGGTTACGGTTATGAAGCATCAGGAGTCTTTTAAAGGAACTGCGTTGACTGAGCCTTGTCTTATTCTGCCACACATCTCATTACGTTTCCTGATGTTAATGTCTTGTGTCTGCAGGCAGGTAGATACAAATTCAAAGAACGTGTTTGGGCAGCCTCGACTCAGAGCGTCACTGAGGGACCTGCGTTCTCCACGGAGGACGTATAAGAGCACCATTGAAGATGACCTGAAGAAACTGATCATCATGGACAATCCAGGAGAGACACCACAAAGAGATCCAGTGAGGAGCACACTAATACTTGCAGGACATTACATCAGTCGTACATGAACTTGGACACACAGCTCTGAGCTCTGTCGTTTTTTTCCCTGCAGTCTCCCAGACGAACCTTGCAGCGCACATTTTCAGATGAGTCACTGTGCAGCGGACGTAGAGACGCCAGCTTTGCCAACTCTGAGAACCAGACAACTCCCACCGACGTACTGTTCACCTGCACGCTGCCCACACGCAGACACGCCGTCTCCTCCAACCACATGCCGAGTAAAAAGTGTGAGTTTAAACTGTTGTCAGTGTTTTGGTTTTGTTTTTTTTCAGGCAGGACAATATTTACCAGTGTTGACTGCCAGCACAGCTGTGTTAACTGCAACAGCTGTTTTGTTCATTAAGGAGCCAAGGATCTCAGTGGCAGTTTGAATTTGTTTACTTATTTGTTTACTGTTCTCCTCTCGTGTCCCTCAGTGCCTCTGTCTGCATCAGAGCTGTCTCTTACTGAAGTGAGGGACAAAGTTCCCCCCCTAAAGAGGCTCGATCCTGGGCTGATGCCTCTTCCTGACACAGCCTGTGGACTGGAGTGGTCCAGCCTGGTCAGTGCAGCTAAAGCCTACGAAGGTGAGGATTTGAACTCATCAGGAGTAGCTTCATTGAACGTTGGCTCTGTGTCATATAATGTTTATATAATGTGATTTGTCTTCTGCGCTTTGCACTAAAAATAAATGATTTTGATGGCTGAGATTTATTGTCTGGATGTTGGGAGTTGAACAGTTTCATAGTGTCTCAGTTCTCTTCTGTTACACGACACCTCTGAGAAAGAAGGGTGGGTATCCAATCACCTGCTCCGCTTCCCAGCTACTGTTACTTTTCTGGGTCCCTCTGCTGTCCCTCATGTCCTCTGCCACCACAAAGACAACCACAGCACAGACAAACACACTAGATTGAAGCCAACACCTGATCCATGGCCTTATCTACTGCCAGTGTTGAGATGCGATTGTGCCACGTATCCCAAGGGTATCTTGAGTGAAAACAGCTCATTTATGCAGCGTTTAGAAAGTGCACTTATGTGTCTCTGTTGCAGCGCAAAGAGCGGTGTCCCTCTTCTCACTGACTGAACCGCAGGTTGAAGGTCCAGACATGAGACCAGTTGTCAGTCCAGTCCAGTTTCAAACTCCTCAGACACCACGGACCACACCGACCTTCAGCGGGTAGGTCAACATCCCTGACAAACACAGGAAACAGTATGCTGTAAATCAGCTCCATTTGTGACTGAGCTCTGTGGGAATCACAGCCTGCTGTCCTGGTGTAAACTGTGTAACTACTGCCACCTTGTGTTAGTAGAATCAAAATGTGAGCTGAAGCTCCAGGTAGTTTTGTCCTCTGTGTATTTTCTGTGTTGCCAGAGAAGGTGTTTGCCCTGCTAGTAAGATATCAGCTAAACTGTACTACATCATTTATTCAATGGGTTGTGGTGTGTGTTCACAGGGATGAGGTGCCCAACGATTTGTCTGGTCGGCTCTACCAGCTGGAAGTCATGCTGAAGCAGCTGAACACTGATCTGGAGAGAGTGAGAATCTTTTGTCCTGTTTGGTTTCTCCTCAGTTTTCTTGTCAGTCAGAAAGTAGATTAAACCACAAACATTAGTAGGAGGGGAATCATGTGATAATGGCCTGGTTTGGACTGGACCTGATATATATCACGTTGTCACACTAACTTTTAATGTTACAATACACAGATATTGTGAGCATAGATGCAAACATCAGTGCAGTGTTACAGTGTGACAGACTGACATAAATCTGCATCACCATAAAAAGTGACGATTCATCACGTCTCTTCCTCTGTGTGTGTGTGTGTGTGTCCTCGTTTTCATTCATTCATCTGTCTTTCTGTCGTCAGGAGAAGAAAGACAAAGTCATTCTGCTTGCTGAGATGGCCAACCTGAGGGAAAACAACCAGCGCTTGCAGGAGGAAAGCCAGACAGCCAGTGAGCAGCTGCGCAAGTTCAGCGTGCTTTTCACTAACATCAACAAGACAGGAAGTGACCTCGAGGCGCACTCCTTAACACACGAAACTAACTCAAAGAGGGAGTGATCGACAACTACAGAAGAGAGGGAGATTCAGGCCAGAGGGACAGCGAGTGTGAGGGAAATAATCTTTTGGGAGGCAGAGGTCATGATGCTGTTACCTCGCTCAGCTTCCACGGGACTGCCTTAAACCGGAGCAAGAAACAGATTTTTAAAGGGACAGACTCCCACACAGACAGCTTCCCTCTGAGCCTGCTTATTTTTATAAACTCAAGTCAAACTGTCTTATATACTACATCACCTGGAGAGGCCTAATACTGTTCGTGCAGTGAATCAGCCAAAAAAAGACTTGTTACAGACTGCATTTCCCATAATGCAGTAGAAGTAATGGAAGCTCTACAGACATGGTACTGTAGATAGATGCATCAGTGGTACAATTCCCGTGTATGAATATTATCTATATTGTACTGATATTGCTTAACGGTTGTACTAAAGAGGTGTGTGTGTGTGTGTGTGTGTGTGTGTGTGTGTGTGTGTGTGTGTGTGTGTGTGTGTGTCAGTGATGGTACATAAAAATCTCAGAAGCAATACTGCACACTCTCAGATCCATTTTATTACCAGTGTGTGTGTGTGAGGAAGAGGTCAAATATGATGGTCTGTTAAAAGACAACTTGGTGATGAACAAACTAGTTTACTGTAATATGAAACTTGTGGGCCACAATATTTTCCTTTCTTCCGTTTACGTGGACGAGCTGTAGCCCATAGATGTGAAACAAGCCATCAGCGCTAAGCGAGTGGAAGTGGTTGAACTCAGTGATATATTCCACTATCGTATCTCTCATGTTGTGCGTTGTTTTGAATTTAATTGTCAGTGCTGCGTCATCTCTGATCTAAATGTACTCGATAATTATTCTAACCTCGACTCCTTTCCACAGTACGTATATGAAATGTTATCGATGCTGTAATATCTAAAGCAGCAGTTGGACATTTTGGCAAGTACACGTTGACTTTCTAACAGAGACGGATGAGAAGATTGACACCACAGTCGTTACATCAAACAAATCCACATGAACACTGGAATCTCTCTGGTTAGACAAGTGAAATTCTCCTACCAGCAGCAGCACATCATTATTTAAGTATGGCTTTTCTTATCTTCTGTTTGTTTTATTCATTTTGAGAAATGAATTAAGTATCAATTCACTATCATCACTTCCTGTTTGATGTGTACTATTGTAGATAGTAGCAACTATCACTGACCTAGTTTAATAATGAGGAAAACAAAAACCTGAGTTAAATTTAATTAGATAAGTTGTGTTTATAAATGGGCCAAACAACCATAACTACTCAAGAACTTGACTGTAGTTTCATACGTAACAAACTTGAGAGAGTGGCATCGATCTTCTCATTTAACTCTCAGCATGGAAGTGAATAAGCCATTTCCCCAAATGTCCAATTATTCTTTACTAATTAAAACGAAGCTGAGTCACCAGTAATTTGTGCTTATAGAAAACATTTCATGTACTCTGTCATATCAGAACCAGTGTGTCCGTGTGTGTGAGAGAATTTGTCCTTGTGCTGTGTGACACCTCCAAACGATCACAAAATACACTATTTATACTGCAAGCTAGCTTAATGATATTGTGTACTACATCTATTTTTCATACAGGAATATGTGATGCTGGTACTGAATGGACAATACATCCCTGCAGAGGATGAACCTCTTCTTCCTGTTTCACTTTAGATAAAATTGTAAAATGACCATCTGAACAGTTACTTCTCACACAGGAGGTTTCCTTAATGGTCAGACTGGAACAGTTTGAATTTTCCAACTAGCTCAGGTTTCTCAAGATGCTGTTAATGACTCTATAACCATCAGTTCAGGGTGGGCGATGTGGTGCATTGTACTGTGAGACAGTAGAAATTTGTTATATTGTTTATACTATTGGAGGTATCCCTTTAATATTTGCAGTGCATTAGGTCATTGTAGGCAATTCAGTTGACTGTTTTATGCCAATAATCAATAATCCTGACGTATACTTTACTGTATTTAATTTGCTGGATTGGCCAAAAACTGTTGATTTTCTGTAAAGTCTAATATTCGCCCCACTCCCACTACAAACATATTTTCATTTCACTCAGCATGTTGCGTTGTCTTTTTCTCCTGAATGTGCAGGATTCACACGTTTATTTTCCTGCTGCTTCATGTCCTATGGTTCCAGTAACTTTAGTACCAGTAACATTTACACCTAAACGTTCAGACATACTGTTTTAACCGCCCTGTCATAAACACATTGAGGGTTCAGTGGAGCTCTCAGGTAACACTCCAGTAGGAAATCCTTCATTCATGCATCGTCACTGGTGTAGCTGTGATTTTAGCTTCTGCAAGTCTTAATCTTTACCTTTTTTTTGCTTATGCAAAAGGGGCAAGGTTTCTTTTTTATATATTAATTTTGTTCATGTTATGTATAACTCTAAGCTATTTATAGCACACACTATGATCCCTGTTGAACAAATCAATAATGCATTAAGAGTAATGGTAATATTGTATAACTAGGTTTGTTTTTTAGATGTTAAATATTTTGATAATTTATTTAACACGTTGGCCACTGTTGCAGATAATACTGAAAAACAGAAGGTACAGTGTTTTTGTGGGTTTGCTGTTTTACTTCTGATCTCTGTACAAAAGTGATTTGTACTGATTCCTCTATTTTCCATTCTCTCCCATCGTTTTACTATGCGTGCATCAGTATGGTCTGCGTGTGGCAGGGGTACATGATGCACTGAAACAGTTTTGGTTCAACCTTTTTTTTTTTTTCTTTGGGTTGTAATAACTTGTACATTTGAAAACTGTAAATTATGTTTTCATTATTTTATAAAAAATATATTAAAAATATCAGAACATTTTCTGATTGTTTTGCTTTTACAATGTAAAACATGTTGTTACACCAAGACAAACAAGATGCTCACATTTGAGGCTCAATTTTGCTTTCACCTCCAGAGGAAAAACTTCTCACCTCTGCATTTATGCAGACTTTTATCCAAACATGCGGCTTAATAATTTTTTTACAATGCTAATTTAATATCTCAATTTCTTTTATTCTTTGACTTCAGTAAAAAAAAGCCCTGCAGCATTTTTTGTCTCCTTTAAAATGTTAACATTTTTCTCTCCTCAGCTCAAACAATCATGAAACAACCTGCATATAAAAAAACTTTTATTTTCCCCAATACAAAGCTACATTAACATAAAATACATTTTGTAAATTAAGTAACTTTCCACGTACATAAAGTAAATAAGTAAACACATTTTTTAATAAAAATTATTCTATACATTTTGACAGGTGCAAGGAGTAACAGTGAAGTTTGTGAGCTGAAGCAGTGTTAGAACATCGGGTATGACGTCGAGAGCTGCACGATCAAGTCCCAGCAAAGTCAAACTTTAGCAGGTTCTGAGTGTAATTAGTGAAGGGACATCAAGGACACGTTTACGATCCACACATGAGGCACTCGTCTCTGTTCTCCAGAGAACAAACCATGGCTGCAGTGTTTCGCTCCTTGATCTCCTGCTCTGACACTTTGGCTGGCTGCGCCTCCTTCAGCTTCTCTTTATTTAGGGTGAACTGGATGGGGTTAGCAGCAGGCTTCGTCCTCAGGTAGTACATCCCCGTCTTCAGACCCTGTGAGAGAGACAAGAGAATTTAACACATCTTTGCCTTAATCAATGTTAGTTATTTTGTTGTCCAACAAGTCACTTACTTGTTTCCAGCCATAGAAGTGCATGCTTGTCAGTTTGCCGTAGTTGGGCTCTGCAATGTGGATGTTCAGGGACTGGCTCTGGTCAATGAAGGCGCCACGGTCAGCGGCCATCTTGAGTATAGTCTTCTGAGAGATTTCCCACACGGTTTTATAGAGCTGCTTCAAGTCATCTGGAATCTCGTCAATGTCCTATTGGAATAAAAACACCAGAAATGTCACATTTGACTGTAAAAAAAACAAAACAGATACTACTCCACAGCACTGGAGCTGAAAAGTTAGAGAATGTCCGTGTCAAGAGTTAATCATAATAATGGCTGCAACTAAGAAATTAATTTCTACATTACTTATACTTTTGTATAAATCAAAAATGTTGTGCAGGGCAAAAAAAATAAAATCAAGCAGCAACCAGCAAAATTGGGTTATCTGAAACAATCTGTTTATATAAAAAAAGGTTGATTTGTTTCTATGATTCCTTTGAAAAAAAGTTACCTGGATGGATCCATTTTGTGCTATCAGCTTGTTCTTCATCTCCTCACTCCACAGACCCCTCTCAGTCAGGTCTTTGAGCAAATGAGGATTAACGATTTGAAACTCTCCAGAGAGCACTCTGCGGGTGTAGATGTTGCTGGTGTAGGCTTCGATGGACTCGTTGTTGCCCAGAATCTGGGCAGTGGAGGCTGTCGGCATCGGGGCCAGTAGCAGGCTGTTCCTCACGCCGTGCTTCGCGATCTTGTCCTTCAGCAGCTTCCAGTCCAACAGATCGGTGGGCGTTTTCCCCCACATGTCGTACTGGAAGATGCCCCTGCTGACAGGAGAGCCTTCGTACGTCTCGTAGGGGCCATACTCAGCAGCCAGCTCGCAGCTCGCCTCCAGAGCGGCGTAGTAGATAGCCTCAAATATCTGGATGTTCAGTAGCTGAGCCTCAGGGCTTTCAAAGGGGTAACGCATCAAGATGAAGGCATCTGCCAAACCCTGGACCCCAATCCCTATTGGCCTGTGACGCTTGTTGGAGTTCTCAGCCTCAGGTACTGGATAGTAGTTAATGTCTATGATCTTGTTCAGATTTTTGACGATAACTTTGGTCACATCTGCCAGTTTTTTAAAGTCAAAAGTCCGCTCAGGAGTGACGTACATGTTGAGAGCAATGGAAGCCAGATTACACACCGCTACCTCGTCTTTGCTGGTGTATTCAACGATTTCAGTGCAGAGGTTGCTGCATTTGATGGTGCCTAGATTCTGGTGGTTGCTCTTCCTGTTGCAGGCGTCTTTGTACAGCATGTATGGTGTACCGGTTTCTGTCTGGGACTCAATAATGGCATACCACAGCTGCTGAGCCTTCACTACTCGCTTAACCCTCCCCTCCTTCTCATATTTGGTGTAGAGCTCCTCAAACTCATCCCCCCAGCACTCGTCCAGCCCAGGACTCTCGCTGGGACACATCAAAGACCAGTCCTGGTTGCTCTCCACTCTCTTCATGAACAAGTCAGGGATCCACAAGGCGTAGAAAAGGTCTCTGGCTCTCTGCTCCTCCTTGCCGGTGTTCTTCTTTAGCTCCAGGAAGTCAAACACATCAAAATGCCAGGGCTCCAGGTACATGGCAAAGGCTCCGGGTCTCTTGTTGCCACCTTGGTCGACGTAGCGTGCCGTGTTGTTGTAAACTCTCAGCATTGGGACTAACCCATTTGAGTTACCATTGGTGCCAGCAATGTAGCTCCCAGTTGATCTGATGCAGCTGACTGCCACACCAATTCCCCCGGCTGACTTGGAGATGAGGGCGCACTGCTTAAGCGTGTCATAAATGCCTTCAATGCTGTCGTCCTTCATGGCGAGCAGGAAGCAGCTGGACAGCTGTGGCCTGATGGTCCCTGCATTGAAGAGTGTAGGAGAGGCGTGGGTGAACCACTTCTCTGACAGCAAGTTGTAGCTTTCAATGGCTGCATCGATATCCACACCATGGATTCCAACGGCCACCCTCATGAGCATGTGCTGCGGCCGCTCGGCCACTTTACCGTTTATCTTCAACAGGTAGGACCGCTCCAGAGTCTTGAAGCCAAAGAAGTTGTAGGAGAAATCTCTGTCGTAAATGATGGCTGAGTTGAGGCGGTCTTTGTTCTCAAGGACAATGTCAAGGGTCTGCATGGAGATCATGGGAGAGTGGCGCTTATTCAGAGGGTTAATGTAGTTGTACAGATCCTCCATCACGTCGCTGAACACCTTCTTGGTCTCTTTGTGCAAGTTTGAGACAGCGATCCGTGCTGCAAGGATGGCGTAGTCAGGGTGTTTAGTAGTGAGAGTGGCGGCGATCTCTGCTGCCAGGGTGTCAAGCTCCACCGTAGTCACTCCGTTGTACAGACCCTGGATCACCTTCATTGTAATCTGGGCTGGGTCCACAAAGTCAGAGCTCAGTCCGTAGCAAAGCTTCTGGACGCGAGAGGTGATTTTGTCGAACATGACGCGCTCCTGGCGTCCATCTGAAAAAGAAACATTTCAGTTAACATTCAACACGCCATCAAATGGTCACTCATAACCTCGTTATATTTACCTGCTCTATTCCTCACCTTTGCAAACATATTTAAAACAAGCACTTCTAACGTGGGCTCGTTATTCGTTAGTCCTACAACTTAAAACCATTGTCCAGTTATAATTCAGTGGTTCAAGATCCAAATAACTAAAAATACAACTCCTGCTTTCATTACTGGCAACCATGTAGGACTTCTTGTGACATACAGCGGTGTGAAAAGGTATTTGCCCAGTTCCATCATTTTTTGCTGCATATTTGTCACACTTAAATTATTCAGATTAAACCCCACATAGAGCCAGGCAGGTCTGGACAGCTTATGTCCCCTATAAATGGAGGGCTCTTTTTCCTGTGTATTGTCTGTTTGACAGAACAATATATCCAACCAGATACACACAGAGATCCATTAGACTTTACAAGTAAAGCTACAACAATTAATTACATAAGATAAATATTTGTAGTTTCTGCTTCTCTAATATGAAGATGTCATGTTTTTATTCTCCGTTTTCCACACATGACATTTGCTTCTGGACTATTGTTGGGACAAAAACAAACTATTTATAAGATAACTCTTCTCCTGAAAATAAACTATTTGGCACTTCCTTAACTGAGGTCCAGCCATCGTAATGTTGGGTCTAAATACACCAGTTTTTGGCGCCAACCCTGACAAAGGACTATGACTGAGTCCTTCAATAAAAGAGGGGGTTCAGAAAATACACTTTAATGGGTTAATGTAAACAATTACGTGAATGTCTTTCATCAGTCTTTATTTCATTCAACACGACATACTGGTAGAAATTACGTTAATCTGCGGATTAAAACACTGACAGCTGGGGTGTAATGTTACTCTGCAATGCCATACTGTTACCTAGCTTACCTCACTGCTATTAGCTTAACTACTAGCTAACACGAGCTAACTGGTTCAACAATTCCTCCACAGTGTGCAAGTTTCGGTTATGTGATGTAACACTTAATCAGACATGTCGAGGCGATGAAAACTCAGGCAGTCGTCTACTTGCTGACACCACGGTAGCACTGACGCTAGCTAAGGCCTGAGCGATACTGCTGCGTAACAACAACAGGAAACTGCTCACCTCTCTTGATAACATGCATGGTGGCACGGTGTGATGTTAGTCGTCTCCCAATAAAGCAGCAGCTCTCCAGATAACAGACTAAACCTCTCCTCTGTGTCGAAACGTACGTCTGAACACGGAGTCGCCGGAGAAAGCGCGAATGAGTCTGAAATATCCCGCTAACGTCGTATTTGTACGGAAGGCGTCACCCTTGAGAACTGAGATTGAAAGGCGTTCTGACCAATCAGCATCAAATAAAAGTGGGACTTTGTGTCTGAGGACCAATCAGAGGAGTTTAAATGCCATCTTCCTTTTCCGTACTTCAAACTGGCGGGATGGAGAAGTAGGTCATGAAACACATGTTGTTGATTTTTTTCTTCTTTTTAAGAGGTGTCATTATCCCTCACATGAGTAACAAGAACGCATCCTAAATCAGTCTCTGTTCATACACATTGTGCCATCCATAACTTCTGGTCCATCATTTCTGCGACTTGTTACTTCACTTAACTCTCACAGACAAAACAGTAAGTCAAAGATTTATTCTGCAACTAAAAGCAAAGCAGTGACAGAAAAAGGGGGATTTGGATGCATGTGTATGGTAAAATAAAAGCTTAAAAGCTTGCTTAAATATATAGTTTACTAGTGCTCTTCTTTGCATGTTTTAGTGCATGGGTGTCTATGAATGTTTGGATAACTTTGGGCACAATAATTAATGAGCTGGAGCAGTGAATAGTACATTTGCCCCCAAAATGAGTAAATGGATGAAGTAACTAAAATTGTAAATAAAAGTGGTGAAAGTGCTCAGAACCATTACCCAAGTAACAGTACCAGTGCACCACTGCTGGCACCACAGTGAAACTCATACTGCATTCAAATTCCTAGTGTAGTAAAAGTCCAGACGTTTAAACTTATATCTCTTAGAAACCTTACATGCAGAGTGCTGTAAGATAAAACAGAAAACTATTTTAAATGCATTACCCTACGCCGCCAGTGGGTGGTGTTATTGCACCACTGAGTTGGTTTGTTAACCAGCATTCAAACGTAGAAGAAGTGACGCCACACGATCTCAGGAAACATCCACTGACAATAACTCATGAAATGGGTTTGTTGTTATGTGGAGTTCTGCACCAGAGGGGTTTGCTGCACTTTTCCTCGCCACTAGTTGTTGCTGGTTTGAAATGAGCTGAACGCAGCTGTGGATGGTTGCTGGAAGCTAAACAGTCAGACAAACAGCTAAAGGCAGACTGAATCGATCTGTTTCTGTGTGTGTACTATAACAATGGTTCCTGTAAAGTGGAACATGTGGCTGCTACAGCCACAGTGAAGCCTGGGACCACAGAGCATTATGTTAAAAACAGGACTACACGGTGTGGATGTAACAGCGGGACTGACAAACAGCCTGGTTTCCCCGAGTCTGCTGCAGTTTGGCGTCCTCCTCGACTTCCTGTGAGGACCTCCCTCCTCGCTTTGTACACGTAGCTGTTGTGACTGGTCGGACGACAGCAGACAGGGTTTGGATCTCCAGCCATGTCCAGGTCCAGTCGGCGGTACAAGAACCTGCAGCAGAGCAACGGCAGCGGATCTTTGCCCGGTTGTGACCGGGTTCGGATGCCCCGGGCCCGGGTACTGCTGCTATGTCTCCTCGGAGTCCTGGTGCTGGCTGTGGTGCTGGGAGTCTACCTGTCCAATGACACCACCAGTGGACCCGTGAACCATATGCCAGCTGCAGATCTGACCAAAGACAGGGTAAGAGAAAACTAAACACTGTGGGACCAGTTTGGTCCTGAAAATTAGAATTAACCAGTATTAATATATGTAATATACTGTATATGTTATTTTCAGCATTAGTACTGATTATAACAGTAACAACATCCGTGCTGCAAATTAGGGATGGCTTGATTTTGATGTTGTTTGACCATGTCAGGACTGTTCTAATATACTTTGTAGCCAACAGAAGTAAGTTTAATTTATTTAGCCCAACATTACAAGCCACATCTGTTTAATTATTTTAATTATAAAATGTCAGACACAATAACCAGTGGCTTTCACAGCTTCCCAGAGCCCACAATGCTGTATTCAGGTAGCTTGTTTCATGCAGCCAGCAATCCAAAACCCAGAGGCATCCAAATACTGTCTATAATGTTGATCTTTGACAAAGTGGAACTTATTGGCTTTTTAATTGAAAAATAATTGCAACTAGTAATCACTTACCAAAATAGTTACAGGTCAATTAACAAATTCATTGTTCACCTCTCACCAAGTAAAACTCAACAAAAAAAATTGAATTAGAGGAGAAAGTGAAAACTTGAAATGAGAATAACAATCTGAGGTAATGACCAAACATATGGTCAAAATATTGATCATTAAAGGTGTCAAGCAGTTCTGCACCTTAAAGACTTGCTAAGAAGACAAATTCTCAACTGTTTGTTCACGAAGTTCATCTTCCCACACCTGCTGAGTCATCAATCTTCTTATCTCTCCTCCAGTTGTCCCACAAACCCAGCAAGGTCTCTCTAGCTCAAATCCGTCGTCTGGCCTCTCAGGTGGATGGGACTCGTCTGTGGGAGACTCACCTGAGGACAATTCTCATAGAGAGACTCCCGGGGACCAAAGGCAGTCTGGCCGTACAACAGGTGTGTGTTAGTTTCCTACTCATATGAACTCAGCTTTTCTCCTCCTCCATGTTTAATCTGACCTCTTGCTTTCTTCAGCACATCACCTCCACATTGTCCTCACTGTCTGCTGCCTGGTCCATAGACCTAGACTCCTTCCAGTCCTCTACCCCTCGTGGCCAGGTCACCTTCACTAACATCATTGCTACCTTGGAACCCTCTGCCCCTCGGAGGCTGCTCCTGGCCTGCCACTATGATTCCAAGGCCCTACCTCCAGACCCCCGGGCATCAGAGAAGGTGTTTTTGGGGGCCAGTGACTCTGCAGTGCCCTGTGCTATGATCCTGGAGCTTGTCACTTCTCTTGATGCTCAGCTTAGATCATTCAAACAGCAGGTATCTGTATATTTTCTGTTGTGTTTGATGGCGTTTTGACGTCCTGGAAGTCTATAGTGGCTCCATTTAAGAAACAGACAGCAGTCAGAGCAGGTGCTGATCGATTGGTTATTTGATACTTTCCCGTGTTTCTTTCTGTGACAAAGAGTAAAGATCTGAGATGCTTATGAGTATTTTATCCTTTTTTTTCTTGTACTCTCAAATTGTTCATCTGCCTCCATGGCTGCAGTATAAGAGAGAAAGTGCTGACTCTAGCCCCTATTTTGAGTGCAGCAGTTTTCTGTAGAAAGCGGTGTCTTTGTGATTTATGTAGTTTCCACAAGAATGCACACACACAGACACCTCCGTACACACTGCAACAACACTGCAGAGAAACTGACTACAGTTTTGTGTATTTGATTCTCATTTGTCCTCGTTTCTCTCTCTTTTTTTTTCACCAAGAAACTTCCAGTGACTCTTCAGCTTGTTTTTTTTGACGGCGAGGAATCGTTTGAAGAATGGACGGCTACAGACTCACTGTACGGTTCTCGACACCTGGCAGAGCGCATGGCCCACACACCTCATCCCGCAGGCTCCTCACACACCACCATGCTCCAGGCTGTGGTGAGGAAACCGAAAATTGACATCCTCCCCATGGTCATCCTCATATTCTGATCCAGACCAGACCACAGAATATTTAAACTGGTCAGCTGCAGCTGTGTGTTGGGTCTTTATGGACTGATCCTCCTACTAAAAATAATAAAGTATAACCTTACACATATCTTTTCTTCCTAGATTAATGCACAATACTCTGAAAAAGTATCTTGCCACCTTTGTGATTGTTTTTTTTTTTTGCATATTTGAAAGATTCAAATCATCAAACCAATGTTAACATTACACAAAAATTGAACAAGACTGTTTTTGTGTGTTGCATTATTTTTTTAACCATTGCAGCTACTAATTACTGTGAACTCTCTCTGTAGGACCTCCTTGTGCTGCTAGACCTGCTCGGCGCTCCTGATCCACTGATTGCGAACCACTTTGACAACACGGCACGCTGGTTTGACCGTCTGATTGCTGCAGGTAAACAGTTGGTCTACATTTTTCATGTTTTTCGTGAATATTGAAACCCCTGTCTGTTGTATGCTCTTACACTGCCCTCACCCATCTTTCTCAGAGAAGAGACTCCATCGACAGGGTCTTTTGATGTCTCACCCCTCGGAGCAGACATATTTTAGGAAGGATGTGTACTTTGGACCTGTGCAGGATGACCACATACCCTTCCTTCACAAAGGTGAGTGATAACACTAGATGGGTTCCTTTCCTTTTTGTGTGCATTTTCAACTGGTACGTAAAATAATTTGAAATATTGCAAAATCCAGATCAGATCTAAAATACTAATGATGAAGCTATGATGCTCCTCAAATGAAATTATCAAACAAACATTTTTCTACATTATTTAGAAAACATTTATAATTAAAATATTGCAATGGACTTGGAGTAAAAAAAAAAGTAAAAAAAGTAAACAACAAATGACTAATCAGTGAATTAAGAAAACAATCAGCAGATTTATCAATAATGAGAACACTTGCAACTCTGATGGCAACATACATCCTGGTGTTCAAAAAGCTGGAACTGGAAAACATTTGACATTTTTGTTTTTAAAAAACAATTAAAGGGGTGTAATAATTATGTCAATCCACTAATCATTTAATCAATTAAGTGTTGCTGCTCCACTTTCCTGGAGACTGCAAAATGCATAACATAGTCTAGTTAGACAGTGCTGTGAATGGCTGAAGTGTACAACATATGCTCAGTCATCATAACCATCTTTCTCTTTTCTTCCCAAACACACGCAGGGGTCCCTGTGCTGCACGTCATCGCCACTCCCTTCCCACAGTTCTGGCATACACTGGACGACACAGAGGAGAACATGCACCGCCCCACTGTAGAGAACCTGACTAAGATCATGGCCGTGTTTCTGGCTGAATACCTGGGCTTCTAAACACAAACACTGACAAATATATGTGGTAAAGGTTCATGCAGATGTCACCTGAAGTACCACAAAGGAGTAATAAATGAGAGAATGGCCAAGTGCAGAAGAGAAGATCCAGGTGTGATGACCTATACTCAGCTGAATGTAGCCCATAAGTCTGTGCTGGACTGTCCAGTTTCCTCGGTTTCATAGGATGGAGGATTCGGAGACCATCACCTAAATGTGAAGTCTTGATCAAAATGTCGCTGACTAATGAGTTTAGTACCAGAGGAGCGGCTGGGAAATATGACTGTGAATTCAAATCAAATCAAATCATCTTTTATTTTCAATTCACTATATGTTCAGAACAGGTGAATCAAAATGCTGTTTCTCTCTCATCTTCGTAGTATAAAATTTAAAAAAAATATTAACATATATGATACAAGATAAATAACAATAGAACTTGAAGCACCCTTATTTAATATTTTTGCTCCATTCCTGTGAAAAATGAAATGTAGCCTAATTATTATTTTCCCTGTTGATCAAAGTGCACTAAAGTCTTAAGGAGTCCTTAAAGACTGACTTTGTGTGAACACTGTTCATACTGTGACAATGGTGAACTGCAGCTAGGTCATAACAGTGCTGTGAAAAGGTAGTTTTCCCTTCCTGTTTTTTTTTTGCTTATTTGTCAAACAAATTTAAAAATTACATAAAGATAACCTGAGTAAATACAACAGGCAGTTATAAAATGATGAATCCAAACCTGCCTGGCCCTATGTGGGGAAAAAAAAGTAATTGCCCCTAAACTAACCTAACCTAATGATTGGTTGTGCCAACCTTGGCGGCAACAACTGCAATCAAGCTTTTACGAAAACTGGTAATGAGCCTGTCAGATCGCTCTGGAGATATTTTGTCCCACTCTGTTTTCGAGCATGAACGGCCTGTTTAAGGGACAATGTCACTCCCACAGCACTGTACCTTCAAGACCCCCCAGCCTTACAGCCTGCTGTTTTAATTGTTAGCTATATTATATGGCTACACTGCACATCCTGTGTCAGTGTAACGATATTAGTTCAAAAATCCAACAGCAAATGTTATTTTATGTCATGTTAACAGTAGTGAAAAGTCTGCAGTGAAGTTTAAATGAATTGGTTCTATTTCATTTTATTAGTTTTTCATTGAGATGCACTTGTTCCAAGTCGAAGACACTGAAAAAACTCCTTTAACTTTTAGATACAGTAGACGTAGGAACACGTCTTCAATAAAGTCTTCATACCACATGGGAATATAGTTTTTAAGATGGTGTGTAGGGATGTGTAGAGATCCAGTGCAAAGTTTTACAGCACATCTGGGGAACTGACATGTTGACTTTAATCCGGCCATGTGATGCTCACTTTTAACGTCTCTCTTGTATGTGTTAAATTCATGGTACAACTGTGGGGAAAAAACGTTTTTTCTTTTTTGTTTAAAATGAGCTATTTTACTGATATCAGTTTATATATATATATGATATCAGTAATAGAAGTCACAAATTGTACACTTGAAGAGTAGACTCAGATGAGGCTTCCACACATGTGACGTAGAGGAGGTGGTGGGTGAGAGAGGGGTGGAGCGCAGCAGTGTTGGGGATGTGGGCTGCTTGGAGGTGAAAGGCTGATGTCAGAGGAAGGGTGGTGTCCTGAGGGTCCTCCAACTGTTAGGAAGCTGAAGGAAGAGATGGGGAGCATCAGAAAAATGCCAATACTACACCCTGTCTTATTGTAACCACAGGATGGTGTCGCTACTCTACGTGGAAGCTCAGTACAAACTAACAAATATTATGCGTGCAACAGAAGCAAAACTTTCTACATGCAGACTTCACATTGTCACAAGGACTAGCCAAACTGGAAAGATAGCTCTCTTGCATGCTTTACAGGTATTAATGTGGCAGTAAACAATACCCAAACTATTATTTCTCCTTCCTCCTGGTCTGTTCTCTGTAGAACAGAAACTCACCTGTCCTCTGTTGATCAACTGTTTCAGCCCAGTGAGAGAAAACTAATTTACGGTTCACTTGTTAAAGCAAAAACGCACTTGTTTCAAACTTGCAAATGTGAATATTATTACAGTGTGGAAACCGCAATTTGAAGTTTATAAAATTTTATTAAACTATGAACCTATTAAAAACAGTGAGATGTAATAATTGCTGGTTGCAGCCTTGCAGTTCCTGTGTCCCCTCTATTTTCTGTGTATTAGCTATTTGACACATAGAATAATTAAGCCAATTTGATTTTATTATGTTACATGAGTAAGACAAATTAAAACAGCAGGTCTTGGAACCTACATTTTGATTCCGCTACAAGATGGTGGGTGGAGTTGATATTGTATTTCAAGGAAGAAATACGTGATTAATGAAATAATGAAGAAAGAAAAAACATAAAGTAGATTTTTGGAGGTCAACATAAGAGAATGACTGAGCTGAAGATCTGCTTTAACCGCAACACACCTGGATTTATAACTTCTTGTCACTTCTGATTGGCTAGTCAAGTCATATCACTCCGCCAACAACAAACACGAAGGATTCTTTAAGATTTATGAGCGATTTAACGTAACTCCACATGTTATATGACTATGACAACCCCTTGCTATTAAAAAATAAAATAAACGTAATTTAATCACTACTTAATTTGAATTAATTTGAAAAGTGTCAATCATTCATGGTCAGGTCCACCGTGTATCCATCCGCCTGCCGTCACTGCGGTGAGTTCCGACTGCAATTTAGCTAAACTACCTCACACCGAAACCTTTTCTTGAATAATTTGCTGTTACATAGTTAATCGGTCGACCTGCTGCATGTCCACTGACCCGGTGATGTCCGTGGTGCGGTCCCTCTGCCTGCGGTTCTTGAACCAGTTGCTGACCTGTGTGGTCGTCAGGCCGGTGGCTGCTGCGAGCTCTCGCTTCTCCCGTGTGGAGGGATACGGTTTAAGGTGGTACCACTCCCGCAGTATACTCCGTGATTTTTCCTGTACACGGGGAAAACGTAAAACCCTCATCACAACACAATGTCGTGAGGGATCCTGTGCACAGACTTCCAGACAACTTCCAGACAACCCCACCACCCTCTGACATGAGCAAGACCCCCATGATCATACTGAGACATAACAGAATATATATGATTTAGTGGAAGTGGATGTTTCTTCCTAGTTTGTCTTCGTAGTCATTTTGTATTTCTTCATGGTCCTTTTTCATCTTTTTAACTCGCGTCACGTAATCATCATGAAAAAGACATTTCCTCTTTAATTATGGTAGACTGGCAGCACAAAGTACTCAAGTAAAATACAAGTAAATATACTTTGTTACTTTATACCAGTAGCCTGCCTCCTTCACTGATAGTTTCACATCTAATCAAAATGTATAACTCTACAAAGTATTGAACACCTTAAGGCTGTAGGATAAGATTTTGTTTACTTTGAAGCAGTAGCTGGTCTCCTCTCCATCCCAGATGGTGTGTGGTAGAGGAAACCTTCTTCTTACACGATACTTCCCCACAGCTCCCAAGGGTCGGCCCCTCTGCCTCTCGGCCTCAGTGTAGTGGGCTCGGAGCCACAGCTGCTGCAGGAGTGGGTGGCTGCGTGGGGAGAAAGGGAAGCCCTCGAGCAGGGTGTAGAGGTCAGAGAAGCGCCCCTGGTGAAAGGCTACTGCAGCTTTAGCCTTCAGCACACTTTCCAGTTCCCAAGGGCAGGGAGAGGAGGAGGAGGAAGAGAGGGAAGCGGGAGGAAGAGTGCGGAGGAAGCCAGCAAGACGATCCATACAACCACTCTGTAGTAAGACCTCGCACACACAAGCCACCTGCTCTGCTGTGAAGATCATTGTGGAAAGACGAGGGTGCCCCAGAAAGTCTAGAGATACAAGTTAGACCAGTGTCTTTGAGAATATCTTCAAACCACCTCCCTTAAGTTTATACTGGAGAGAGCTGAAGGATCTAAGAAGCATAGATTCTCGTCTGTGAATGAACAAAAACTAAGCAAACGTGCATGTGTGTTTATCATTACTCATCATCATCATGCTCTGGCAGAATCAACTCACAGGTAACCTGAGACCATCAGGGTTTTAACAACATCATTTCCTCTCTTGTAAAAACACATCGATGTACACCCTCACACACATATTAGACGTCTGCTATTGTACCGGCATTCACCCGCAGAGAGAGAGAAAGAGCGAGCCAGCACGATGCTTTCACAAAGCAGGGAGAAAATGCATTTGAATAAAATTTTCATGCCAAATTAGAAACAAAATCCTCTGACAAAGAGTACCAACAAATAACTCACAGTTCCAACGTGATGCACGAGAACACTCTTTGTAAATGTAGTTTATTAAAATATCATGTAATATAAAAAATAGAATGCATTTGAATACAAAAATGAGAAAACAACAATGAGAAACCATGAATGACAGACACAAATGATCCCTTTCATAAAAGCTGATCAAAATACAATATCTTTGGTTAAATCTGGAGTCATGCACGTTATGTGACAGATGGGAAAGTAAAAACAAATCCCAGGCTACAAAACAAATGTGGGGGTACAAATGTGCACAAGCCCTCACAGGCTTTAATGTCAGCGTTACACTTTGGTAAGAAATGGCTCATATAAACAAATGAAAGCTACCATAGTTAACATTTCCCTTTACACATACCTAATTTAAATGTTTACATTTTAAATGTTCATGCTAAATTTGATTTGTCAAAGCCATTTAATAAACTACCCAAACGCCACTGAGAACAAATGGCCGTAAAATGTATTTACAGAAGGGGTGGCCTGTTTCACAATGACCTGTCTACCATCAAAAGTGATTTAATACCTGTAGTCTGAGATTGTAAAACCTCAGTTTGCAGAACAATGTGACCTTCCTATCAACATATTTCCACAAGGATTCATATTCTTTCAGTTCCTGTTGATAGAAACTGTTTGAGACATGCTTTAAATAGATTAAATGTACCAAAGAGACAAACATAGTAATTAAAAACACACAAAGACCATTATTGTAACTAAACGAGACACTGAAGTGTTTTTTTATGTACCATAATTGGCCAAAGGTTTGACCGCTACCTGTGTTATGGCAGTGGAAAGCTCATAGGCCTCGTGACCCTTTTAGCTATTCTGTCAAGTAGGGATTAATAGTCCAATTAATGAGTCCAACCATTAGCATAACACGGCAGTGCAGCGTAAACATTGTGTGAATGAAATGTGCAAAATATACAAAAAGAAGACACAGAGCTATAGCTATGCAACCAAACCGTCACGTTATGTTTCACTGGAAGTCAAACAAAATCCAGAAAAGTGAATCCATACATTTGTTTAGGTATATAGCAACTGTAAAACTCTGCATAAAGTCCAAACATTTAGCAAAAAACATTAAAACCTGTAGGTTTTATAATAAGGCACTTATCAATATCAACAGACAGAGATTCTGGACGCATCTGAAAACAAATATCACTTAGTGGGATCACAGCAAATCTTTTTAGTGTAATGCACTAGTATTTCAAAGCTTGTTTTTGTCTCCCAAACTACTGTACTGGCTTTTTGACTTAGCTACTGTTCCACATAGTGTCCTATTAACTACAGAACATGCATTGCATAGAGTATTAACCCTTTTACTTCCTATGTATGTATATTTTTACTAAGGCATGGGAGGAAAGTTAAAACAGTTTACTGATAAAATGGAAATAGTCTGCAAGTTTAAACACAGACGTCAGTAACATGTAGTAATACAATACTGTTGTATATGCTCACTTCACTGGCCACTTTATTAGGTACACATTTTGAGCTGCTAAAACAAATATCTAATCGGCCAATAACATGGCAGACATAGTCAAGATGATCTGCTAAAGTTCAAACTTTATAAACTTTTTTAATATCCAGTGAGCGATTGTTCTCTGGGCCAAAATACCATGTTGATGCCAGAAGTCAGAGGAGAAAGACCAGACTCAGGTTCGAGCTGATAGGAAGGCAACAGTAACTCAAGTTACTGCTTGTTACAATCAATCAAGCAACGCAGAAGAGCATTCTTGTGTACACCCTTGAAGCAGATGGGCTACAGCAGCAGAAGAACCTTTGGGATGTGGAGGAATGGGAGATTCACATCATGGATGTGCAGCTGACAAATCTACAGCCACTGCATGATACTGTCATGTACATATGGACCCAAAGCTCTAAAGAATCAAGTGCCTTGTTGAACCTATGCTACAAAGAATGAAGGCAATTGTGAAGGCAAAATGGGGACCAACCCAGTACTAGCAAGGTGTACCTAATAAAGTGGCGGATGAGTATACTTTTCCTCAGGGTTGTTTTCTTCAACCCTGAAGTATGACAATTCAATGGTTTTACATAAAACTCATTTGACTGTTTTATTTGGGAGATCGTCACTATGCTCCTGGAGTGTTCATAGATTAATATATTCAGGCTGTGAACAAGAAAAGAAACCAAACCTTTCTTTATAAGAAGAACTTCATGAAGTTCAGAACAGTCAACTATTAGATTTTTTTCCTTTGCCATATATTCTCATGTATAGTTATTGTGATGGATTCTACTGCAAGAAAAAAAACCCATCTTTTTCCAAGTACTGTTGGACTTAGTCTGCAGTCCACAAAAAATGCAACAAAAAGCTTAGAGATAATTAAAACCATGGCACCTTGAACAAGTCTTTTAGAATACCAGGACCTGTAACTGGCCCAAGCAGACGAATCTGCTACAGCTATTTTTGTAAAAAGCCTCAGAGATGTAGAATTCTCAAGCAACTGTTCTGATGTTGAAGCAGCAGGTGAATAGTCCAAACTCTGCAGTTTATGTGAAATAGAGCAGATGATTTATCTCAAGAGTATCAGATAAGACCATGATGGTGTCAGGCCCCAAAAGAGCATCATGTTTGTACCCAAACATAGGCCTTAGACATTTGACAATAAGCAATAAAATATTTTAGATCAATTTAAAAAAACAAGCAGCAAAGACTGTAACCTACTGTTTGTTTCTTCCTTTGTGTTTTCACTTTAAAGATCTGGAGCTGCCAGCCAGTAAGGTAAAGAGACTACAAGCCTAGCTCATCATCCACTGGAACAGACTGGAGCTGAGCAAGAATCTTGGAGTCTCCATCCATCTCCTCAGGATTCCCCAGTGGTGAGCTAGCTTCCACGTCCTGCTCTGGAGAGGGGCTTCCCAGAAGCAATGACACACCTCCAGGTAGACCTAACAAAGTTGGATCTACATGTAGCTCCCCCTTACCACGGCCTTCAAACAGAGTTAGACTGGCTGAAGTGGAGAGTGGGACAGGGCTCCATGCTGGCTGGGACAAATGGGTATTGGGTGTCACTCCACTGTACATGGGACTGAGGGTGAGCATGCTTTCTGGCGTGAGAGTGTTTGGCATTGTGGGGGTGACTGATTGATCCAGCGTATGAGGGGAGGATATGACAGGGGTCTGGTTGGTTGCAGTCGCAGTCTCTGGAGCACAGTATGGTGGAGTTGAGTTGATGAAGTTCAGGGGAGATGATGTAAGTACTCTGGGGGTTTGGCCTGAGGTGATTGAAGGCTGGGAGGTTATAGGAGGTGTAGAGTGGGCGAGAACGGGGTTTGTTCCATTAGCAGATACGGCTGAAGCCTCAGGGACTGGTTTCAGGGGCAAACTGGTGAGTTGAATGCCTCCTGGGATGGTCAGAATCAGTTTGCCTTGCTGGACACTCAGGTAAGGGCTTCCACCAAGAAGAAGATTTCCTACAGTGGTATTAAATGGACAACAACTGTAATATTCAGACAACTCTTTGGTACTCATGTTCGTAGGTAGAAAATTCATTTACAGAATGACAGTGATCAGTACATACAGTACAGAGTAATGATGTTAGTAAAGCAATAATATTTGTATGACAATCTGTTCCTGTCCTTAACTTTATAGAGCTATAAACATGTAAACAGTATTTTCAGTTTTATGAAGGAATTGATTCTGCGGTGTGTTATGTTAAAGTGATGTGGACCTTCAGTATGAACAGTTGCTAAACAGACCTTAATTCATAAATTTGCCTTTATGGCTGCAAGTAACTAACTAGTTAGATTTTTATTGTAGATTAGTCCCTGAACTTATACAATTAAACAGAGATTGCCTACAAGAAGCTTGTTTGTAGTTTTCAGTTTAATATGACATACTGTATGACAAAGAAACATCAACATATGAGAGGCTGGAATTTCAGAGATTGTGCTTGATTTGTGTTTTGGTGTCAACTGATAGTTTAAGCTCTGCTTGTTACATACCTGGAGGAGCAGAGGGCAGCTGAATGATTCCAGAGTTGAGGAGCCGTACACCAGGGGCCACGCTGGTAGGTGGAACCACACTCTGAATGGGTCTCAGCTGGTTTATCCTTAGAGGACCCTGTGCGACGGGTCCAGCTGCAGGAGCTGACGCCAGGATCTGCAAGGGTACTCCAGCAGAAGGGATGGAGAGTGAAGGACTGGCTGGTACAACTTGTGGGAAAGAGATGGTGGAGGAAGTCTGGATGGAGGAGACTGGGACCAGCTGAGGCATGGAGAGGGGGACTACTTGTGTTGGGGAAGATATGGAAATAACCTGTGGGGCCTGGATTTTGCTGGGTGTGGAGTTTATGGTCTGATCGCCCTGCTGGCGTGCCATCATTCGCTGTGGCAGCTGATTGTTGTTAAGCTGTGAGATTGAAACTATGGTTGTTCCGCCTTCAGGCAGAGTTGTTGAAGCACCCTGCTGCGAATGCACCAGTCTGTTTTCTGTGTTCAGTGTCTGGGGGCTTTGGAACTGAGGAGCTGGTGAGGTGAGGGGTGATACTGGTACTAACTGAGGGCACTGGGAAACTTGGGCTCCTGAGGAGTGCTGGACCAGCTGGGATACCGGTATGCCCTGGATGGAAGGCACAACCTGCGGCAGAGAGAAGACCTGAGGGGTGACGTTGCTGGAAGAAACCATAGGGCTAGAAGGGTTTACCTGGGAGCTGGCAGTGGCAAAGACAACATACTCCCCTTGCGGACTGGACAGAGGTCCAGCCGGACTGGACATCATCATGCCTGCAGATGGGATAGAGGCTGGGAGGTTGAGGGTCTCCTGGGTATTTTGTGTTAAAACTAGTGAAGAGAGACTGGTTGGGGAGGACAGATTTGTTGAAGAGGGGGACAAAGGTGTAGAAGGGGTGGATATTTTCTGGCTGCTGCTTTCTGATTCAGGCACACTAATGTAATCCATTGCATTGCTGCTTTCTGTCTTGGCTTGCAGAGGAAGTGAAATGATAGATGTAGGGTTTGAGACTGGTGTGGTGTTAGTGCTAAGAACAACTGCTGGGAGACTGCTTGGTTTGGCCTCCATCGTTAACACCTCCTGCTCTGCCACAGAAGCTGCTTGCTGTGGCTGCAAACTGATACTGGGTTTGGTTATTACCTGAGCGCCGTTCAGTATCAAAGGAGAGCTGGCGGCCACAGGACTCAGTGTGACTGCCTGGCAGTCGCCTAAGCTTAGCCCGTTAATTATGACGCCGGCGCCAGCACCGGAGATCAGAGAATTTCCATTGAGCAATAACGGCTGAGAGGCTGTGAGGAAGCCACTGGACCCGTTGAGGATGAGCTGGCCTCCTGTGCTACAGGGGACGGCAGAGAGAGAGATGATGGGAGCTGTGGAGCTAGCTGTATCCTCTGGTTTGTCAGGTGTGTCATCCATAGTGCTCGCCTCATCCTCAGTGCTGTGGTTCCCATCAGACTCACTGAAATGGACAAATAATAAATGGGTCAAATATAAAGAGAAATTTTATTTGTGCTTAACTTAAGTCTTTATTTTTATTTAAATGCATCAAGCTCATGACATTAGGAAATGAAACCATTTTAATGTTGATCCAATGTTTTGCAAAGCTTTATAATACATAGATGCTGAAGTCAACCTTGCACAAATGGACTAAAACTCTCGCCAAATAAATTTAGATGTATCTCATAATTTCTTTGAGTTGTTTTCAGGGACTGAATGTTTAATTAACATTAGTAGAGTTTGAAATTGCTTGAGTGTGTAGGACGGTCACAGGAAAGATTTGATGTGCTGAACAAAAAGTAAGAACAGTGTAATATCCTCCAGTAAACCAAAATGGTAGGTAAACAGTAAACATATTTTATTTCACCACGCCGGCCTCGTGTTATGAAGTGCATCTCAGTTAGACACTTACTGTAAAAAATAATAATAATCATCATCAAGTCCATGTATTCTCAGACAAACAATATCCTGCCTGTTACAAGGAATACTACTAAAGTTTTGTTATCTCATCAGGAATTGTTCAGTATTCTAATGTCATTTTCTGTGACTTTGTGATTTGTGTCTTTTCTCCAACTTAGAGACATTAACACTGCTTACAAATCTGCTCTCTCACCGGCAATTAAACTAACATAAAAATATACGTGTGCATGTGTGAAATAGATTATTCCTCTTTGGTTAATTTGTGGTCTGCTAGTACAGATTCTAACTATTCCATTTTGTTATTAATCTTTTCTTATCTCCTTTGCGTCGTCTTTCTTACCCTGTCTACAAATCTGTCTACAACAGTATTACTGCACTGGATCAGTATAAAACCTTTTTTTTTCCTGTGTATACGGGAAGAATAAGCTGCATCGGATTCCCAGAAACTCTTTCAGGACCTGTTTTTGGTTAATGTGTGTTAGAAAATAGCACATCCTGGTCGTGCACACACACAACTGACACTCTGCCAGACCACCAGAAACCCCCAGGTCTGATAAGATAAGTCAG
Source organism: Ctenopoma multispine (assembly GCA_034779795.1). Classification (NCBI taxonomy): domain Eukaryota; kingdom Metazoa; phylum Chordata; class Actinopteri; order Anabantiformes; family Anabantidae; genus Ctenopoma; species Ctenopoma multispine. The sequence continues at coordinate 18,221,982 of JAUYWH010000005.1, read as the reverse complement.
CTGTAGTTTCTCTTTCCTCCTCACAATTATCCTCCCCCCTGCTTGGTGAAATAGTTGCTGTAAAAGTAGGATTTCAGTCTGCTGTGTGAACCGTTCTTGCTACCCCCACTACAGGCTTTTTGCCCTAACCTTAGTCACCCTGGTTTTGCAGGCCCTGCAGCCAGTGCAGGGTTTCAGGAAACTTGAGTCACCGGTGGGTGCCTGGATCTCACATTTCATAACAAAGCAACATGCTCTTGGCCTCAGACCTGTGATGCTTCACTGCTGTCAGAAGTCACCCCCTCTGTCCATCTTACTTACTTAATGAGCTGCTTTTCTAAGTTCTGTCACTTAACAGTTGAATGCGTTCATACTGTTTCCACGCTGTCCTGTGTGGGCCTGTGGACTTTGTTTGCTCTGTGAGTTTCAGACACTTTTTTGACTCGTTTTAAAATCACATCAGTCTCAAATAAATGGAAACGTTTCGATGTACACTGCATTTTCAGTTTAATCTAATCTAATCTAAAAGACTAGAAAATACCACAACTAATGTGTTTGCAGTGTTGCTGGACTTGCCTTTTACTGTGCGTCCCGGACGGGGTCCTGTCCCTCTGCCTGCGGTTCTTGAACCAGTTGCTGACCTGTGTGAGGGACAGTCCGGTGACTTTGGCCAGGTTTTTTTTCTCGTCCGGAGTGGGATACCTGTTGCTCTTGTAGCACTCTTTCAGCGCGTTTCGTGATTTCTCTTTGAAGCAGTACACGGTCTCCTCTCCGTCCCAGATCGTTTTGGGTAGGGGGAACTTCTTTCTGAGCCGGTACTTGTCCACTGCGCCCAGGCTGCGGCCCCGGGACCTCTCCGCCTCCTTGTAGCGGGCTTTCAGGTACAGGTCCTGCAGGAACCCATGGTTAGACTGGTGGAAGTCGTGGCTTTCCAGGATGGCGTACAGCTCTTTGAATTCTTCCCGGTGGAAAGCCACCAGTGCCTGGGCCTTCAGCAGGGTCTCGTTGCCACGTAGCAACTCGGACGAAGGAGGTATGGTGGATAGAAATCTCCACAGGCGATCCACATTGCCCGCCTGCAGAAGGGCCTCGCAGAGACATGATACTTGGTCAGTGGAAAAACTCAGAGCCGACTTTTGGAAACTTTGTAGTAATTGTTCCGAAATTTGGACAGGATCTTTCTCTTCTTTGGAGTCTCCTTTCGTTGGCTCGTCTGGGCTGTTCTCAGATTGTTCTGTAGACTCCAAAGACAAGGAAGCCATTTTTACTTTAACTTTTTTTTTCCACCAGTAGTTCCTCCTCCTCTCTCCCTCCCTCCCTCTGCTGCTCTGCGCTCTCCCGTTCTCCGGCAGTCGACCAAACCATGAATGTGCCTGCAAACTACCAGCATTCACGCCCCTTTACTAACACAGCACAGTTTCTTTGTCAAAAGTCACTTCATGCTACTCGTCCTCTTATTTTATATTGTCCACACATTAGCATGTGACTGTCCTCTATAATTAGATGCAGCTAGTGACTTTAACAGTTAGAAATCTAAACTGACCATGTAGACACCGTTTATTTAAGGTTAACCACCTGGTTCAGTGCAGGAGAAGCGTATCTACCTGCTGCCTCTTATAGGCTTACGATATTATCAAAAAGACTAACATTTGTTTTGTGTAATGAATAACACCTTTGCAAGACATGTCACCGTGTTTGTTCAGGTAGGACTTCTTGTCATCCCAGTTCTCCAACAGGATCCACGGTCTTCTGTGTCTCTTGTGGTTTCGAAGTGCAAATACTATCAGTACAAACAAACACAATTGGGTCTAAAACGCAGGAGGTGTAGTTTGCAACAGATTTGCATGATGCTCATTTAAAGGATGAACGTCATCTGTTATACTACTCAATATCTCCCTGAATACAGCGCGGGAAATAAGTATTTGACACATCAGCATTTTTATCAGTAAGGGGATTTCTAAGTGGGCTATTGATGCAAAATTTCCA
>JAUYWH010000005.1:18128783-18219322 GCA_034779795.1 Ctenopoma multispine | reverse complement strand
ATTTATTATAACTCAACTTGTATACTTAAATGTTCTGATTTTTTTGTATGAATTCAATATTTGGCTTGATGGCAACACCTGGTGGAAATTTTGCATCAATAGCCCACTTAGAAACCCCCTTACTGATAAAAATGCTGATGTGTCAAATACTTATTTCCCCTGCTGTATATGAAGCCAGTGCTGTAACACGCTCTTGGAGATTCATGCCAGTATATGCATAATAAGATATGTGACCTGCAGAGGAGTGTGAATAAGATCATGCAGGTTTACAGACCTGCATCTCCATCAACAATAATAGGAATGTAAATTTTCACTGTGGAGCTGTGGGCTTGTTTCAGCCCCACCCTCTTCTCCTCTGTGTGTGGTTTTGAGTACGTTCTCTGCTATTGATGGTCTTCTTTTTTTCTGCCCATGAATTCTCTGACCTGTTCTCTGTGTTTGGGGAATACTTAAGTTGACTGCATGTCCATGATCAAAGAATAGGCTCAGTTTTCTCATAGAGAGACTGTTTTTATTGTCTGTGCTTCCCTATCAAACAGCAACAGTTGCAGGGAACTGGGAAATGACTCCTCACAGAAATGCTTTCAAAATGCAACAATGTTATTTCATATACACAACACATAATATGGGCTACTTTATTCTGTATAGTAACTCTACTCTGTTTTTCTACTTATACACTTCTATTTTAAAATTCAAATGGATCTTTGTTATAATTGGACCAAAACATAGTGTGACATTAAGGTCATTTTTAATTCTGTTCCTTGTAGTAACAATATCAAAGTATTCATACCACTGGTAAGAAGTCTTGTTCAGTTGCTTAAAGTATCAAAATTAGTGTCCCAAAAAAGCAAAAAATGTGCCCACTGTACTCAACTCGGGGGTCTTTTAATGGACATTGCTTACCGCTAAAAAATGACTTGTATTTAAAATGTTATGTGATTAATAGATGATTGTGGCCTAGAGTGAAACTTCTATAAATTTGTTTATTCTATTGTGTATTTTTTGTTATTATAGAGTAATAAGGTTACAAGAGAAGACTAAATGTCTGACGTGAAATGCCTTGGTTGAAATATTTCCTGTAAAAAAATAAACTTTATGCAGTCACCATGCGGCTAGCGCCGCTGTGTGGTTACCGGTAGAATTCGCTCTTTTCTAATAATTGGTTATCGAGCTTGTCAATCTTCTTGTAAGTAGGCGGATCTTTCTTGCGTATTGTAACACCATTGGTTAAACACATTTGCTTTTCAATGCGATTGGTGAGTTTCAGACAGGAGGCGGCTAGAACGTTCCAGAGCTGGGCGTAGCAGGAACTGATGTTACAATTTTCTGGCATAACCAAATAGCAAGGCTAGTAGCACCGTTTCTGTTGTTATTTTAATACAGTAGTCATGGGTTCATCTGGTTAAAGTGTGATTCAGACAAGAGTCGTCATATTTAAATCCCATCGAAGAAAATCTACATATTTGTAAGTAACTAGGGAAACCTAGCTGTTTAGCGAAGGGTACTCTGCGCCCAACGTGACTGTTCTGCTAGCCACCCAAACAGCTAACACAGTCTGTGGCTAGCTAATCTAAAGTAGCTAGCTAAAAAATATTAAATATATAATCAAAGTTAAACGCTCTGAGAAGTCAATTAGTATAAATACGGGTTAATATAATAGTTATATAATAGTCCGCCTATTTAAACAGCACTAAACATCAATTTCAGTAACAGGACATACTTAGTAATGACAGATTAAATACCATCATCGACACACTAACAACAAACTGGTATTTGTAAGTGGATGTAGTCTTTGTTCTTTTAGTTGATCGGAATTACCTTGCAGAATTAGCATGAATCAAAGTTAACTTACTGTAAGTAATTAATGAAGAATTACATCTGTTTGTGAGATAATGTATCACATTTAACCTCATTGGTTAATAACGTCGCATTGTCTGCTTCCTCCCTCCAGGTTTTGAGCAGTAGTTGGCCTAAACAGTCTGGATAATGGACAGCGGAGTGACAGTAGTTACCAACCCCACTGTGAATGTGCGCTTAACAAGCACCATCTCCTCCTTTGAGGTGCAGCGCAGGTTCAGTAGAGGGATCAGTATAGCAGAACTGAAGGTGAACCTCAGATTACTATATGTCATACATTATACAAAATCCACATGCAGGCTGCACAATACACTCTATGTTAAGAGCATGTTTATCTTATCTTTGACCACATGTACAGTAATAATTTATATTATTTGTGTTGTAATTAGGCAAAGTTGGAGATGGTTGTAGGTGCGTCTGCCTCCTGCATGGACCTGGAATTGTTCAGTGTCTCTGACAAGTTCTTGCAGAAAATGGATGACAATGAAGCTTTGCTGGGTTTATATCCTGTGGATGATGACTGCAGAATACACGTATGTAGTATAGTGAATGTGTTCATAGTCATTGTACAATGAGCACTCAAGTTCACCAATATGCTGAGAGTTTTCAAAGCAGTTGCAGCTCACATTTATCTTACCATGCTGTGATAATATAATTATAACAATAAGTGCAGGTTGGTAAATCGTTCACTGTCATGCTTCAGCTTCTCAATCGTAACAAATGTGCAAAAAGGGGGTGAATACTTTTTCACAGTAATGTAACTACTGATGTTAATCTTTTTTTAAGTGTTTTTATGTTATCTTGAATCTGATTTCTACCACAGGTTATTGATAAAAGTGGAGGTCAGATGGGCGAGTTCACTGATGTTTCGCAAGTGGAGAAGTTTGAACTCTCAGATGAAGCTTATGATAAGAGAACAGGTATGCTTCTCTCTAATTTCTAATTTGGACATTCACAACATAAACATTTGTCTATGTTTTTTTGTATTAATTTTATGACAAAATTTTGTTGTTGCAGCAGAAAAGGAAATTATCATTACACAATCAATACAATAAAATAAAAACCTAAATTAAATGGTTACTTGGTGTGTCAGCTCACTGAAAATCAACCACTATAGCACTACTTCAATATCAATATATCCCTTACAAAAAACATATAGAGGGCTAAATTCTGCAAATAACAGTACTGTCTTCCAATATCATGTTATGTTTGCTAATGCTAATCTATTAATTTAAAAGGAGAACTGATCATTAGAAAACCATGTGCAATGATGGTAACACAACTGAAGAATGAATGTATCTTTACATAAAAAACATGGTCATTTTTATGTTTGTCCAAACTTTTGACTGGTAGTGTACTTCTACAGTAGATTACTGGTAGTGTACACTTAAGGTTTTAACTTTTTTATTAATGATCTCTCACATTTACTCTGTTCAAAAGGTAAAACACCATATAACACAACAATTTGTGACTAATTCCTCTTTAAAAACATCAATTATTTGTTTTATTGTTGTTTGTTTACACGGTAAATCACTGAAATTCATTCTGGGTATTTCTTTGTACTTGTTAGTATACTTCAAGTATAGGCTAAATGTACTTATACCTTTCTGTATACTCTTCAGTGTACTTTAAGTACTCTATACTCCAAGTATAGTTAAGTATAAATATAAGTACAAGCCGAATCTACTTATACCTTGTCAGTAAACCTAAAGTATCCGGTCTGGCCCGACAGTTACTAAAGGGTTAAATGTAAGTACAAAGATAGGCCAAATGTACTTTTTCTATATACTTGTTAGTGTACTTCAAGTATACTTACTAATTTTATATATGTATAAAAGTACATAAAAAGTAAACTAAAAGTATACTTGCTTATTTTTAGTTTAAAAAAAGTTTACTAATAGTATACTTGAATATACTTCTTTTCGTAAGGGATATCAATATTGCATCAGTTATTATATCAGTTGTGTACATAGACAAATGTATGTTCTGTTATTTTGTAATAGATAAATTAACACAATGGTTGAACTGCTAATATTTAGAACTATTATTGTAAAGCAGTTAATTAACCTTATTAAACACAATAGCTTCCCATGTTCAGACAATCCAACTTTCTCCCCTTCAGACACAGCAAGGTCATTCATGAAGAAACACCGTGTTGGTCACTTCAATGAGGAAGAAATGGCCAAGAAAAAAGCGGAGCATGCTGCTCGGGAGGACGAACAGAAGGCTGCTGCCGATGCCATTTCTGTTGGCAGCCGATGCAAAGTGCAGGTCCCAGGGCAACCCACGAAACTTGCCACGGTCATGTATGTTGGTAAGTTTTGATGAAGCCTAGTTGGCTCGCTTTCATCGACACACTGGTGTTAGACCTGTGATATTGAGGAGTTTCTCTCCAACAGAGCAGAGTTTGTTGTAATTTATGGTGACGTGTTACACAGTCTATGCAAGCAAGAGGGAGAATTGTAGCCCTTTTTATAAACTGCAGCTAAAGTATTTGTTGCACTGGTATGTTTTTACTCAGTTTCATTATGATAAAATAAAAAAAGCCTAGAAGATTAAAGCATTGTCCTACTTCCATCTTTAAGTTTTTTCATGTACTTATTCCTTCCTTTATTTTCAGTATGTTTTGTGAAGACTGAGATTTTAGGTTCACTATACAACAAAGTTTCATGCTTATTGCAGGTACAACAGATTTCAAGCCAGGTTATTGGGTTGGTGTGAAGTACGATGAGCCTCTGGGAAAGCACAATGGAACGTAAGTGCAGTATTATTCTTTTTTTTAGTAATGCACATTGACAATCTCATCGGTCTTGATTTTACCTGACTTTGACCTTGACCTTGACCTTTTTTTTTAAAATGTCTCTGCAGCGTTGAAGGGAAACAATACTTTGAATGTGAGAAGAAATACGGTGCGTTTGTGAAGCCCCTGACTGTGACTGTGGGCGACTTCCCTGAGGAGGATTATGGTTTAGATGAGATATAGAACTGTTTAGGTTTTCTGCCCTGACTCAAGCTGTACTTCATCCAAACAACCAGAGATGATGAAGATTCATATCTATTGTAACAAATGTTAGGCATAGTTCAAAAGCATCTATCCTCAAGTTCCATCAATACAACATGACACAAGTGACTTTCATGTAGTAGTCTGTTGGTGTGAGAGATATGAGGATAACACAGGATAATCACAAGAGGCATGTGAGGCTGTTTAATGAAGGGGAAGTTGTCTCTTACTTCATGCATTGATTTAATTGTTTTGCTTTGGTAGTACTTGTTGCTCCCAAGCTTTCTCAAGATAGGAGTATTCAGTGTAATCTGACATAATGGATGCCAACTACATTTCTCTTCATTTATATCAGTGTGTACAAAAATTATTGTATATAACTGTTAATAGTTAACTGTAGTCTTAGCATGTTTGTTTTTGAAGACTGTACATTGCTGAGCGAGTGGTTAGGAGTTTGGACAGTTGTCTGTTGAAGGAAACATCTTCCCTAAATTGCTTTAACACTAAGATATAAGTTAGATTGTTGCTTGTATTCCTAACGTGTCTAAACTAGTCAAAATTGTGTCACTGATTAAAATTAGTGCTCAATTGTTAAATTTACTCTGTTATTTTCAATAATAGTTAACAGACAAGAAATTAATAGTTAAAGAAAAAATACAAATACATGAGTCACCATCCTTACCTTTCTGAGTGGAACATGTTCCTGTTGCAGCTATTGCTGTCTATGTAGTTGTACAATCCCTGAAATAAGAGTGTGAAAGTATATAATAGGAGATATTTTCTTTCTTTACAACTTTAAAAATATTTTTTTGTGTTTGTGTGCTGTATGTAAAATGGTCCCAATTTTACTCCAAATGGATAACAGATGTAGTTCCCTTTGATTTCTCTGTGACTGAATTCCTGTTGTTAAAAATTAAATTGTATGCACTTGAATGTGTCCTGCTTATATTGAACCACTAAAGTAAAAAACACTTATTTCAGGTTTAAATTTGAAATAGTATCAATCACTGACTTTTTTTCCCCCAATTAAATTGCGGGCAATCTTCAAATCAATTTTTTACGCACCTAATTTAAGATCAGCTCAGAATAAAAAAATAAATATCTGGCTACCTAAAATTATACAAAATTATATTAAGTTATACCTAATAGGCTAAATTTCATGGATTTTTATAATATAATTAGTTTGTTATAAGCATGACACAAAGAAGAGAGTTAATCTCTGATAGCACTAAGCCCTTTCTACATGTGTAAATGTCCATTTATCCAATAGTATTACATGTTTTTTGTTTGAATAGCTCATTTAATATATAATGTAGTTGAGTTGTTAAATGCGGAAACATAGCTGTTTAGATTTCAACATCTGTAGCGTTAAGTACATATTTACAGTGTACATTCATATTTCAAAACACAAGGAACAGCTGCAACTGTAAAGGTCTGGCTTCAGGTTTACAGCTCCTGTATCTACATGTTACAGTGCATTTTGTTATGTTTGTGTCTTGGAATTAGTGAACAATGTCACTCTTGTGTACAACTCCCCGCTTTTTTACAAAGTGAATTTAAAATGAAAGATATGCCTTATTTATGCTTTGTTTTATTCTACTCATTTAAAATGTTAACATGCTTTGTTGGGCTCAAACCCTTACAGGAGAAATGTAAATCAATCGTTCTCATGATGTCTTTTTAGTGTAATGTTAACATCACACACACACACACATCTGTTAATTTCAAAGGTGCTGGTGTTGCGTGCCAAAGAGTAATGCATAATAAAAACAATTTGCTGGTACAACAATCCAAAAGATTGAGCTGATTTGTTTCCGTAGTGAAGCAAGGAATCATTTACACACTGTCTGAAGCTTGTTTTATTATACTTAATGTTAACTCTTCATTATACTGTATAATCATATGTTTGTATTTAGATAATTAATTCTGTTTTTCAGTTTTGTTCACTTTTACAATTGCTACTTTCAACAACTACAACTAATTCTACTTCTCTGTACTGTGTTAACATCATTGTCTGTCCATTCTGGTCGAGAGAAAATTCACCTGATGTGTGACAATGAACATAATTAACATAATGCTGAGAATGTGTAGTGCATGCATGCAGCACTACAACTACACATCTTGTTTTTACAATTGGAAGTAAACGTAAAAAAGCAAAATGTAGAGTTTCAGAAGTACTAAGTTATATAACTGCATTTTTATTAATTAATTAAATGTTAAGTAGCAATGTTGATTAATGTACAAGTGTGGACCTCAGTGCCTACACTGAGGTTTTGAAGATGTCTTAATTAAGGGGTATCATCTATTTATTTGAAAACTAATTTCTTCTATTTGTCTGAAAGGAAAAAGGTGTGGTGTTGTCCTCCATTGCTGTGTGCCAGCTGACCTTCTGGTGAATGGTCCATGTGAAAACAACAGCTGGGGTCGAGTTCCTGAGAGTTTCTTGTAACAAGGCTGATGAAACGAAATGAAATGCTGTGCCTAGTCATGCATCTTTGGGTAATGAGAGCTGTTTATAAAGGGAAAATGAAAGACGCAGTAGCTGAAGTGCTTGGTAATAAAAACACCTGAATGTATTATATATTTATGATCTAATTTTTTGAATGACACTTCATTACATTCAAATTAATTCTTTACTGCCTTAATCGCCATTTATTTTCTATGTAATCTCGTTTTATTATGAATAGATCTGCAAGAAATAACTGTTATGTCGATATTCAAGTTTATTCTATGTCCCGGTTAACTCTGTTAATGTTTGTGCTGCATATTTAGCAATATAATAGACAAAAATCAATATTTTTCCGTCTCACGCTTTTCATCACTCCCCTAAAGACGCACGTCACGCTAAAGACGCTACAACTGAGCTCTCGCGAGACTGGGCGCAGCTTCCCAGCCAGCAGTGCTGTGTGGTGTGTGTGCGCGACAGGAGACAAGGAAAGATGGCGACGCAGGAGAGCGGAGCAACTAAAGCTACCGTGAGCAACGGCGAGGTAAAATGAATGACACTGTTATTATCCTATGTACATTTCACAGCCAGGAGAAGGGCTTAGTTTGATTTGTTTTGGCGTTTAGTCCGGGACGGTTAGCATTTAAACGTGCTACTGATCGTTACACGAGCTCCAGTGACGTTGTCAGTGCCGGTTGGTTTTAAAACGACCCCCTCCTGCCGTTAACGATGCGTGGACAAATCCCGACCGAGGGACAGAGTGGCGTTAACCGCGAATTATCGCAAGTCGACGAACAGCAACATAAATCCGAACAGGTAATTAGTTGACTCCAGGTATGTCAGTGTCAGCCAGCTTACTGCTGCAGTGTGTCAGTTAGCTTTCACAAGGCCTAAACCTGAACAACGCAGCTTGGCAGTAACAGCCAGGCCAGACACACTCACACACAGACACACACTCACACACAGACACACACTCACACACAGACACACACACACAGACACACACTTATTTCTCACAAGACGCTTGGATTTTATCATCCTGGTAAAATGACAGGTTATACAAATCAGCTGCATTAATCGTAGTGTTATCAGTTGTTGTAGGTAATCATGGTGGCAGCTTCCCAATTTATTCTGTTTACTGTAATTTTTCGGGCAAATGACTACCACAAGTTACCAGAGGTCAAAGTGATTCACTACTTCCTAGAGGCAAAACGACCGGTTTTCCTGGTGCCATGTCTGTGTTTGGTCAAACAAAAACGAGCCTTTCTAGTTTTACAGAACATTGATCTGACAAAACAGCTGGATATTTTAGGTCTTCAACTGTTAGTTGGTTAACACAAAGTTAATGCTGCAGTAACTGTCTTCATAATAACCCCCCCTACTCCAAAAGAAAAAAAACAAGAATAGAATATTTTGGGCATTTGGTCTGTATGAAAATAAAGCAACTGTAATAAATCTCAATGGGCTGTGTGGGAGTTATAACTGAAAAATTTCCAACCCTTTTATAGACTAAATGATTTAGTAATTGAGAAGATAATCAGCAGATGAATCATGACAATTGCAGCCCTAGGTATCTGTGCTCTGTATTAAATACCAAGTCAGTTCATCTGTAACATTTCTCATACAGCTAATAATTGATAGGTAAATTAATAATTTCATGATTAGGTGGTTTCTTTTTGGTAATTTTTGTTCCAATTTTAAGTTTAAAGTTTCTTAAGCCCAATTTTACCTGCCATGTATTAACATAATGTTAACAATCTTTAAAAACCCCAGAAGGTTTTTAAACAATATTTATCAGTGTTTCAGAATAGTTCTTCTCCAGGTAGGTGAATGTTTCCTTTTGGAGTCTGTGAATAAAAATAGCAATTAAAGGTTAAATCTTAACTGATGCTTACTTAGCTCTGTGGTGAAAATAAAAGATCATAAGATAAAAAGTAGCAGAAACTAGGACAAAGGTACTATCTACACTTAGTTTCTCTTGTAATTAAAATGCTTTGTCAGGATAAATCTGCTGTTAGATATAGAAAGGGCCGTTACATATCTTGCTATCGAGGCCCACTGCTGGTGAATCACTTGAGAGAAATTACTCTGGTATTAATCAAGGGGAAAACACTCAAGTGGCTAGTAGCCAGTTATAGCCAGAGGTGTTTGCTCTGCTTTTCATTTACTCAGTTTGATTTCATTCCTGCAGAGTAGAGATGTACAGATTGTCCGTGGCACAGCACATGGTAGAGTCAGTGTTGGCAATGTGTAAAATAACAGTTTCATTACCTTTCTTTAGCCATATTTGTCCCACGAATGTGGAAAGATATCAGCATCATTATCAAACTATGTTAAATTAATTGTTGATATTGTAGCAGAGGCTGAGGGTGCTCTATAACCTTATTTGTATGCCCTATATTACATCACTTCCCTCTGCAGATCACTGTGTGTAATAAACATCACCAGAACAATCCCCACTTCTCTGAAAGATTGACTTATCTAAACTTTGTCCTTTACTAATCCAATGAGAAGCATTTTCTCTGAAGTCTAAATAGGTGGTTAATTGTTAATCCTTGTTTCAAAGTATGAATAGTAAATTATTATCTTGAACTGGAACAGATATATATTGGTGATCTGTCTGTTTAATGGTTATGTTGACCCCTCCAGGAGATGGAGATCCATGTCTTGGGTAATAGAATTGTTTCTATTTTAACACAACAGGACATGGCAGTGAGGATGTGAAGCCCTATTTTGAGGCTCTCAATATGTTTGAAATGTTCTGTTTATAATAGTGCAGGGCCAGTGGCTTATCAAAACTATTACATATTCACCATTGTTTCTCCCTTGCATCCTACTAAAGGATAACAACCTTTTAACAGAAAACATTTTTTTAGCCTCAAGTGTTATTCTAGAGGCCTGCCACTGGTCTCCCTTGTGTTTGTGACAAAGGGGGAGATTAGATGTTTAGATAGTGAATGAGTCTCATGACTTGGCATGTGCTTGTCTATTGTGTCACTTGAATAGAATGTGGCCGTGCTGCAGGGGTGGGGGGTTACATGAAAGCTTTCAAGGGTGAAATTATGTCGAAGAGCAAACTAATATCAGTATTTAATGATCTTTAATATGCTCATATTTGTGCTGATGCTGACATGAATTTGACTATGTGGAGAGTCATTTGATCACTGCCAAACCCATGAGGGTTTGATTAGATCAGTAGGTGGTAGTTATATTAAACAGTAGCCGGTCAGAATCTATTTTGATAGACTGATAAATGTATATACTAATAACAGTCTGCTTAAACAAGGTATGCCCTTGTCTTATTTCTCTTGTAATCTGTCCTGCATTTATTAAATCTCTAGCATGTAATTTGTGAGAAGTGTAGAGATGCCAGGAGAAACTTTTTTTTGGTTAACATTTATCAATTAAGTTGTTATTGTATGAACTGTATTGCCCTATAGGTAATTGAATGGACTGATGATTGTGTGAATGAAGTGTGTTATCATTCTCTTAATTGTGTATATATGTACTATATTTTTGTTATTTATTATCCTTTTGGTGTTGTATTTAAATACTAACTATACTAATGTACCGTCACTGAAACATCATGAAAAATTGTTAGTTCATCAGAAAACATTAGAAAATGGTAAAAGGCACTATCATGGCACCGTGGAGATCCAAATAATGTATAATCTATTTATTGTCTTATTTTTTTGATCTAACAAAAACACCTTTATGTAATATTAAATATAGGGGTGGACGATATATCGAATATACCCGATGTATCTCGACTTGTTCCATGTGCGCTAAATGCGTAAATGACTATATCATGACTATAGAGTATAAATTCTAACGTTGAATTGACAGCATGTACTTCGCTTCGAGTTTACTGTGCTGCGCTCTCACAGCAGACGGCTCACTCCCCCGCCCATCCAGTAAACTCATAGCGCATGCTAGATATATATATATATATATATATATATATATATATATATATATCTCATGGGGTACATAATCAATTATGTGAGGTCTCTACCCCTTTAATAGTGTAAGATGAAATATGATAGAACCCCTGTTTTGGCTGTAGATTGATTTCCATAGATGATACTTTATCATTGTATCGCCACTTTATGATTTCAGTAAAGTACAAAGTGTGACTCAGGAGTACAAAAGTGACTCTTGTTTACTATCAGTAAAGCTGTTCCTGACGACATCCTTTGTTACTACTTTCCATTGTTGTACCATCATTGTTACTTTCTTTAGCTACACTGACCATGTGTTGGTGTTTATGTTGTTATAGGTGAGCAGCAATGGAACTGCTGCAGCAACAGATGGCCAGACAGTTCAGACGACTGGAAATGCACAGGACCCGCAGCAGCAGCAGCAACAGCAGCAGCAGCAACAGCAGCAGGCAGCACCTAATGCATGGCAGGTCATTAAAGGAGTCCTCTTTAGGTGAGTTCTCTTTTTGTTTTTTAATGTGACAAACTCATTCTTTTCCATATGCGCTTACTCTAAGGTTATAGGTGTAAAAATGATCAAAATACGTGATGTTTGTTATGGTGTTTTCACAATCCCTGTGGAAGTGGATCAGATCTCAGAGTGCTGATTCTGTTTTGCCTCTCTACCTGCCTTCATTTTACTCAAATTTGGCCTTTCTAAATAATCTAAATTGCAGCATAAAAGAGTAAAACACGCATGCAAACATCTCTCAATGAATTCTGTTTTGCTGAAGGTAATTTGTTCTTGCTGGACTTTTTGTGTTGATGAGGTTGAAATTTCTAAACAGATCACCTATTTAATTTCAGCACTTTGTCTTCCTTTTACTCAGTTTTTTATTAAGTGCTACTTTCATTCTGTAGTGGATCAACCAAAAGATTCTGCACTATCCATCACTCCCTTTTACTCCTTTTGTAAAAGTCTATCATCTATCGTTTTGGTCTGTTGGCAGCTGTCTACTGTGTTTATAGTTTTGTAGTTTTTAATATGCACAGCATGTGGTTATGGAACCAGTGATGTACTTGTTTGAATTAAGTAATTTTTCCTGCATTATGCCAGCAGTTACTTTGTCTGCCAGCCAGCAAATGGAAAGGTCCATTTATTAGATTAACTAGACTGTTTTGCATTAAACACTTAAAACCCCGGTCTCTGGCATTAAACTCTTTAACACATTTTATTATCATGATTTGGAAAATCATACATATAGAAAAGTATTTATTTAATAAGGTGTTTCACTAGTAAGTTAAACACTGTTTTTAGCAAGTGTTAAGTAAAATTGCTCTCATACACATAAGATTGTCGCTGCAATGAAACAAATCATCTATCAGTGTTCAGTCAGTCTAAATATTAATTTCAATTTTGTTTCCATATTCTTAAAATCGTTGTGTTTAATGTAACTGATGTGTGCTGCAATAAAAAATGTGAATGAATGAACGTCTACTTACCATAAAGTCGAGTATGCAACTTTGGCTGTATAGTTTGGTTATAAATGGATCAAAAACCTTTTAATGACATAAAAAGCAGTATTTGCATATCCGTTTAACTCATAGACTGAAGAAAGCCACAAGCACAAAATAAAGATTGTAAGTTGCACAGATAAAAATTAAAAGATTTGTCAGCATTATTGCAAAATTTGGTTTGCAACAGATTACTGTAATTTTGTGTTATTTGGCCTGTGACTGATTTACGATTCAAGAAAGTTGATTCTTGAGTGTTCTGCAGTTTGGGTGAATAAAGTTTAATCACTTGAACTCTTGATTAAGAGGGCCTACTCTAAATTCTTGGTAGGAAGTAATTTCCTCAAGCCAAAAAGTAAGACGACAAGTCTTAAAACTCAGAAAGAAGATGCTCATCTTAAGGACATAGGATGTACTGCTATTACCAAGTGTTTCACAATGGCTAGAAAATGTGGATGTTGCATCATGGCATAACAAATTCTCATAGAAACAACCTGGGTGTTGTCAAAAGTGCGAGGGGACGGGGGGGTAACTAGTCTGAGATGTCAACAAGAATCCCCAGATGTCTGCAAAGATCATTGTTGCTTACCTGGCCCCCTTGACTTGATGTTTCAAGGGAGACTATTGTGAGGTCTCATGGTGGAATTCAAGGTCATTGTTCATGAAAAACGCTGCTTTTGTTTAGAGGCTTTCACCCAGTTCAACATGGTGGTGGGAGCATAATGCCCTGGGGCTGTTTTGCTTGTCCAGCTGTATAGGATAATGAAGAAAGAAGATTAAGTTGATTTTTTGAAGGATAATGTAAAATTTGCTGCCAGTCTAGGTCGTTGCTGCGTCTTCTACCAGGTCAGTGACAAATAGCATACATCCAAGGTGGTTCAAAACTTTTGAAGAACACAAAACATATGGGACAGGACAGGAACCTATAAACACTTTTAGTTATGGTTATTTCCATGGAAAATTTGATGGGTTTGTTTTGATTTTCATTGTAGGGGGCAAATAATTTGGTCTTTAACTGTATGTCTATTTGCAAACAAATGTTCGTCTGATTTATTTTTTGTTTTGTTTCTTATCATTTACTTCCTCAGTCACTAAATCTTCATTCCATCTTCTTACACTTTTTTTTTTTTTTCCAGAATCTTTATAATCTGGGCGATCAGTAGCTGGTTCCGCCGAGGGCCATCCACACCTGACCCCAACACGCCAGCTGGGGCACCCAGGGTACCCAGCAGAAACCTCTTCCCCAAAGACACCCTCATGGTATTAGATCTGTTCCCTCCTCTTAAAATCCCCATTGCTTTATCTCCATGGCCAGTTGTCTTATGAAATGTTTTAATTGAATTGAAGCTGTTAGTTCTTAACCACCCCTCATACTTTGACTCCCTGAAGTATTAGTACAGCAGACTAGCATTATCTCTCCCAGTCAGACTAACTAGCTCACTCTCCCATGGCTCTGTAATATCATAAACACCTTTATTTTCTCACCGTGCCTGCAGGACCTGTATGTGTACGTGTCCCAGGAGGAGGTCTTTTCTGACTACAACAACACAGAAGCCCTGTTCTGGTTCCACAGGGACCTGGTCTATGGAGACTGGACCACAGGAGAGAGTGGGGATGGCTGTTACCAGCACTATAAAGAGATGGACATCCCAGAGGTAGATGGCTTTAGGATGGAAGGGAGGTGCAATGTCTGAGATGGGCATCTGGAGTAAGGCAGAGGGTGGGTGGGGGTGGTCAAGAGGCTGTATGGTCAGAAGGAAGATGATAGAAAAGACGGGTTAGTAATAAACTTCACAGTGATGTATTTACCTGAAAGTAATACTTCTCCCTCTGTGCTGTGTGCCTGCAGAAAATACAGCAGAATGGTTCCCTTTACATACACGTGTACTTCACTAAAAGTGGATTCCATCCAGACCCCAAACGAAAGGGGCAGCATCGCAGACTGGCAACAGTTCATTCAACACGAAGTAAGCTCATGTGCATAACATACACACACTGTAAACTGTAGGCTGAAGTTGCAATAATTAAAGAATTTCAATTACAAAGTTTTGACTTTTACCTTTTCACTCAGTGTTGAATAAATTCAAGCGAAGGAAGTTTCTGAAGACCAAGAATCTGCTGACAGGGGAGACAGAAGCAGATCCTGAAATGATCAAGGTTGATATTGTTTTGTGCACTTAGTGTAGAAATTTTATAGTAATGAAATCTTACAGAAACAGCTGTGAGCTAAGAACCAGATTTAATACCTGCTTTTCTAAGAGGTAGTTGCAGCTTATCATTGTCATGTCTAATCAGATGTGTTTCCCTTACAGCGGGCAGAGAGCCACGGTCCAGTGGAAATCATCTCTCATTGGCACCCAAATCTCACCATCAACATGGTAGATGACCACACAGCCTGGGTCAAAGGCTCTGTTCCCCCTCCTTTAGACCAACGTACGCTCCTCCCACCTACCTTTTCTCCATTACTGTGCTAAGCTTTAAATGTTTTTTAGTTTAATGTCCTAGATTACAAGCATTATTTGATCTGATATCTGTCCTCTTTACCACTAGATGTTAAGTTTGACGCAGTAAGCGGTGACTATTACCCCATTGTGTACTTCAATGACTACTGGAATCTTCAGAAGGACTACTATCCCATCAATGACACCTTGACCAAACTCCCGCTACGCCTCACCTTCTGCCCACTGTCGTTGTGGCGCTGGCAGCTTTATGCTGCCCAGAACGCTCGCTCACCATGGAATTTCCTACCTGAGGACACATATGAGCAGTCTGACGAAGACCAAGACTCTGTCAAGGTAAGAGGTCAAAAGTCACAGAGATGGGGATGTTGACAATCCATTGGTTTCAGTATCATGATAGTATTTTAGTTTAGTAACCTCTTGAGTTTCTGATTAAACATAAAATTTAAATTTTTCGATTTTCTGTCTCTGTACAGGTGGCCCTTTTGGAAACCAACCCATACCTGCTGGGACTCACTATTGTTGTCTCCATTGTGCACAGCATCTTCGAGTTTCTTGCCTTTAAGAATGGTAAGGTCACAACAGAATCTGAATCATCAGTAGTTTGTTTGGTGGGCCATGAAAACATGTTAGTTAACATGATAGTTAACATACTGTTTTTAATTCTTTGATTTCTTTCTAACATGACACTGACAGTAATAGTCAAAGGTACTGTGCTGTGGTGCACAGGACTTTAGACTTGGAATCATCCAATCCCAATGTCTGTCTACTCTGGTTCTCCTCAGATATCCAGTTCTGGAATAGCAGACAGTCTCTAGAAGGTCTGTCTGTGCGCTCCATTATATTTGGAGTTTTTCAGTCTCTGGTGGTGCTGCTGTACATACTGGACAACGAAACCAACTTTGTGGTGCAGGTCAGCGTCTTCATCGGCCTTCTCATTGACCTGTGGAAAATCACCAAAGTCATGGATGTCAAAGTAAGTCAAAGCAACAATAGTTTTTTTATTTTATTTTATATCATATGGAGACCAGGAGGTGCCATGGGGGGGTTGTTTTTGGCACCTGAACATATGAACATCAGGCTTTTATACTCTTTAAATCTTTATAAACATTCCTGAAGGCAATCGTCAAAATATTTCACACTGCATCACAAATTGCAAGTGTCAGTCTAAACTGGAATCTGATATTTGACTGTCTGTCGTAAATGAGAACCATGTCCAGTCTTGTTGGGGGTGTTTTATTCAGACAGATGAGTGCATACAATCCCAAAACACACTGTAATAAGGTTGGTAAATTGACTAAAGTTCAGTGCTCTCTGACATGCAAAAGGCAGACAGCTGTGTGCAAATGTGGACACTTCACTCGTAAGATCTCTCAGGCTTTAAGGCTGTTTTACGCTTAGTGACGTGGACAGAAATAGAATAAAAGCTGCAGACACAGTTTTGGCTTTAGAACAGATGTTTAACTTTAGCCATTACATTTAATAATAAGTTGTTTTTCCAACTTTCTTATTTGCTTCTCCTTTGTTAATCCAAAAGTTTTTTGTATCTGTGCTTTACATTGTGCATTTCTTTTCACTGTTATGCTAATAGTATTATATTCAAATAACATCATATTTTTTATCTTTCTGCAGTTGGACAGAGAGAACAAAATCGCAGGTATACTGCCAAAATTGGTATTCAAAGACAAGTCAACGTATGTGGAGTCTTCAACCAAAATCTATGACGATGTAAGTTGAACCATTAATTAACTGCATAGGTTTCTCATTACTGTTTTCTAAATCAAGTTGAATAATAATAATTAATGATATTTGAATCTCTTCCCCGTGAACAGATGGCCTTCAAGTACTTGTCGTGGCTCCTCTACCCTCTGTTTGGCTGCTATGCCGTGTACAGTTTATTGTATGTAGAGCACAAAGGCTGGTATTCATGGATACTCAGCATGCTCTATGGCTTCTTGTTAACCTTTGGTAAGTTTGTCTGAAGCATTTATTTACTCCTCTACTTATCATTTTGTCTATTGTCTAGATGAAGCTCAGATCACATTTTATGACCTACTAATACAGAAAACAGGATAATTCCAAAAGATTCTTCCTGTTGCCACTGTCCATAAACTGATGCAGGGTATGCTGAACATACTGAAGTCGCTCAGTGCTAAACAACATTTAATTTATATTATGACTGTAAAAGCAACTTTGAACTGATTCAGAAATGTTTCACATAATCAACTGCAGATAATCCCCAAACCAAAGTTCAGTAAATATTTATATTTTATTCTCTGCTGACACATTGTATCCAACAGATTTATTTTTCCTGTTTATGCAAATCTGTTTTTGAAGGCCCAGGATGAGACTGATTTATTATTGCCTCTCCTAATCATCCTGTCTGTTGAGTTGATTCACACGCAGCTAATGTTTTCATACTTGCATCATGGTTACGTACCTAATTCCCAGTAGCCTCTGCTAATGTACTGTGTATTAATAGTCTTCATAATTACACACTCAGTTATGTAGCCTGACTAATTTACTGCGACCGGTGTAATGTCTCCTTCCTTTCTGTTTTTTGGGTTTTAGGTTTTATTACAATGACGCCACAGCTATTCATCAACTACAAGATGAAGTCTGTGGCCCACCTCCCATGGAGGATGCTCACCTACAAGGCTCTCAATACCTTTATTGATGACCTGTTTGCCTTTGTCATCAAGATGCCCATGATGTACAGGATAGGATGCCTGAGAGATGGTAGGTCTTGTCTGAGAGAGATATGTTTAATGAATTTATTAGAATCAGGAGAAACCTGCTTAAAATAACAGGTGGGAGTAAAAGGTCTTTGTTAACTTCCTCTGCGCACATTCAAGAGTACTCACTTTGAGTTTGTAGCACGATGAAGATTAGCTAATTTATGCAGCGCTTTGCTGGAGGGGTTTTCAGATTTGACAGGGCAAATGAATTTGTCTAACCGAAAGGCCGTCCTGTTTAAAGAAATGTTTGTTTGTTTCACTTAAGCCTGTAACTGTCACCAAATCACCATCAGCATATTAGTAATACTCTAACTCCACCTAGTGTCAGATTTTTATATCTGCTATTTACTGATTATTTGAGAGGCTGCTTAGCGTAATTATATATAACAACATCTCATTGTATGGTCTGATTGGCATTCAGCCTGTGGACATGAGCAAACACATTCAGAGATGTTGTATTACCTGTATCTCACTACAACAGGTCACACAGCAAATTAAGTACAGCACGAGTTCATCATACATCAACAGAGATGCTGAATTGAATGAACATAGTTTAGTAAAATAACAAATATTAAGATCTTAAATTAAGAGATAGAGCCAAAATAATAAGTGCTATATTGTTAAGTCAGTAATTTGAAGGATTGTGGAAAACTGATTTGGATATAAAAACTACATTTAACCGCTATAAGTAGGTTTAACAGTTTAATGCATTTGACTTCTACGTATTTCTTGATGGACTAACTTGTTTCCTCTCCTGCAGATGTGGTCTTCTTCATCTATCTTTACCAGCGCTGGATCTATCGAGTTGATCCCAACAGGGTCAATGAATTTGGCACCAGCGGAGTAGACCATACTCAGAACAACACAGCAGCAGGAGACGCTGCTTCCGCCCCATCAGGCGCCATTACAGACAAACCACAGGGAGAGAAGAAGAACGATTAAACAACGCCACACTCGTATCTGCCTCCCTGGCTCAACACTGCTGGGGCGGGGAGGACTTGTGGAAATGAGACAGGGAGGGGAGTTGTCGTTTAGCTGTCATGGACGCCGCTACAAAAAAAAAAAAGAAAAGCAGTTCAACTGTTCCCTCTGATTTCTGTGTGGATCCACAGAGAATCATATTCAGTGTAGACTTGGTAAATTCTTATTTCTGTTCCCCGCTCAGCCTCGCCCTCTCGTTTTGCAGTTCAAGTGAAGTAAAACAAAACGTGATGTACTGTATTCTATATGATTTTTCAGAGGGTAACTGTCTGTAGATTGTGGGAGGGGAACAGGTCACAGTTATACATTTTTTTTTTTTTTTATATAATTTAAATACAGGGAAGAAAGAAGCCAAGTTCAACTTTTGTTCTTTGTGTAGATTCCTTGTGATTTATTTTTTTTCATTCCATGTGAGCACTGTGTTGCGGGTTGCCTGGAAACTAGTGAGTAGTGCTGGAGGAAACTGGAAAAATCCTTAGCCACAGCAGAGGTAAAAGAAGAGAGGTGGTGACGGGAGACGAGATGGATGACCCACCAGTAGACCACCCACAAGATCATGACTGCTCCCCTCAATTTTAAACTAATGGTTAATGTTCTAAACATGAACATAAAAAATAACAGCCTTGTTGGTATTAATATAAGTATATTAATATTGTCAGTTGCGTCATTTTTGTTTTTCAGTCACTGAATCATTCTTTTGTATGTCCTCAAACTGTACAGAATCTCAGCTTGTCATGTTAATACAGATGTCAAAACTGTCCAGCAATAGCTAACTTGCAGGTCTAGTTTTTATTTTTTTCCCCTTGGCCAAATGTCTGATTTTCAAATTGTTTCACGCTCAAAACCTGATCGTTTTGACAGACACGGTGGAGACGATCAGGGGTGTGCTAGAAGACGTGTCTTTTTATTTTCAGTGCTGTAAATCCTGAAACAAAGAGGGATCCATGTTGGTACAAATTAAATTTTGAGCATTCATGTTTATAGTAAAAACTTAACGTGTGATTTAAAATGTCGCTTTTTTTTTAAAATTCCAAACATTTTCCATACAGTCCAGGATTCAACAAGCATATTGTAGCATGACTGTTTCTGTGCTTACACTGCATGCACGTTTTCACTAGGTCAGACCTTTTCACACTGAACAGTTGAGTTTGAGGCTGCAACTTTTTTTATTTATTTTTAATTTTTTAAATTATTTTTCCTAATTGTCTCTAGATAATGACAGAAAATGCACATCACACTTTTCCCAGATTGCAGGGTGACTCTTCAAAATGCTTATTATGACTAAGCAAAAGCTCTCAAGTCTAAGATTCACTTCACAAAGAAATAAGATTGAGAAGAAAAATATAAACTTAACAGTCAGTTTTTTGTGAAAATCAATTGAATGATGAGCTATTAAGTGCTGTTAATAGCTGAGCAGTGCCTTCTTATAACCTGTTTACATATCTCTGACTAAAGAACAGCGTGTGATAGTTTTTATAGTCTTAGGAGATTAAAACTCAGTATTAAAGTAAAAAGTTCAGACGCGATGTGAAACCATATTTCTCCTCAGATCTCTGTCTCTTTTCTGCAATACCACAGCAACACTGTGTAAATGCTGTTTTTTTTTTTCTAAAGTTGGTACACGCTTCCTCTAAATGCCTCAGCTTTCACTTTCCGTTTCCTTTAAATCGTCTGTCCTCTGTATGGCCAGCAGGTGTCACTGCTGTGCTTCGCAACTTACATAAAATAGTCAAGTTTACAGAAAAAAAAAGACGAGAGACGTCACTTTAGAAGCAGTTAGAAAACGTGCAGAGATGTTATTGGTGCTTGTAAATCCGCTATAATCATAAAGCGAGGAATTCCCGTTTGTTCATCAGTTTATATCATGTTTCATGAAAAGCTGCAGGATACAACCACGAGAAAACTGCTTTGGGAAAAGCTTTGACTTGTTGACATTTCATTGAGTAAATGAGGTGGTGTGACTTGTGATGGAGACTCATGTAAATAATTGCAAATAGTTTTACGCACGCAGTGAGGCTGGTTAAAAACAAAAGCAGTGAGGCGTGCGGTTAGATTACTTAATGGAACAAAAGTTCTCCCCTATTTGGTCACCGTGCTCGTTGGGGTTCAACATGTCGAATATTAAAATAGGTTCAAGCCACCGTATTTAGCTTAATAAGGCCGCAGCACGGTACCTGACGCCCCAGGGGGTTTCCCATCTGGGAGGTGACGCGACAGTGAGGGGATTTCCGTGTAGGAATCAGCCAATCAGAACGAGGCGAGAGCGGAAACACAGAAGTTGAGACAGATGACTTCAGACTGCATTCAACACATGGCTCCAAGGCGGGTCAACACCTTTTCACAGTCTGCTCCAAACAGCCCGAGCTGCTGTGTGGTCTCACGGTTGTTTACCTAGGCTGGCTTAAAGAAAAACAACGACGACACGTTTAGACCGAGCAGAGAAGTTTAATCCCGAGTTTTGTCCGATTTGGAAAGAATTCAAAACGACGACGAAGTTCATGGTCCTGAAAGACTCGTTACATGCGATGAAAGACATGGACATCAGCGGCCCCGCTGGTATGTGTTAAATGTTTAATCTTCGTGTGTGTGTGTGACTGAGAGAGAGAGAGGGAGAGAGCTGACATCATCTTCAGACATGTGATTTGTCAGCAGAGGAGCCAACACCCATCACGACCCGGTTTTTACTCTCTTGCTGTCACTGCTCTTTGATTTGTGCAGTTTGAACACTCACAGCTGTGTTTCACAGTGTTTCCCTGTGTGTTACTGACTGTTTGCTCTCTGTGTGTCCTGCAGAGCCGCTGTCAGACTTTGGTGAGTACTGATTTTTGTTTTGTTGTTGTATGTAGCATGTGTGGGATGTAGGACACTGTGACCTGACATGACCTACTGCAGAAGGAGAAGTAAACCATTGTTAGTATTTCTCCTTCCTGATCTTTCTTCCTCCGCATCTTTTGTTGGGATGTTTCACGTACGACC
This sequence comes from Ctenopoma multispine, assembly GCA_034779795.1. NCBI lineage: Eukaryota > Metazoa > Chordata > Actinopteri > Anabantiformes > Anabantidae > Ctenopoma > Ctenopoma multispine. The sequence continues at coordinate 18,197,429 of JAUYWH010000005.1, read as the reverse complement.
TGTGGTTAGTCAGATGCAAAACCGAAAAGGTCAAACAGCAAATCAACAAAATATTTTAGAAAAACAGCGTCATTAAGCATTGCATGTTTTCATTTCAGCTGACTTTCACTGTTGCTGACACTGCCGTAGTTGAGTTGAGTGATAGATCTAAGCAGCTACTGAATACTAACCAATACATTCGACTATTTGTAATAACTGATTGTGATATGAACTAAAACTGCACTTTGAAGATATAGAAAATAATAGACAGTGAGCATAAGGTCAACATTTACAGAGAAAAAGCAATGTCTTTGTCATACGCTGCTGTAACTCTGAGACTTATTGTAGTCACATAAAAAAAAACATGCATGCATATATACATAAAATACATACACATGGGGTTTCCCCAGGAGGTGGTGAGCCATGCAGATTAGGATTCATCATCTCTCGTGATCAGTTCGATCAACATATAATTGTCTAAATATTAGTTATGTTCAATAAAAATATGTCATTGACTATGTAAAATAGCTCTGAGATTAATGTCGTATTTTATAAAAATGACCAAAGCTTCTGACAGCACATTGTTAACGTCGGTTTGTTGCTTGAGTATTTTTTTGATGATAAATCAGACTGAATTGTTGTGAAACAGCACTGGTTCCTTGCTACATTTCCATCAGGGGCGTGATTTATTAATCACTGATCGTATCTCTCACATAGAGCTCATTGAAGAAATCATCACTGGGGACTGCTCGCTGCACCTTCCTGGACCTCCTGCTCCTCCTACTGACCTCCTCCCTCAGCTGTCGATCAGCCATAACCACAGGATGCTCCGGCAGAGCTCCCCGCCGTCATCCCAGCCCGTCCTGGTACCAAGGGGCACAGCATGTCAGGTGACTGGGTTCGAAAACACTCTGGGCTGTGCACGTATCTGTACGACTGCAGTCATTTGTGTTGTTGTGTCTGGTTTCTTCTGGTTTCTGCCCGAGTTAGCGGTTTCCTGCATTTTCCATAATGACTGTTGGCCACACCTGTCAACCATGCATGAAGGTGTTGCTTTCAGGTGGTGGTTGTGTGGGTGGAGTAAAAAGGAGAAAGTGGTCAGTCATGGTCAAATGGGGCAACAAAAGTTTCAATAAGTCATTTTAAAGGTTTAAGGAATAATCAGAATCTTTGCTACCAGAGGTATAAAACTTCAATCGGCATTTCTTATAGACAATAATGATGAAGGTAATCGTTGGTTGCTACCGAGCAGTGCAGGCACAGACAAATGCTTACATAGCAGTGAGTCTGAATCAGGCAGCTTGTTCTCAAAGAGGAAGCATCTCTGTCTGTTAGGATGGAAAAAGAGGTGACTGCAGCTTTCAGAAACAGCTTCCCTCAGGATTAAACTGCAGTGTGGCACATGTGCCCATGCGTAGCCTGCAGATAGGTGGATGTTTGCGCAGTGCAGTGGTTTTGGCAGCCTGGCAGATCAGGCTCTTACCATAAAGCACGTGGTTTCAGCAGAGATCACAAGTGTTGTAATCTGATAAGACTGTAGTGACGCTGTAGACTGCGCAGGACGGTGCGGATAATGTAGTGCACAGGAAAGCTGCTCAGTATCTTGATTAGCAAATAGTCTGTGTGTGTGATTGCAACATTTGGGTTTTTTGGTGTGCTAATATATTTTGTAAAAAAAAAAAAAAGTGGAGGCTTTGTGCCCTGTGATGGAGGCTGACACACCTCCCCAGCATGCCTTCCTGTGGGAGGAGGCTGAGAGATGAGAAAGAGGAGGAGTAGCTGGATGACTTTGAAGAACTGTAATCCGACTCCTGCTTTCAGTTTGCCACCCTATCTGTTTACTAGCCAAACCCACCGGGGGGGTTAGAGGTCACATTCTTTGTCCTGCGTTGCTTCTGCTCCCATTGGTCGACCTACGTCAGGTTGAGCTGACTTCCTACTTCCTGCTCGCTGACTCGGTCTGCCTGGCTTTTGTTTAGCTTCAGTGTTTTAGAGCTAACAGGTATGCCCAGGCTAACAGCTAGCGGCAGCAGACCTCTCTGGATCGACAGGATATTGTGAAACATGATCTCATGAAGGCATCAGCCAGATCACTGCAGCGACGGTTTCATGAGCTCTCATCCTGACTAACTGCTACACTCGGGACAAAGGAGTCCGCTTCTTTGAGTCTTTGTTCCCTTCAGGTTTGAGTCTTCATCTGTCGTTAAACTGACGCCTCACATAGACTTTACGTGTGTTTTTTTTGTCGTTCTGCTTCTGCTGTCTTTTACATCACATTGTGGACACCGGGTTTGCTAGACACACATTAAACGTTTCTCATGCACTGCAGATAGAGAAAGTAAAAGCACCACAGAGAGAGAGAGAGAGAGAGAGAGATATTAAATATGAAGTCAGAGTGCGAACGGAAAAGCTTGGTGGCCTGTGGTGTAACGGAAAAAATAAGACATCAAAATGTAACAGGAGGAGTTGTAGAGCACATGGTTAACTCTTTGAATTGAGACAAAGCACAGGCATGAAGAAAAAAACATGCAGTGAGTCAGTTTTGCTCAGAGCTGCTTGGTTTCACTACGACACTGATACAGCACGCTTCACTTAAACTGTCATCCGCTGTAATGGATGGTACACATCTGGTTCTCTGTTTGTATTTTATTATCAGAGCATGTGTTGTCCAATACTAGGAGGAAGTCAGTGGAAGAAGTACTCTAAACTCTAAAGTACTATACATACAACAGTATAAAAATGTTCTTTCAGTATTAAAGGTCGTAGCAAAAGTAAACACAGAAAGTAAAAGTAATAGTAGTAGTATAACTACTGCTTTACTGTTGAATTTGCTCAGTATAACTTTACTTTAGTTCAGTGGTTTCCTACCTGTTGATTTATTTTAACCAATTTGTGTCTGAAGCTTCACGAGAAATTGTACTGACCTTAAGGTGACGTCTTCAAAAGTCTAGTTTTGTTTCACCAAGCATCCAAAGACGCAGCAAAACATGCAGATATTCAGTTTATAATGAGCAAGAAATAAGCAGCTGTCTTTTCTTTTGAAATCTGTCGATTTCTTGATATTTTTATGTATATATGCTTGTTATTTTGCTGAGGATCAACTAACAGATTAATCAACTAATCACTTCAGCTCCAAACAACTCGTAGACGTTCAACACATGACGAGGTACCCCAGCTAGATACTTTAGGCGGTCAAAATATGCATTTCATAAGTTTATCACAAGTGTTTTAATGTAAACTTTTAATGTGGAAAGCAACTGGTAACCATAACTGTCAGATACATGTAGTGGAGTATAAAGTGTCAGATAATGTCTAAAGGCAACATTACATTAATGCACATCAGAGATCGTTACAGCTGAGGAACGTTTCTGAAGCCAGGAGAAGGTTGATCGTTTAGTTGTTGATTGTCAAGATTGACACCGTTTAAAAGTCAGTCAGTGCACCTTTTGCTGAACGGGGGTCACATCTGTCTAAAGTTTTCTAACACTGACTTTCATTAAATAGTGTTCATATCAGATAACATGAAATAAAACCCTTGAAGATGTATCTGAATTCAGCAGTGCTGCATTTTGAGGCTTAAAATGAACTTTTATGTGGATGGTTTTTTTTCTTATTTACACATAGTCTTGCTTTAAATCTATTCAGGACAATCTGCCGATCAACTTTATTTCACAGAATTCCCCCACATAAGACATAAATACTTCTGTTCCAAATGTGTAGACACAGTCTTGATGTTGTCTGTCACAGCCATCCGGGACACTACGACAGGAAACTAAACAGATGAACCTGATCTTTGTTGCAGAGTTAAAGACCGTTGTAGCTCTGATCATCTTTATTGTTTCTGCTCTTCGTCCTTGTTGGTTCATCTGTTGTTTGCATCTCGCTCTCCTTTTGTCGTGGTCAGGTGTCCATTGCAAAGAGGCAAAAATAAAGTTGCATATTTTTTTTTCCCCCCCAGCCGAACTGTACCTTCCCCCAGCCGCAACGGCAGTCCTGCACTTCCACACAGATGGCGTCGACCCCTACCGGTTCTTCTCGGCGTGGTCGAGGCTCCTCATGTATGATGACCGCTAGAAGCTGTGATGTTTCCTCTCAGAACCGGGGCAACACAAATATGCTGGAGCAAATTCTGGAGAAGCCCAAACTGGTGGTGGTGGAGGAGCCCAAGGACAGAGGCATGAGGTTTCGCTACGAGTGTGAAGGACGCTCTGCTGGCAGCATCCTAGGGGTTTCGAGCACCGAAACCAACAAGACTCAGCCAACGATAGAGGTACAGTCCTCAGCAGGTCCATCTGTCTTTATTCTGTGAAATGTGATTGTTGTGTTGGACAGTAAAGGTGGTTTCTAGTTCTGTGGAACCGTTTTAACCGCATATCATTTTGTATGGACTGTACACAACCCTGGGTGGGTGGAGCTAGAAGGATGTGGGTTGCAGGAGTCAATTAGAAAGTCCCCACAAATCCCTGTTTAAGTGTGGTGAAAGACTGGCGGTTTGTCTCTCGCCCGCATACTAACATAAACCTCTACGCATTCATCTCCTCCTTATGCAAACCCTCAGCACACAGCGAGCCTGAGACAGTGGGGATTTTGATGATGAAATGCTAATGTGTCGACTAACCGGGGGGGTTTGATGTTTTCTGCAATTTTGATTCTTCTCGATGTAATTAATAACTCAAACACCAGCGATCACATCACATTTTTAAAAAGAGGAAAACGGAGATTTTGTTAAATGCTAACAGATACCATGGACTAACGGGGATGGAGAACCCCCCCAAAAAAAAGGCTTTGCATCAGCAGCTGCTTTGTATTACAGCTGTGGTGGTTAGTGATTTGCCAGGGAGTGCCATCTTTTCTGGTAGAAACAGGATGTTTGTTCAGGCTACATCAGCTGCGGGGGATGATGCGTTTACTGATGCTCTGTCTTCTTCCTACTTCTCTCTTTTACTTTGCTCTCTCGTTCCCTCTGTCAGATCCAAGGTACCATTGACCACATAAAGAGGGTTACTGTCACTGTTTCCTTGGTGACTAAAGACCTCCCGCACCGGCCTCACCCCCACTGCCTTGTGGGTAAAGATTGCCCTGAGACCTCGGGAATCTGTGTGGTCTCATTCAATCCTCACACCAGCCGACGACACAGGTGCACATTGATCTCTCATTTGTCTCACTCTCACTGCACCCACACATTTTTCATTTTATATATTTTTTTCTTCAAAGACTCTTAACACCTTAATATCTTTCTTGTGTTTCGATTTCACCCTAAATGCTTCTTTCTAAAACCCTTCTGCTGAGCTGACAAAATGTGTTTTCTTTACCTGCCTGGACTTGCAGCTTTGCTAACCTTGGTATCCAGTGTGTGAGAAGGAAAGAACTGGACTCTTCACTTCAGAAAAGAAGAAACCAAAAAATTGACCCCTTTCAGAGTGAGTTGGATCCTAACACATTAATGTGCATTCATCACCATCTAGTTAAGAGATGAAGTATGATAAAGTTTAGTCTTTATATTAAAGTTAGTTGTGGACGCCTGAAAACACAGATCACGATTGATGTTATTTTTCCTCTTGTCACTGTCAGCCGGTGAAACAAAGGGAATTGAAGACATGGACATGAACGCAGTACGTCTGTGTTTCCAGTGTGAGCTCGAGTACGAGGATGGCAGGAAGGACAGTCTCAGCCCAGTTGTGTCCAGTCCCATTTATGACAAGAGTAAGACTTTGCCAGACACACAAAAACGTTTTCCCCTCAATGTAACCATCCGAACTAAAAAAGTGCTTTCTGATTCTCAAATGCTGAATGTTTGTTTATTTTACTCTTTCACAGAAGCCACAACTACATCACAGCTGAAGATCACCTGTTTGAACCTGTACAGAGGTTCCTGCACTGGCAAGACGGAGATCTACATGTTGTGTGACAAAGTGCAGAAAGGTACTGCAGACAGGTTTTTGTTTCTTGTTGTTGATAGTCTAACAGTAAAGAGACAGATGGAAAACATGGGGAAATATTCCAAGTTAAAGTTTTTATAGATGCTCTGGAACCCTGTAACGTCTGTACACAGACCTGGAGGAGCTGCGTGTGTCTGAGTCAGTCAGTCCAGACATTAAACAGACTGATTTCTGGTTGCTTTGTTGCAGGGTTGCTCTTGCAACACCTCAGGGAAATGCAGAAAATAAAACAATGGGACAATGTATAGAAGGTTAACATCATAAATGACAAGTCACTTGAAGCTTTGGAAGAGTGTTTGTACACGACTTTCATCTCTTCCGTTACATAATCCATAACCTCAGGTGTAGAAATGTAATAATTGTTTTAATCCACGAAACCACAATAAGTACGACTACGGTGAAACAAGATATAAATAGCTGCTACACTTGTTTCAGCACTTTAGCTCTTTAGTGAAAACTAGACCAAGAAAATAGGTTTCTGCAGTTTTCAGCAAGGTAAATGTAAAATGTCTTCAGATGTAGCCAGTTCATTTATTGGAATTTATATCACACTCTTATTGCTGCTTCCAAGATTTAATAAAATCTAATCAGCAGCAGAAAATGGGAATGGAGATACACCTGCTCATTGTGGGGATTAACACTGTTCTCTGTGTTGTTGCTGATCCACAGACGACATAGAGATCCTCTTCAGAAAAGGCTCGTGGAAGGCGAATGGGGAATTCGCCCAGACGGACGTTCACCGGCAGATCGCCATCGTGTTTAAGACTCCACCCTATCAGGACCAGGACATCACTGAGGAGGTTGTGGTCGACGTCCTCCTGCGTCGCATCTCAGACCAGATGGAGAGCGAGCCTGTAACGTTCACGTACCTGCAACCGAACCCAGGTCAGTTTTACATTGTTATTGTAATCATACATTACATAAGTCATTCAGGATGACATTTACATTTACATTACAAACCAGGGGAAGCAGATCCTGTTTGACCACATGTAATAAAACGTTGATTCCCAGTATTTGAAGCATCATGTATTTCCATTTATTTCAGATCCATATGAGGTGAAGCGAAAGACGAGGATAAAGTCGGACGTGCCCTTCAGAGAGAAACCTTGTATGGCAGGTGAGGGTTCAATCACTTTCGATTTGATGTAGAGGGTGCAGTCAATGAAGCAAGTAGTCTTTGGATCTGAGTGACACGGGTGATACTGAGAACAAGTAGTGTTAAATCACTTTAAGTGTACAGAGAGATGTGCACACACTCAGTTTGCAGTTGTTCTGTTGGTGCAGAAACGTCTTGAAACCAGAATCACATGTCATGATCCACGTTTCAAGTTCTCTACCTAATAACTGACCATTCATCGTGTTTCTGACAGGTGTTCATTTATCTGTAACACAATCTGTTTTTTTCCCTCTGTCAGCAGTGTGTGCACCTGCAGCAGAGCCAGCCTTTCACTTCCCACAGCCTCAACCCATCGTGTCTCCAGACGAAAGGCTCTGCGCTGGCCGCCCTGAGGGCTCCGCTCTGGTGGACATGTACACTGAGCCCCAGGACTCAAACAACGTCCCAGACGACTCAGCCATCATTAATCATTTGCTAGAAATACCGGGACTTTGGGACATGCTTGTTGACCAAGACTTCTCCATGTCCTCTGGCTACGAGCAGGGCCTGGACACCAACTTTAACCAGAACTTTAACCAGAACTACAACGAGAACTTTTCCAATTACAGTGACTGGCAGTTCAACATGCTTGTCAATGAGAACCAGACTCCACAGTCAGAGCCACAGGAAAACACGTCCAATGTGGTTCAGGTGAAGACAGAAGAGACGCTATGAGGGTTCAAAATAGCATCCGGGGGAAGGTGACGTCTCGCAAATGTAACATGAACGTAAAGGACTTTGCTGCAGCTGCTCTTACTCTAATGTGATTGTAGATTAATTCCTTATTAATCCTGGGTTCAATCCTTTCTCTTTCCTGAAAGCCTCGCTGGTCAAGGTGATCAGTAAAGAGAAGGTAAACGTTCCTTAATATTTGACCCATAAATGCTGCTAGCATTCGGTTAAAGCCTCACAGGTCAGACGAAGGTGTGACTCTGTTTGACGTGGGAACAGTAGAAACATTTCTACAAAATGTTGTGTAATGTATATGTCAGTACAGTTTGTTTTGTTTGCTTCAGCATGACCTTAGGAAAAGAATTTCAACTAGAAGCTATCAGTAGCGTGAACGATTTTAGTTTAAAACACAAAAATTCAAGTACAGTAGTTTCAAGTGATGTTTTTCATAATTCTGGTTTATAACTCTTGTGGCTATGACACGTGCTAGCTGGCTTGTTCAGTATTTAATCTACTTAAATGCAATGGAAACTACTCCTTGTGCTATTCGTAGCTCTGTGTCAGTTCCTTTTGTTCTGCAGTTTCACTCCCATATAAATTCAGATTTCCACTTGCATCTTGTCACATGTCCATGTCTGGGGCACTTAAGTGTAAATATTTCAAAGAAAAAAAATAAAATGTGACTGTGTCATTTTTGTCATGTCACCACTTCCTATGAAACTGACTACTGCTCTTGTTATGCAGAGACTTAAATGTTCCTTATTTTTAGCTGTGTCTGCCCACACACATTCCTGACCTGCTCGCTCACTCATAAAACAATGAAACAATGAATCTTGGCAGCAACAAATTAACATGTAAGAGATGTTTTCATGCTTTTTACATCTCAGCTTTAAATATCACAAGAGAATCTTGAACGACTCGTTTGCCTGGTACATTGGAGAGAAACGCTCAGGATGAAAAGTGGCCCTTGTTTGGTCATCGCTGAAACGGCACCGTTTCTCCTGTGAGGTTAAAATGCTCACAGAATCTTAACCTCACAGAAGAAACGGTGCCGTTTCATTCTCAATTGCTCGACTGTCACATCTCACTGTAATATTTCCTGAAACAAACCTATTTCTCCTTTCTTCTTCTGTTTGTGAGGTTTCTGCTTATTCACCCAGGTCACGTGATTCTGGGAAAACTTGAAACACCACTGAAGAAATTTTTATAGATTGAGACAGATTGGGAAATTAGCACAACTATTATCTAAGCTTCAAATCAGAAAGTGTAATTTTTGTTTTGTCATCCTCTATTTTGAGAATGTTAAAATAGCAATGCTTAAGATTTTCTTCAGATAAAAAAATCCAGTTTTAAGTAAAAACCTTCCAGTGTATTTAGTGTATTGTAGCAGTTACTGTTGTTCCATTTATGACAAAATAGCTCCTCAAAGGGTGGAGCTGAGACAGTAGTGCTGGGAAGTGACTTGGTGCAATTCTTACACTTGACTATATTCATTTATGATACTTAACAGTCTTGTTTATCTGTTCCACTACAGCTCAGAGGCAAAGTACTTTTCACTGTGTAATAACTTAAGTTACTTTAGCAAATGATTAATACAAAATATAATCAATAAAACCAACTTTGATGTATTCGAGATTAATATATCAAAACATCACTCTGAGTTTTTTTATATATGGGCCTAGTTCACTTTAGCATGGATTGGTAAATTTAATTTGAGATCCCTTTGACTTTGGTGATCTCTGATCTGATTTGTCATGTACAGTATTTTATGTACTGTATATTCCATCATCACAACATTTACATTTGTTTTGTGTTCAAATAACTATATTCACTGGTCTCTGTTTAGCACTAATGACATATTTGGGTTCAAGGCTCAAACCACCACTGTATCTAACCTCAAATGTCCTCTAGTGTAACATTTTACATAGACAGGACAAAGCAAACAACTTATGACATTTACATGTGAATAATATTTCACCTAATTAAAAACACAGGTTGTGCAGTGTGTAATCTAATCAGTGGACTGATTGTTTCAGCCCCTGTGATCAGTGTTAGCAGTGTAATTTTACCATTTTACCAGTAGTTGACCTGTCAGTCGTCCATCTGTGCGCCTGGTTCCTACGTGTGCTGCTGGAGTGTTTTATTTAGAGCAGGTGTTACGTTTCCTGGCTCCGGCACTCACTGTTGGCTTCACTAAACACGCATGGCTTCCAGCCACTGGGAAACTCCACACTGGGGTCCTGTGCAACACATTTTAATCTAACACACACACACACACACACACACACACACACAGACAGACAGACAGATAGATAGATTTCCTATAAAATGGTACCATCACAGTCTGCAGCTTAGACTCGCCTGGACATGTTCACACTATCAAATTTAAAACACGCTCATCCTCTCTGATAAAGGCAGAACAATGGCCTTGTGTGGACTTTGCTGAATTATACTGATTCATTGTGTTGCTGAGAGTTAGGTGAGAAAATTGATACAGCTTCATGCAGCTATACTTTAAACATGAAGCTAAGCAGCAGTTGGTTAGCTTAGCTTAGCACAGAGACAGTCCAGTTATGTCTAAAGATAATAAGCAGCCAGTGTCTTTACAGCTCAATTTAACACATTAAATTATTAATTTACTGGCTAATTAACAAAGCCAATTGTAAATATTAATTGATACTTTGTTAGCCTCCTCTGGGCAAATCCTTGTGCACAGGCAGCCACTTACGGCATCAAGGTTTGGGGTTCAGCGTGTTCACGGAAAGTATAACATGTTCAGAGTAAACAAAGAGTTTAAGAAGATAAGCAGTGAAACTGTCTTTATGACTCAAAAGACTTAATGAAAATCACTTGTGTTTGCCACAAAATTAATAAATGGGATTAAAGACAACAGCGAACTTGTCCCTGTGTTTGTTATTACCAGGATTTTTTCCATGTGACTTCTCATGTGAAGACTCACTCACAGGCACTGACATAGTCACATGGATGTTATCTGCACTGGAACATTAAAAACTAACTTGTGTTACATTAGGGACAAAATATCAGCTGTTTGTGCCAGTAAATGACAATCTCACATTTTCCCAGGCTCCTCAGTGACTCTGCTGATTGATGTCATACGTGGATAAACATGACAGATAATTATTTGATCCTATGCATATTTTTTGAACACACTTCATTCCAGTATTCTTGTTATCATGTCAGCTTCTGTAGCTATAGTTGAACCAGTCATAGTTCAATTCAAAATTCATGACAGGATGAGTCATGTGTGGTGGAAATCATCAAATATAGTAATTAGAATAAGGAAAGATTTAATCAAGGAGATGGTCTGATGTTTAACCTCAACTGTAAATACTGCTGTCAGAAGGGGGGGGGGGTAACTTTCACTTACATCACGCAGATGAAGTAACACTGACTCTCCATTTAAAAAAAACTGGAGTCACATCTACTGTGTTAAACGATCACATCTGTTTACCAGGCACCTACAGATGAATTATACACATTTTTTAATTTAGAAGTTAAATTTTGTTTTCTACAACAAGGAGGCACCTTCAATAAATACCAGTAAAGACAAACAGGGATGAAAGAGAAATAACCTGTAAGAGAAAGGACAGGATTTGCTGCAGCCATGATTGGGGTCATCTCTCTGAAATGAGCTAAAGTGGAAGATGTTGGCAAACGTTTTGTTGGAAAAATGTGATACAGCTCACACAAGATCATGGTTTTCATAAACTAATCAGATTAAATACCCCTTTTTAGATGGAACTTAACTTTAAGCCTTGTTTAGGTCGTGGGAGTGAAGATGAAGCAGCCAGGTGTTCATCTGTCTGCCTAAAAAGGGCAAATACCAAATTTGGCGTTTGGTGTGTCAGTTTCGAAGTTTGTTTTTGTTCATGTGGACCAATCTAACCATGCGTTGGATATGAAAGGGTAATTCCACACCGAGGCTGTAACTATATAAGGAGTGGATATTCTGTTTACAGGTGGCAGGTTATCATTTATATCCTCTGTTGCCTAGGTAACAACACCCACGGGAGTCCCCGCTCCAGCAGGGACTCCCCATCAATGCGCTCATAATAGATGCTGCGACCACAAAGTGACACAACAGACACTAATCAGAGGAGAAAGCGAAACCAGGCGAGAAACGGTTGTTCTTGTGTTTTCGTGAACGTCTTCACATCATTCATCAACAGCAAACACCTTATATGGATCTCTGCTGCACTGGAGCAGATTTATGATTTATTATAACACTGTTTGTTTTGATAGCAAATAAGTAACAAACAACAAATGCTGAGTTAAAATAAACAGTATATTCATAGGTTGAGAAATTTAGCTGCTGTTTGGAGGTGGACATGTGCCATGAGTTTGTGCCTCAGTGACTGAGCTTTGTTCAGTTAATTACTTCTAAAAATAAATAAAAAAGCCACAGTGTCTCTTCTCAAAAGGTGACTTTACTCATTAAAAGCATTTTGGCTCCATCTGGTGAGTAAAAACAGACATTTCAGGAGTGGTAAATGATATTAACACGTAATCTCAGTTTGAACTCTTAAATACCCAAAAACAGTTTGAACACTAAAACCAAATAAATTAGAAATTAAAACAATAAACTTAATTTAAACTACTGATACACTGTCAAAATTAACTTTGAGTATGAAAAGTAAAAGTGTCAGACATACTGTATATTACTACATATTATATATATATATCACTACTGCTGAAACATTACCATGTCAGCAGCATGTAGTAGTGTTGTTTAATTTATAGATGTTTGGACAGTTTAATCTGGGAAACAAGTGAAAATAAAAATTCAGGTAGAACTGTAAAGCACTAGTTCAGAATTGTACATGTATGCATAGTACCTGAATAAACGTAACTAATAAGTATTTTAGTATCATTTTGTTAAGATAAATTCTCTGAGTTGTTGTACGTGGCTAATGACAACATGAACAGTGTGGTTCACGCCTCTGCTGCCTCATCTCTGCATGGCCACATCTGCTGAACGGCGAGTGTTATCTTTATGTCATTATTCTGTTCTAGTGTAGTATTCTACATATGTACATAGTCTAGATCGTGCTGTATTCATTCTCTTTTCAGCATCTTATCATCCTACGTTTTTGTTTGTTAACCTGTCAGTCCGTTAGTTTTAGATCTTGGTAAACACTCATAACAACTATAATAATGTAGGTTGTCCTTATAAATAAAGAAAATGTAATACAATTCAATTAACTTTAACTACAACCAGGAGCAGCAATGTTTAACTCGGTGTAACATTAGACTGGAAACAGACAGGACTTCAGTTGTGAAAGTCAAACCAAGAAAAAGTCCATTACGTAAAATGAGAAACTGTCATTGTACACTTAGTTTTTTCCCTACAGATTGAACCAATGAAACGCAGCATAGAGTTTCAAAGGTGCCGTTAGTCAGATTTTATCTTTGGACAGAGCCAGAAAAGCTGTTTTCATGCTAAACTAATCAGATGCCGCCTGTAGCTGCTTACTTGCTGTACAGACAGTAATATCAGTCTTCCTGTTCTCATCTAACTCTAAGCAAAAATGTTTTTTTGTATTTTTTTACATCGCCCCACCTGATAACATGCAGTCATTAAAAAAATGATATAACTAGAGATCGATTAAAAAGCTATTGGAGAATAGATGAGCATAAACAGTTTTAGAAAACAGGGAATTTTTATTTTTTAGATATCCTATACAACAGCTTTATATGTCAGCTTGGTGGGTAATATTTACACTGATGGATGTTTTCTCCCTAATTTTTGAAACTATTTGCATATGGATCTTAAGTGCAGGGGAAACACTGAAATAAATATGCTTGAGTCCAACATGACCTTGTCCTTTGTATTGCTCCAGGATGGAAATAGAAGTTGAAACAACAGGAAGTTCCCTCCGAGTGAGCATTCAGTACTGAAAGTGTTTCTGAAACAGAAACTTGGTGACTTAAACTCCCAACACCATCTGGAGAAGCTTGACACACCAACCTACATCAGTGTTCAGTCTGAAAATCTATTGTGCGCAGACAGTTCAGGTTGTCACTTCTTCTCTATGAGAAGTGGCTCTGCAAGTTTTTGGATTTGCAGCTCTTCCACCAGCTTGTCAACACAGGTCTTAAACAGAGGATCTGGCTCCTAAAAGACAAGAGTAAGAACAAAATGAGATCAGAACACAAACGACACACCGTGTACACAGTGTTATAATTACAAGCAAAGCAATACTGCCTGTCACAAAATAAAAATAGTTTTTTAGCATCTTATCTTTTGTGTCTCTATTGTCTTGCAGGTCATGTGCAGATCAAGGAGAAACATGATCTATGTGTTGTCTTAAATAAAATGAACCTGATTTTATTTCTCTGTTTTGTAATTAATGTGTTATAAAAATATTAAATTTTGTACACTGTGATTCTTCCTCCAATAAAGCTTGCTTCCTGTATCAAAGACGCTATACTGACTTGTTTCTAGTTGTCCTGCAGTAGAAAATGAAAAGTGATCAGACAGTTGTGTTTGAAGACTTTTGTTACCTTGTGCTCCAGCTGCCTCTGTTTCTCCACAGCCTCCTCCAGACTCAGACCCAGCCACTCTGCTTCCTCTTCTGCAATCTCAAACTGCTGCTCACCCAGTAGGAAACAGAAAAGGAAACTCCTCTACAGTAACTGCACACTCACAACAGTGACAGAAATCACTGCAGCGGACTAAAACACATCTGACTGACCTTGTATTTTTCATAAACCGTCTCTCTCCTAGCGGGGTCATTGGGGTACAGCTCTGAGTCTTTGCGTGACAGGCGAAGCAGCATGGCCCTCTTCAGATCCATCCCCAGCTTGGAGTTGAGGTCTTCTTTTGCTGTCTGAAAGAAGTGGGACACCGCTGTCACACAGAAAGCTCAAAGAAAAATGTCATGTTATCTGACCAACGTAGTTTTCACTTACTTTGAGAATATAAAAGTCAAATCCGTAGGAAGCATCAATGAGGTCTAGAGTGCGTGCTGTGACTGTGATGGTGAACTTGTGATCCAGGATCTCGCTGTACAGTTCTCTCTTGAACAGCTGTGGTTTCCATGTCTTCTTCAGACGAGTCGACAACTAAAGCAAGAGACAATTCAAAGAACATAAACATGATGCCAAATAACTATGAGCTGATGTCTGGAGCTACACGAGGAATAGACAAAACCACAAACGAAATAATATCCTACAAATCTTCTACTGATTGTTGCAGCTTAAAGTCAATAAACGTCTAAAACACACAACAGTGTTTTCATTGTGAAGTTCGACTGTTCAAGCCCTAATGAAGATGCAAGAATACTTTAATGTGTTTAAATGATTTCAGTGACAGCCGTTTTGTTGTGTCCATTAGTGAGATTTACTGCTATAAAAAGGATCAAGTATGATAAACAAAATGCGCCTTAAAGCTACAATATGGAACTAAAGACAGCATGAAACATGAATTCACTGAATGAGACATGAGATTCCTACTTATAAATGTAGGTGGCAGAGAACATGACCGATAAAACTGAGATCAAATTATATTTTATAACAGTTCTGCTTTTTTGGAGGGTTTTGAGTAAACGCATAACAGGAAGTTGATATAAAGTGGGAAGTGGATTACAAATTGGGTTTCAGACTAGATGTAAATAGACAGCAGCTAAATATACATAGACACATAGTAGCATAATTTTAGCAGCAGGTCTGTGTGTAAATTTTCTGTTTCCAAGTACAAATGAAAAGTGATGTGGACCTGTGCCGTCACTATAACAGAGCGTTTCCATAATAACACAAATAGTAACTAATCAAATGTGAAATGAAAACCTACAAAAAAATAACTCTGTAGAACCACGTTTTGAAGCCAAATCATCTTACTGCAGACTCACTTTGTCACCGTTGGCGTATCTGAAGCCTGATATCCAGCCCTCTCCTGCCCACAGGCCGTCCTGGGACTCTGGAGGGTAGTAGACAGGGATTGGGACATCCTGGACCCGTTCCTTCTGACCGGTATTTGGGTTGCGTCTGTGCTGGACTCCCAGTGGCTTCCAGTGGACAGGGGTGGGCTCTTTCTGCTCGAGGGATTTGAGGTAGTGTTTAGGGAGACGAGCGTAGATTCCCTGCTTTAATTTCAGGGCTTCCCAGACTTTTGGAGAGTATTTAAGAAGAGGCATAGTGGATCGTCTTTTAGAGTCAAATCTGGAGAACAGAAAAAAGAAATTAAAGTCAGTTAATTGCATACTGCAGAACAACAATCAGGTGTTGAGCAAAGGGAGGAAATGACAGAATAAAATACAGTTTTCTATCAAATACAGCTACATTCAGACTTTTCAAATCTGAGTTAACAAGGAGAGGGTAAATCTTTGCGACACAGAGTTATAGCTCAATTAAACATTTATTTTCGATCTAAAAACACAAAAACGTCTTTTTAACCCAAGTTTTTATTACAAACCGCTATGTAAGTCTATTAGAAACTGATTAGAAGTCTCTGACTTAATTACTTAATTCAAACTGTCACTGTAAATGAATAAACTCTGAATAACAGAGACTCACAAGCGCAGGTGAATAACTTAACACAATAACAAAACGTTACTAGTTAGCAGGAGGATGTGCGGCACAGGCCAACAACACAGCTAAACATCGTGGTTTATGTGACCAAACAAGATATCTACAAGGTAATATAGCGTTCAAAAGAATTTCTTACCAAAAAACAAAACAGAACAGCGACCTCCACCAAGTGCTGAACTCGTTTTTATTCAACTTATACCAAAAGCTTGCAAAATCAAGCAAGCAAGGACATCATGCACCCTCCGCTGCCAGTTTCCGCATTTTTAGGCCCGCCCACACCGACGAGGAACGTGAGTGGATGACGGAGAAGTGCTCGCAGATGATTGGCTTACACACGTTATCAATCAAAATTTTCAGAGCAAAGCGGATACGGATTGAAAATGTATTTATATGTATTATATTTTTTATTTATTTGTTCATCATTATGGGTGTATTATTTTACAAACATTCATAGTATTTTTTGAATAAACAAATAAAACCATGCTATATTTAATTATGTATACATATATATTGTTTTACTTTACATGTAAATCAAAAATTGTACACAGAATAAACAATAAACTATTAACATAAAGTAAGGTACAGGTAAATGTACTTTACTTAATATAAACGATCAAAAGACAAAATCATTATGCAGAAAGCCCCCTTTAAATACTTTTAATAATTTTATTGTGAAGGACAAGGACAAAGCTGGACAGGAAGTAGGACAGTGACGTCAGTGAATGAAGTTTTAATGGTGGAGAAAACAGAAAATATTATGAAATATTTGAGCAACAAGCGAAGTCGACGTGGATGTGACGTGGACATAAAGATGCCCGCCGTGCGGTCAGGTGTTGGGTATTAACGCGGAGGACATTTTGTTTTTTTCCCCTCTGCGTACGTTTAATCACCTTATATTTCTGCTTCATTATAAATTTCACCGTTTACGCCCGAAAGGTGGAATTGAACCACTCTGCCGCTAAGCAGCTACAGGTTTGAAGCCTGCACCCCGGACCACCGAGGATCATCCGGGCACTTACAAGGAGTCCGACGAGCTGTATATGTACTTCCTATGAACGAGAGAAGTCTCACTCAGGGTGTTACCTGAAATGCTTGACATTACTTTGCTTTCATCACAGGGATGTCATTTACAATTAGAGCAATCATATATTTCTTATATTACAATTTATGTTATGTCGAATAACATCAAAACAGAGAAATGCAGCTGGGTCTGTGCTGTGTTATGTAAAGCAGACACATTTTGATTGGTTGAAGGGCGACAGCAGATCGCGTCATCGCAGGTAAGAGATATGTTTAGTTTTACAATTTAACATTAGGAGAAATTCACAGCATATATATTTGGTGTATTAGCGTTGACTAACAACAGTCATTAAAACACTTTAACTGACTAATCATTTTAGATCATATATTATAGCCCTATATTCTACTAAATCATCATATTTTATTAGCTCTGCATATGGTTTATATATAAATTAATTGAAGTACACCGCGTAAAGGGCGGTAGAAACCAAAGACTGGCTGTAAGAACCCAGATCCTTGAGTTAGATATACATTAGTAGTAATATCATAGAACTACAACATATTATATCACAATAAATTTGTGTTTAAATGTGTTTCATTATGTGACATGTTAATTATAAGTTATTACATATGATATTTTGTCTGAAATATGTAATAACTTATAGGAAGAAGTTTAAGATGAAAGGGTAAAAATTTAAATACTGAAGAACAAATACTGGACCTCAAGTACTTAAGCACTTAAATAATTAAACTTAAATAATAGTACTTAAGTACTCTACAGTACTTGTATAAGTGAGCTTTGTTGCATACTAACACTTGTCATCTATAGGCTACACCTTTGTATATAGTAGATGCTCATAATGTTCATAGTATTCCATTACATATACTGTACATGTATTTGTTCTGGTACTTCACTTTGCTGATGTGGCTGTGTGAATTTTGCAGAGCTTGAATTCCACTGTGTAAGATCAATAAAACATTAAAATCAACACATTTTATAGTATAATTATTTATTTTACTGAAATACACATGTGCGAAAGAATACAATGGTTCCAGGTAAAAAACAAACAAACTTTTTTTTTACAGAATTTGACGTTGCATAAACATCTTAGCACCGTAGCACCTTGTTAATATCATTAAACTAACAGCACTCTTTAATATAATGTGCAGACAGTGTCTTGAAAGAGACCCACTATTCATTGGCATTAACTTTACACCACGAAGTGGATATCATCTCATTCCTCTAAGTTCCTCCAGTGTGACTCTATGGTTAAAACTGACAGTTAGAGGAAGGTGTTCTCGACAACCAGTGTCTGAGCCTCTTCTGTACTTTCCCCAGCTGGTGGTGCCAGCAGGCTCCTGGCCTCCTCTTCTAGGGGAGAGCAGCACATGCTCCCAGCACAGTCCTTTCCACAGGCGAGGCTGCAGGCCAGGAGTGGAGGCAGAGAAGGGTCCTCTCTATGGACCACAAGGGAGGCATCACAGCCTGGAGAAGACACGAGGGAAGGAAACTCTGGCTGTATGGTGCAGCAGCTCACTCCTACACTCTGCAGCACCTTAGTGACCCCTGACATCAGATCGGAACACCTGGACACACATGAAATGATTGATATGATTAAACATATTTCTTTTAATCTGATAAAAACATATGACCTATCCAGGGAGCTTGGACTGACTAACCCCCCTACGACAACACGCAGGATACAAAAGCATCATAAAGGAAGCATAAACACATGAGATAAGTTCAGTGAAAGATAAAGTGGTTTGTTAATAATTGGTATTTATAAAACAAAACAAAATAATATGAGATTTTAAATATGTCCTAAGGAAAATCAAAATGAAAATCTGATGTTTCTACATCACCTGTGTGTTGGAAATCTAGCACTGCAGTGTACGTGGACAGAGGCCACCATTAATGACTCAGCTAACTGCCAGATGTGGAGGTCGTGCACAGCCTGCACCCCAGGGACGCTCACAATCCTCCGCTTGAGCTCAGGCACGCAGATGTGTGGAGGTGTGGCCTGGAGCAGCAGCAGTCCGTACCTGCACATCTGGAAAAGAGATGCGATCAGCAAATATGAGCAACATAAATAAATAATTTACAAAGCTTTGGACACAACTCACACTGTAAATATTGTAAGATACAAGAACAGGAAACAAGCAGGTAAGGAGGATCTAGAAACAAATGAGTCTCTAAATACTATTTAATATTTAGGATTAAGTTGCTGCTGAGTAACAACAAGGTAAAAACTGAATTTTTGACAGTAGACTTAACTTATATAATTATAGGAAAGGGTTTATTTTAAAGTCCAGTATGTACAGTAATCCTCATTTTAAAAACATAAACAGAACAACTTTGTACTGATAGCTGCACGTCCACACTCCAGCCCAAGCCTACAACAATCAACAAACGTTTGGTCTTTTTTTCCTTGCATGTACATGTATTTACCAGTAGTAAAAGCTAGTATCTGTAATATATTATATTATTTATTTTTGGGCTTTTCCCATTTTCCCAGGTAATTACACATTAAGGCTGAAATCGAAAGCATTACCCAGGTTTTCAAACAGCTGATCCATTTTAAGTTGCTCCTAAACCCTGGGTTAAACCCTTGATTTAGTATTGATAAAAGCTACAACTGTCACAGGTCTTAACTGACCTGTGGCCTCACTGTGGCGATCAACATAATCACAGCCAGCAGAGAAAGACCAGGATCCAGGTAAACAAGGAAGTTGCATGTTGCAGCACTGTGTTGGTACTGTGGTGTGATCAGAAACATCACCAAGCTGTTGATCAGAGCCAGAAGGGAGGTGAAAAGGCCCTGAATGACAAAGAGGAAGGACAGGAGCCACACTGGCCACTGGCTGCTTGGTACAGGGGTCTCAGTGCTGATAGAGTTATCTGTAGAAATATCTGTGATGTCTTTTGAATGCCTCTCACGTGTATAAGCCTTTAGCTCTGTTACACTGGCTAAGTCCCGGCTAACACATGAAGCTGCTGCATGTATCTGGACCGATGGCTGCTCTTGTACGATTTGACAGTCAGTATCAGGGACGCTGGAGGTTCCTGGGTTACAGAGGACGAGTGCTCCATTGTGGAACAAGTCATCCACAGCAGATTGGACTTGGCAAATGTCATCCAGGACTCTCCCCGGCTCGGCCTGGCCCTTGGTTTTCTCTTCGGCCAAAACTGTGGGAGTTGAACAGAGGAATGAAAAACAAACATGTCACTGTTTGATCTTCCTTACAGCTGAATATACACTTGGCAGCTACTTCAAAGTGAAATCTATCAGAGCAATGTCATCACCTGGCTGGACCAGGAAATCTATTCTTCTTCTATAATGAAAATTATTATAACATAACACCAGCATTAGTATGAACTATCACAGGAACTAAACTCACAAGTAATACATGTTTAGTTGGATACCTTTACTGTAATTACAACATGTCTTAAAAATGAGTGAAACATCTCCACATATCATAAATGATTTGTTTATCCAATAGATTATGACTGTACACTAGTCTAGATCTCTCTTGCAAAAATCAAGTGTTAGTATTAAGGTTGGTCTATATTTGTTGACATTAAGCTACAGCAGACAACTTTTTATTTTGTATAACTAAACCAACATGTTTGTACAGAAAAAAAACTCTTAATGCTGTTGACTTTATTATCTTTAGACAGAGCATTGCAAGCTGCTAGCCGTTATGCTAAAGTAAGTACTGGCTGTAGTATTAGCATCAATCTTCTCATTTCAACCTCATCAAAAATTATGTAAAACTTTTCTTTAATTTCAAATTTAGTTTACAGCACTGATTAGAAATTTTGTAATTTTAGAAACTTTATTTTCCCTACAAAAATCCCTCCAAAGCTCAGAATTTCATTCTGAACCTTTGCGGATAACGTTACCTGTGTGGTTAACTTCAACGTGAGACTGAGTCTCTGGTTGACTGTGCACCCCAGTCCTCCCATCATGCAGCTGATCCCAGTTCAGCCTGAGCAGCAGCGTCTTATGCAGCAGGCTGACAGCTCCCACCACCACAAGCATCAGGGGGCGCTGTACCGGGTGTGGATCCAAGGAAAAGCTGATGATTTCTATTAAGTAAGAGATACACAGGGAGGCCAGGAGGAGAGCGGAAAAGAAAGCCCCCACGGGCTGAATCCTGCTGTTGGTGTAGGACATACCGCAGGTGACAGCTGGATGAGAGACTTCTGAGGAATAGAGTTGATGACAATTAACCAGCGAGGCTGCTTCATAGTTAGGCTGAGCAGTGGGTAGCTGATTGGGGATAACTTGTCCATCAGTGGCAGTCTGGGTGCCAGGTACAGGCTTGCTGGGTGAGTCTGCAGGTAGTGGAGAAGGAGGTGCTGCTGAGGAGCAGGAATTATGTGGAGAAGATGCAGGGAAGTCCAAAGAGGAGAGCAGAGGCTTCATCATGATTGCAGTGTGAGGAGGTCGAGGAAGAGCCATGCACAGAAGGACGAAGAGCGTGTGGAAACCATTGACCAGGGTGATGAGGGACTTGCACAGCTGACTGATGGTGACCTCGCAGACTAGCAGCAGGATGGTCACTGCCATCATGCACCAGTATAAGACCCTCATACCTGCAACTGAGACCGTAGAGCAAACAATAGAATAGTTACTGTAGTCAAACAGAGAGAATCAGTTGTTTCCACCACCTTCATGTTCCAACAAAACTGACTACAAACATAAAAATTAGTCACACAAAATCTCTTTATTCTTCTTTTTGTGTGAAATCCTGTAAATAATGAAAAAGTCAGGTAGTTCATTCAATGTTTATTCTTATGGTACATTTGCCTACACATTATTAACAGCTGTCATTAATTACTGTTACAAATAATAAGACATACCCTGTGTGTGGAAGCGTTTTTTAAATAAAATACTTCTTAAAGTTTGCAAAACAAACTGTGACATCTGTGTTATGGACCATTGCACAGTTTCATCAAACTCACCTTTTTGATAAAAAATCTAAAAAGTTACATTTAGATATTCCTGAAATAAAACTTTTGTCACATGAAATCATTTGCACGTCCTGAACACAAGCAAACCTGTGCTGAGATGTTGCAGCTGTTCCACTCAACGTTACAGTGTTGGGGTTTGTGTATTTCTATTTCCTGCTAATTTATACTTCTAGTTCTGACACTTCAGCGATACTCAGCTGCATTTCCACGATGAACTGATCCTGACAGTTAGTACAAAATATAGTACAAAATATCAACAACTAAATTCTGATATATTAGTATTAGCGATGATGAGACTTTGTTTATTCATAGAAATAATTCACAAGCTACCCAGCAATATACAAAGTCACTGAAATGAGTTCCACCTTTATTAATGCGTAAATTATTATAACAGTATACATATAAACTTTTCTTTGGACTGGACCAGTCTTCATAATAAATACTTTTACTTTTGTATGTTGCACATTGTATCTAAGTACAATTTTGAGTGGAGGACTTGTAACAGATCATTTCTACACAGCTGTTACTATGGTCTACACTATTAAGCTATATTCATCTAGAATACTACTAATAAGTACTACTACTACTAATCTATACTTTGTTTCAGTGTAAAGGTGAATTACCCTGGAAGAGTGGACGACCCTCGGCCAGCAGTCAAACACAAATTGGGTTCTTGGATGTGATCTGTGCGCCAAAATCAGAAAAATGACATTTATGGTGCTCACTGTCTCTCCCTCTCTCTGTCCCACCACACTCCTCCTCTGCTCTAATCGCAGTCATGTGAGCTGAGGAGGGTGGTATCGTCCTGTACTCCATTGTCCCTGTTTGCATTCCCTCCTCCGCTCGTTGGTGGGAGAAAATACCTTCGATCACACAGACCACCCCTCCTTCAAACACGGCCTGGGCAGGTTGAGTGAAGCTAATTTGTACTAATTAAATCTCTGTTGTACTGTCAGGATTATATAATCATATCATATCATATGTTTGGGTCAGAGAAAAAAAAAGACAACTACCTTAAAACTGTGTAAAAGCTGCGTAACACCGGCCAGAAATAAAGAATTAACAGAACAATCAGTTTATAACTACATACCAGTTTAAATAGTTTATAAGCAATAGTGCATGCTAACTTTATGCACAAGTACTTTTAATCATGTGCTTTTAGTATAACAAACATATGTACGTTAACAAAGCAGTACAGTTCTAAAATGTAATAAAAACAATTTGGTAAAATCTTGATAAAATCAATTTGATAAAACATTTATTTATCTACACAGCAGGAAGTCATACTGTGCAGAAACGCTGCTGAGCTCTCACCGAAAGGCGCAAAAGACTGTGACGTCTGTGACGGTACAGAGTACATCAGTGCCCAAAGCATGGTGGACTTGCATAAGTGTGAAGGTGCCATCAACACAGAGGTGTCTACTGGGATTTTAGAGAAACATATACTGCCATCAAGGTAACATCTTTTCCAGGAAGTCAGTGGATATTTCAGCAGGACAATGGCAGGTCTCATTCTGTATGTGTTACAACAGTGTGGCTGAGTATAGACAGAGTTCATGTACTTGTCCTGCCTGCAGTCCAGATCTGTCACTTATTGAAAATGCATGACACATCATGAAGGAGAGGAACAGACAACGACAACCCCTGACTGCTGAGCAGCTGAAGTCTTGCATCTAACAAGAACAGGTGCAGGCATCAAGCTCAGTGAAAACACTGAAAATCATTTCTTTGTACTTTTGTCAGTAAAGGTTCAAGTGAATTAACAAATAGGTTCACTTCAGTTTTTATTGCATTTTAGAAAATGACCAAACTTCTTTGTAGGAAGAAGATTGTGTTATTCCTTCTTTCATAGACTAAGCTGTCTTGATTAGATGTGTGGAAAAATATTAGACTACTGTTTAATAACCAACTTTTAGCTCTGTTGAGGCGGAGCAAGTCCTCTGCCTCCGCCTCAACACTTACGATACCACAAAGGATGCTGCAGTCCCCTCTCTTGTGAGCCAGTGTGCAGGGGTTTGTTGCAGTCCACTGGACTGCGAATCAACATCCCAGATAGGGACTGACACCCAGGATAAATCCCTGATGTGCTGCCGACATGCCAGCACATTCCTGAGGCACAGCTAAGCCCAAGGAAAGACCCCGGGATGATCACTTGCCATTGAAAGAGAGGCCACAGATCTGGTACTTCAGCTAAACCTTTATCACACCAAAACCTTTTTTTGGTGTGTCTACTAACTCCTGATGACAACACCACCAGAGTTTAGCTTAAGAATTAACTTCTGCTAGTTAGTCACAGCTGGTAAAATGTGAGACTTACCAAGTCAGCTCGTGACACGTGATGACAAAAAACTTGATTTTAGAAATGTTTCTAAATGATTTCAAAATCAAAAACTGCTTCACCGTAGGGAACCTCATTAACCAGGTCAGGCGGTCGGCTTTAGGAGTCTTGGAGGCTCCAGGTTTCTTCTAGTAGGTCCACGGTTTATTCCTTTACTGTGATCTATCTCTCATCCCAGTTTTAGGAGATGTTCCTCCTCTGGTTTTTGTCCCAACATGCTATGTAAATAGTGGAACTTTATATAAACAGACCCGTGCCTTTCTAAACTATGTCAAATCTGTTTAATTTGCCAAAAATACAACACAATTAAAACAAATAAGATTCTGATCACAATTTTGAGCCACAGCATTTAATGTAGCTCTACGTATACACAGACTTCAATTCATTCAAAGGTTTCTCTGTATGTGGTTTTTATTCCTTACTGACTTGACTTGACTGACTTTTATCCTAAGGATTTAATTTCTCCAGTCTGATTACAATATTTCTCTGTGTAGATGAAAAATAAATCCCTTTGAAGAATTGCAGAGTAATCTATTACCAGTTAATGTTTATGAAACAACATACTTGATCCTTGTCTAACGTGACTCCCTCCTGAGAACAGGCCTCAAACAGTATTATATAAATTCCAGCTTGTTCTTACCTTTGGCTGAGGAAATTAAACTTTTTCGCTGTCAGACGTACAAGGATCTGACAAAATTTTACTTCTGCTGATGCACTCCTCAGCCATTTGCCCTGAGGTGCACAATCACATGTTTCATACCAATGTTCACAAAGACTGTGCCTCAGGGTTTTTTCTGGCCATATGATGAGTGGTGAAACACAGAAAACAAGGGGCCAGATGGACATCAGGAAATCTTTGATTTGAACCAGAAATGTGCAATAGAAGGGAAATCTTGCGATGTTCATTTAAGATCATGAAGCTGCAGAAGTGTCACATTGCTTCTGTGTCCAAACAAACAGCAAACACACACTGTAGGTTGGCTTTGTGTGCGTGTATGAATAGTTTAAACCGAGGGCAGAACTACACTGTAAACAGACACTTTCAACTGATCCTTAGAGAGAAACTAAATAAAAAAAGAGGAAAATCACAATTCAAACATCTGATAGATTTAGTGTGTCTACTACTACTTTACAATTAAAACTAATGGAGTAACAAAAACGGTTCTCTCTCACAGTCTTCTTTTCAGTATCGGGAGGGAGTGGATTAGTGCCGTCTGGTATTCATTCAGAGAAGAATTACAGTAACACACACAGATCAGAGCTCCCGCCCTGTACTCGACCCCCTGCCTCCACTACACACCCTCACTTCAAGAGACATAAAATCCCTCACACCAGCTGGTGGGATGTGGTGGTGAAGGTGGAGAAGTTTTCTTTTATTTTAATAAGATCACCATGTGAAAGACGTCACGTTGGAAAGGTGTGTGACACGTTTTTGAAACTGGCAATGGTAATGTAGTTCCTGATTTAATTCTTTAATATCTCAAATTAAAAGTTAATTAACTTACAAAGAACGTACTTGAAAGAAAAGATGAATAAAAATGGTGAATACTGCTTATTACCTGTTCATTTTCAATCCAGAGCTTGAAAATGTGGGATGGGATAAAATACACTGGGTATGTGCATAAACTGGGAGAAGTTACTGCACATACTCGACTGAATATTACAGCGTATGAATGTGAGAAATTATTTGTGTTCACCAGAGTCACTGACTTACTGGGCTTAAGTTTTAGTCTCACTATAACAAATAAAAATGACTGACAGCTCCTCTCTCTCTCAAACAGTGCCTGTAAAAAATTCCAAACTTCCCTGGTCTTTTATTTGAACATTTTCAGAGTAGATGGAAAGTATTTCATCACACCGATCCACAGAAACTGACAATAAAAAGCTATTTTTATACTGTAGGTGGTTTAATTTTTAATATTGTATTATTAGCCAGTTCAGAAATCACATATCAACTCTGTTCTCTGCAAAACTGGTCTGCAATCAAATTAAACATTCACAGATCACACATTCAAAAAGAAAGTCACCAGCTGTATCCAAAGGAGATCTAAACACATTTTTTCCCCCCCATTATTCATGCATTCACCTGCAGCGTTCACACATCTTCAACGTCAGTCAAATATTCACTCATATCATTAGTCATTACATGCATTTATTTGAGAGGAACAAATTTCGCCATACATATCTTTGTGATTACCAGCACATTTGAATTAAGTTAACAAATTATTATTAAAAATATTCTAAAAATTAAAGCATTACAAACAGTGGGGGCAACTATCTGTTGGGTGCAGAAGTGCAGGAGGGTCAAATGCTGGTCCATTAGAGAAAAGAAAAAAAAAAGGAAAAAACAACATGACTGCCTGCATCTGCCTCAGGGGAAACAAACAAACAAAAAAAACTAAACAGGGTAAACCAGCCATCTTCACAAACACACATCAAGTCGACATTTCATTTCAGGACAGGAGTTGGTTTTCTATGGAAATGTCAGCACCTACAGTGTGTTGTAAGTGATGCTGTGATGATATTGAAGTCCCCTCCACTGTGGCAAAACACCACAACCACCCGCGCCCCCTTGTGGCCACAGCTTCACCCAGCAGAGTAGTGTTAAAGCAACAACAAGGATTTTGATTATGTCTACTGTTTCCTTGTGTTTGCTTTTCCAACTGCACCCCAACTGCTACCAATAGTCAACCATTCAATCAGATTTACCATTGCTCCCAAAACAGATTGCCTGCCCCACTCAAAAAAAACTAAATATTTGCTCTAGTTTGAATCTGAAATTTACATCAAAAAGTGTGTTTAATCTTTAAAAGAAACCCCCAAACTGAAAAGAAGAGGACATTGGGGAGGGGGTGAAAAAGAAAGGAGGAAAAGAAACCTAAAATGCTGTTATTGCCATAAAATAAATACAAAGGAACTGATTTTTCAAAGCAGCTAAACGAAAAACAGATACTGAACATGAAGTGGTGAGTTTGAAGGCAACATGAACGACGAGCTGGAGCGGTGAGGTGAGACAGCACAAAGTACCAGGTGGGAGGAGGGGGGAAGATGACAACAGAGGCCGAGCTACTTTTACGAAAACAGTTTCACACAAACGATGATGAAAGCAACAACCATGTCTGAAACTGCAAGAATCAAGGGAAAACACAACTTTTCTTTGACTGCAAATAATTAAACCAAGAGACAGCTTTGTGATTTGATATTCACAGAAGTTCTGGGTTTTTCAGCGTTGTCACTCTGTCACAGAGTTTTAGCGGATCCAGGCGGCAGACAGTTGCAGCTCCTCCACATCAGATCTGAACAGGCCTGAGTGGGAGACGCTGATTCCTGAGGGGCCAAAGTGAGCAGAGGACGAGAAAAGGGAGGTCAGTTTGGCAGAGGTCCCTTAAGAGTTGAGTTCTTTTCTGAGGGGGTGGGGGTGGGGGGTGGGAGACACAGACATAAAACACTGACAAAACAGAAACGTCCTTTAGTTTCCTTGGATATAAAAGCCTGAATGGTGATCCACTTCCACCTCTAGAACAAGTGTTTAAAGCCAGCAGGTCTGCTCAGCCATTATTTTGTCTTCCGAGTGCTCCATCGACCCCACTTCTCTTTCCCACCATTATGTCTTTGTGTACGTGTGTTATGAGGAAAACAAAACAAAACAACTCAACTACAGTGGAGCTCTACACAGGAAAGCAAGAAGAGGCTGTGACAAAGGTCCGTGTTCTGTCTTTGGTTAGTGTTTTATCCTCCCGGACTGGACTGGACTGGACTGACAGAATGTAGTGATAGTGGTGATTTGTTTCTCCTTTCACCTCTTCCTCCTGCTAAATGTGCATATGTATGTGTTTCAGTGGTTGATGTAGTGTGGACGTGGAGGAATCCTTATTTCTCACAGCCAAGCTTGAAAGGTTGGTTTTGTCCTTTGTGTATTTTCCATAATTTGTTTGTATTTTCATGTACAGAGTTTCGACTGTGACAGGTCTTCTGTCCTTTAAGAAAAGGTCACGTTGTTGGTAAAATCAAAGAAATGAAAAGCATCACGGGGCAACAGGCCAGAGGAACAATCCGAGTGCTGTTGTCTCCTGTCCACGAGTCCCTGAGGAAGAAGAGGAGAAAATTACTATGAATGTCGCAGATCAAACTCACTAACAGCACAACTAATTAAACATGATTGTTGAGACACAGATGACTCATGTTTGTAAGTAAAGAGGCACTGACCGCGTCATAAACTGACAGATTACACACAACTTTTTAGGTTTAAAATTCATCTTCTTCTGCATAAAGATGATAAGTCAGCCCGGTCTGTGAAGATGAAGCTTGAGATTTTGTTTTCTCTGCCTGCACAGACACTTTTAGTGATGTCGCTGCACAAAAGTAGTTCTCTTTTTAACAATTCATACATTTTACTTTTACTTCCTTAATGAGATGTATTTCCTGGTAAGGATGTCAGGACCAAACACAATTGTAGTACTGTGATTTCAAAAACCACTGGCTTACTGATAAGGAAAAGGTGGTTTAATAACAGGGAAGAAGAAGTTAGGGAAATCTGATACTTGACCTACTCTCACTAAAAGAGATAAAGCTAAATTCAGCAACTTGAAGTCATCATTTCATGGACACCTTCCCGTACATCAACAGCAAGATGATGATTTTATATACACACATTTGTTCAGATAGTTTACCTCATGGTGCTTCTCTCCCCGTCTCCAGACTGGCTTCTAACAGCAGCTCCTCCAGGTCCTGTCCACAGCTGACACTCACTACATAAGTAACACATAAGACAGACAATCAAACATGCGTGTTATGCCCAAAACACGGCTGCATTATTTACTTAAAACAACAACAAATCTGATCAGTGCGACTCACCATGCTCCATGACGCAGCTGCCAGGTTTGGGGCTTTCAGCATCGAGAAGATGAAGGGAGAACTCTGGCTTCAGGCCGTTGGGCAGAGCTGAACTAACGACTTCTCCATCTAGAGCCTCAGCAAAGCACCTGCCCTCGTCTGCAGAGCTCTCATCAGCTGAGTCCTCCTCTTCAACTGGTGAGTCTGTGCTCACTTCAACAGTTGCTTCAGGCTCAGCAGAAGCAGGGTTGGGAACGACAGATGGTGCCTGTTGATCAGTCACAACAGAGAGAACAGACTCTACCCCCTGTTCATCTGGTTGCTGCTTTGGACTTGGTTCCTCTGGGTTTGGATGGCTGTCCTCCTTCTCTGTTAAACGTTTTTTGGTTTCTGGTGCTTCCTGCTTCTCCTCTTTGTCTTCTTCCTGTATTTGGTTTGGTGGCAGGGCTTCCTCTGAAGCAGATGCTAGCTCATTCTGCAGTTGTTCAAGAGCAGGTGTTAACGGTTGCTGCTGTGTTACTACTGCAGGAACACTAGGCTGGCTTTGACTGACTTTGTTGAACTCTTCTTCTCTTCGTCTGTCATCTGTTATACAACCTTTCTCCTCCTCTCCTTCCTTCTCCACTTCTATTCTATGCTCAGACTGGGGTGTTTTAGTGATCTTTGTTGCTTCCTCGGGAGGGTGAGATACTACAACCTGCAGAGGTGAGGGATCTGAATGCAGGTCTGGTGCTTGTTGACTGGGATCTGTCATGTCTGGGTCTAAAGTGCCAGGTGTCACATCCTCTGTGGGTGTGTGGGTCTGTGCAGTATTTAGTGTTGACTTTAAGTGGGCTACAGGACTCGGCTCTGTCAGTTCACAGTCTGTTGATGGAGCGGGTGAGCTGTCCTTCAGTGTCAGCAGTGTTTGTGTAGGTGTTTGAGATGCAGGCGTCTGCTGCAATGTGGGCTGTGTGGACGTATCTACAGGCTCCTTTGAGGCCTCTTTAGTCTGGCTGGGAGATGCAGGTGAACTAATCTGTTGCAGCTGCTGCTCAGGGGGGCTCTCCACCCGTGTTACCATGAAGATCTTATGACCCCTCCCTGGACTTGAGACAGAAATACAGCGACCAGGTGATGGAGGAGTACCAGGAGGAACTGCAGAATCCATGACAGTGATGCTGGAAACGACACTTGGTCCTCCAGCAGGTGAGGCAGACGGGGACAAGAACGTACGTGAGGCACTGGTGGGGGGCTGTGAGACTGTGATGTCAATTTGAGGAGCAGTCTGGTTTGAATGAGTGGAGGAGTTTGATGTTGAACAAGACTTAGTTACCACCTCCTCCTCCTCCTCCTCCGTGTCTGAGTCTGACTCCAGGTTAGTTTGAGAACTGCTCGCCTCAGAGCTGAATTCTGACTTGCTGCTAGTCTGTCCTGCGTTTCCTATAGTTTCACCTTCTTCCTCCTCTTCTCCCTCTTTAACCTCTTTGTCACCTCCGTGGTCTGGTGCTGGTTCTTCCTCCTCCTCTTCTTCCTTGGTTTCATCCTCTGTGGCGATTTCAGCCATGGAGGCAGACTGCCTCATCTTCTGCTCAGTTTCCTCCTTCTCCTTGGCCAGGATGAAGTTCCTCTTGCAGCCATTCTGGATCTCAGCCAGCAGGGCACGTTGGGTCTCAATGAAGCTCTTTACCTGAGAGACAAAAGGCAGATCTCAAACATGCAGAATAAACCACAAGCATATTAGACAACTAAGTCAAAGCCTTTGAAAGCACGTCTGAGGCAGCTTTGGCAAAGAGCCCTTTGTTGTCGCTTCCTCACTACCGCAACTCTCATTTCCTGCAATCCCTCTAATAATGGCATAAAATGGCCTGACAATGTATTAATGAAATAAATATGGCTCATGTTATTCTCTGCTGTACTGTCAAAAAGACCAATATTTTCTGGCGTCTGTGGTCTCACCATCAAGCCTATTCACTCCTATTGAAGTTAATTCTTTAAACATGTATTCACGAAATTTACAATTATTTACTGCAGCATGTTGATACGTGGGACTGATTAAAACAAAACTATGTTACTTGTGTTGTGGAATTTTTATCAGGGGGGTCGATGACTCCTATGAGGTTTCAAACACATACTTCTCAATTTATTGTTGGTCTTTGTCTTTTCATGGGATTTGTTTTGCAATAAAAAAAACAGAATAATTCATTCAACACCAAAATTCCACACGGACATGTCTGCAAGGTTTAGCTGATTTTGGTAATTTTATCCTTGTCAGACATAACTGGCCATGGCCATGTCTCTTTCAGATGATATCCGGCCCTTTACCTCCTCTTCTCTATCCCCTTCTCCATGCCTTATCCCCATGCTCACAGTTTCTTTTTTGGGCTCCCGGTCGAGGTCCAGACGCAGCAGAGAGGTGTTGACTTTTAGGGCGAGCGACAAGGCCATCAGTCCACCTGTCTTGATTTCATTCTCTCGAAGGTCCAGACGCAGCAGCCTGGGGCTCTCAGCAATAAATTCAGCCACAGCCACAGCACCTATAGCACAGAAAGGTATCAGATATCAGAAATTTAAAAATCCAAATTAAAAGCTGAACAGAGGCAGAGGTACTACTAGCCACCTTCGCAGGACAGTTTGGTGGAAGCAAGGCCCAGCCTGAGCACAGAGCGGTTGGCAATCAGCCCGTCTTTCAGCTTGTGGACCCCTTCATTACCGACAGAGTTGTGGCCGAGGTTCAGAGTCTCCAGACTCTGGGTGCATGGCTGAGAGTAAAAACAGAAGAGAGTTTAGTGAGATTAAGGAATGGAAATATTTCTTTTTCATATTCAAAATTAAGTAACTGCAACTGTAACTTTAGACCTGCAGTAATTGTAAAAGTCCAAATCATCTGACTAGGCCACACTGCTGTAAAGTTTGTTTTTTAAATCACTTAACTGTATTACTGCAGTGAATATTTGTAAAACAACGCATCATGTTAGCCACCAGTGCCAGAGTTGTGCTATAACATGTACTTTGCACCTTAACTTCTGTTAATATATTTTTCACTGTGTACAGACTTTTCATTTCATCAGTAATTTTGTCAGTGTTGATTTCAAAGTGGCCAGTACACTGGTTCAGTGTTAGCATTTTATTAAGTTGTGGCAACAGACTACACAGTGGTTATCTCCGGGGATATGAATCAGCGTCAGGATAGTCATGGGATGTTCTTTTGCACTTTGATTGGAGGTTTTAGACTGTTTTGCGTGCCATGCAACATCTAACAAGCCTAAATAAAAACACCACCAGACAGATTTCGCGGAAGAGCTCAAAAAGTGTTTTATGGCTTCACTATCACACAGCTCATTTTGAACAAAACTTTGGTTTGTGTAGCAATTACACTGAGGCAACACAATTAATTTTATATACCAATATTGATAAGCTGTGAATAACATGAGAAAACATGCTGTGGTTGCATTAGAGTGTTGTAATTATGTTATTTGTGCAATGTTTGTAAGGTTTCTGTGGAACAAAACATTTGAATATTAAAAACATGTTTATCATGCACTCACAAGGGTAGGACTGTAATGACTCAGCATTGTCTACATGTAAACACTGCAGTACAAAAACTAATACACTGATGTCCCCCAAGGAAAACCGTGTAGGAGATGATGACACTATCACTCCATGACAGAAATGCAAGACTTTGGTGATGGATTATCTGTAACAGACTGCTGTGAAATCAAACCTGATTTGTGGGAAATGGTGCGGCACTAGTGCACGCAGCGGTTGAACTGACATTGGATAGAACACCACAAAATCTCAGGAGTATTAACGAGGATAGTATATGGAAAATGTACCATTTACACCACACATTCATGTCTCTCCTACAAACCTGATGTCCCACAGTGTGTGTGTGTTTGTGTCTGTGTGTATACCAGTGCAGCAGCGAGGTAGCCCATGCCGTTATGTGTGAGCTGGTTGTTCCATAGCACCAAAGTGACGAGGCCTTTCCTCTGCTCTTTAAGTCCTTCGCACACATAGGCCAGTCCTGTGATGACAACAGAGACACAACCCACAGTTACTAAAATTACACAATGTCACATTTTTAACAAAATATCATGTGAACCAATTTAAAAATACTTCAGGGAGCCTAGCCAAGTTTTATACTGAATATTTTCTATTACAAAAAGCATTTTGTGAGCAGTTCTAGTCACAAGAGCACCTCATTTACAAATGACAGTGAAAATTACTATCTTGCAGGAAGAAAAACTATTTTTGAGAAAATTAACATACCATCTAGTTTAAACCAGTCTTTTTGCTACAACAACTTAATTTCTCCTAAGGTAATAAAAGATAATACACTCTGAATAAGTATTCAGGTGTACACACAATGGATACTTTTTTTAATAAACAAATTAAGACTACAAAATCAACAAATTAAGCTGCAACACAATAATGCTACCGTGTGTGTTAGTGCTTTATCACTGTTGCGTACCAGAGTCTAGGATATGGTTGTTTCTTAAGTCTAGGATCTGGATGTTATAGTTGAACTTGAGCAAGTTTCCAAGTTGAGCTGAGTCCTGGAGGCCATTGAGCTTATTGTCTGCCAGGTACAGCTCCCGCAGGTTCATATTCATCTTAAGGGCCGTAGCTGGTTAGAAAAATAAAGGATAAACAAAGAAGAAAGGGGAAAAACAAATTATTTGGAGAACAGGTCTGAATTCAGGGATCAAGATTCTCTGATACTGCAGTCAGGGCGTGAAACATAAAGTCCCTCTTTTCCTATCTTACCCAGTAACATGAGCGGCCTGCCGGACAGGCCAGCATTCTCCAGGTGGAGGACTGCCAGGCTGCCACTGATCCTGAGTGCTCGTGCTACAAAGGGAGCCGAGTGGTCCAGCAGAGGAGTGTTACGAGCATCGAGATACTGAAGAGAGCTCGTCTGTAGGGGGGGCAGCAAAAGAGATTCATTTGGTAGGTACATGTACAAATCACCCAGAAGCTTCCTTGACTTGGATGTCTCTAAGTTTAATTCCTAATCCAATAACGTCTAATTTAAAAAAGAGAGAAAAATAAAACAAAATTCCTTTAATTTTATGCTACATGTTTCATGTATGTCTTGTACCATTGAGGGAACAAGCATTCACTTACTTTAAAGGTGCAGACTGTAAGACTTGGAGGGATCCATTAGCAGAAATGCATTACAGCATTCATAAATATGTTATTACTTTCTAATCTGTAATCTAAATCTAACCTAAACTGCATT
Organism: Ctenopoma multispine; assembly: GCA_034779795.1. NCBI lineage: Eukaryota > Metazoa > Chordata > Actinopteri > Anabantiformes > Anabantidae > Ctenopoma > Ctenopoma multispine. The sequence goes on along the minus strand of JAUYWH010000005.1, from coordinate 18,162,740 downwards.
TTCTTTATCTTAGAATAAATTTTATATCTACATAGGAGTGTGGGATGTGACTTTGCATTCTCCAATTTCCTCATTAGATGCCACTAAATCTTTCACATGATGCGCACTCTACCTTTAACAAATTATTCCATCTTCTGCAGAGAGCGTTATGCACAGTATCTCTCACCTTTCTCATCATGTGAGCTGCGGCCTGCCATCCCCGTGTGCCAATGTGCTTGTTGAAGGAGATGTTGAGATGTGTAGCTGACTCATAGTACTCTATCATATCAAATAGAGCTGATGCACCCTGAAAACACAGAGAGAGAGGAGGGAGGTAGAGGGGAGGGAGAGAGAGAGAGAGAAAGTGAACAGTGAAACAGGAGAAATATGTTGACGACTAAGATATTTCAGATTTAAGTCCAACAATTTAAACTAATCTTACAGTCAGTCACAGTGTCAAAACGGTGAACGAGATGTCCCGAGATACAGTCTGGAACAGCTGTGGGTGCCATGGTAACAGTCCCACAGGATAGGTGAGATGTGGGGAGGTGTTTCCATGAGGGCCTCAGGTGGGGTAAAGAGACACTTGTATGTGCGAGTTTAGGTCAGGGTGTCTCAGTATCACAGTGTAAAAACACGTCCATCAAAATCCATTAAAAGTCCATTACAATTAAAATTTATTAATTTAAACTCACCGTTAAAAATACAATATTCAACTTCAACTAGTGGTAGCCTGTGACCCTACATCACTCAACTCTGCTCTGCCTAACCCACCACACTCTGCCCAGTGCTTCGGGTAGTTGTCGTTATGACATGACAAGCAATGAGAGTGATCCAAAACTTACTAACCAACGCCTGACATACTCTTACTGAAAACAGAATATCTCTGCACTGCAGGCAGCGCTGTTCAATGAGTCTGGGTCAAAGGATGCTTTAACAACACCTTTTCATATTAAGACTCATTTTTTTGTAACAGTAAAAATATTGGTTCTGCAGTAAAATGGCCCTTGATTGATATACTATTATATTAATGAATTCCATATAACACATTGTTAATACAGGTAACAAAATACACACTTATCCTAAAGGTATGGTAATGACTATCACTAATCACAGCTTGAAAAATCACAGGGCACAAAGCTCTGTTTAGTTAGGAGAAGATTCAGGACTAAATTAAAATGTCAAGTGACACAGAATAACGTACGAGTACCCTTGTGATCAGCTCATTTTATTCTAATTGTGGTTTTGGTAGTTCTGTGGAATACTTTTGCATCATAAATTATACAAAATAACCAAAATCATTAGCCACTGATGGATTTGCTTGTGAAGTCAGCTGCAGGACGTGAAGCAGATTAAAATGGGAGTACAAGTTTATCCTCTACAGAGGCTGATGAAAAGTAACAAATCAGACAGCCTACTGCATAGCGTCCCATAACCTTTACCTCTTTATGTGTATACCAGGAGACATCACAAATGACACACATACCCTGTTTATCTACAGTGGGGGAAGATGAGTCACATCCAGTCCATTAAAAGGCAGCGAGTGTCAGTACCCCCCAATGTTTTTGTGCTTCTTAAAGCATCTTTCCAAAACAATTTTTCTCCTTTCATCTTCCCATATCATTCTCAACATGACACCAACACTGCAGACATGGGGCTGTGCCAAATCAAACCATCTTCTGTATGTCTCTCACGCCCCCTTTAAAGATGATCCCATCCTCTCACACTCTCTTTTGATTCCTTTTCGATTCCACTTGCTCCCATTCTCACCCCACCCAGCAACACTTTTCTCCTTGCATCATCTCATTTCATCACAGCACAAGACGATGCACTTCATACTTAGATGCTGCTTTCTGGTGATTCAGTGAGTGACTCATTCAACGACTTCATTCATAATTCCATACTGGGAAAATAAAGTGCATACATCACTCTGAATTTGTTTGAATAATGTGAAGCTCTAGGGTATGTGTGCCTTTAAGATGTGTATTGGCAAGAATCTGATGAACAGAGGTTATGATTCAATATATTACCATATATTGCAAGCACAAAATGCCCCACTATCTGCCAGAAATCTATGAATTTTAACAATTAATTAAAAATAAACTGTGGTTTTGAGAATTGATACAGTATCACAAAACAAAGCTCACGATACTGCGGCCAGCAAATTATTTTCTCCTGTCATTTTCTCATTTCATCACAACCCAAGGTAGGACACTTCACACAGTCTAGTATGGAGTTATTTCCTCTCATGCAGGCACAGAATGTACAATGGTAGCAGGCTGTTAGCTGTAATCTGTGCTGTGTTCAAGTGCCACTTTTTCAACTAGACAAAGGCAATGCAACAGTCGGCCTTCGTCGCTGCCAGCAGCCTAAATATCCTGAAGTGCACAGTGTCTCTAAAGATGGGACTACAATGATCAGACCTTCTGCCAGTGTCCATCAAAGTGACTGTTCCTGTCCTAAAGACACTTATGGTTCAATAGTGCATATAAGCAGGATTTGTATCTGTGTGTGACACAGTGTTATATTTGTACATTTGGAGCTCTGTGTGACAGGAAGTGGTAAGGGCCTGTGTCTCTGCTTCGGACTGCATAACCGTCTTTATCTTTACGCGTCTACAGCCCAAATGTCCTTAATGGTGTTTACACATGGAGACATCTGGAGTAATCAAAAAACCCATGACAAACACTACACATCCTGCTAAAACATTAAGAGTGTAGCAACAGTGAAATGAAAACGACATGAAAAACAGACAGCATGAATACAGAAAAGATGGAAGTGTGAATGCTGCAAAGGAAGTAGAGGGAAGGAGAGAGACAGACAGATTTTTCTTACATCTTCATCCAGGTTGGTCTGCTCCAGGTCTATTACTTTAAACTGAACCCTCTTCAAAATCTCTTCCAGAGACTCGCATGCTTTGTAGTCCAGCTTCTCACCTAAAGTCGTACACATAACTGATCAGTTCACCATTCTGTAGCAGAATACATCTTGTTATATAAAATAAAGTTTGTGAAATGTGAAAACGTGGTTGGTTCCCACAAGTTCCATTTCCTAGTGTGTGACTGTCAGGCTTTGGATTTGGTGCTTACCTTTTAGATCTAAGCATTCATTTCGCTGCGTCAGGTCTTTCAGTTCCTACAGAAACAAGAAGAAATACTGTCAATAAGTTGACTTTGTGTATTTTCCCCATAGTAGCATGCTAAGCTTGTCACATGTTGTCAAAAAGTTTCACATCACACAGTCAATTTGATAAATAAGTACTGGAGATAAAAACGCCGATCTTGTGCAAACTAAGATAAACCTTTGCTGCAAAAAGCATTTGAATCACACATTTGCTCAACTCCCTTATCACTTTTCGAGCTCTGGTAAAAGTAATCTATGTAAGCAGTCATTGAATAAAGGTGATTGCAATTGTATTATTATATTAAATAAAATGACACTGCCATTCGATCATTGAGGACATGTTAATGTTAACAACTCTTCATGTAACAGCTCATTGTGACTGTCTCTGCCATGTTATTATTCTTCTGCTAAAGATGCTCAGCTACCTTCATAAAAAATGTATTTCATCCTACAGCTGCTTAACAATTAAAAGCTCCCCTTTGTATTCCGCACTTTGGTGGAGGACTTTTATTATGAAGAAAAAAAACTGTTCATTAAATTAGAAAATACAGTTGATAACTATACTATTAAAAACCAAAATTGAAAGCACAGAGATTCAGTTCGAATGTATAAAAAAGATGAATAAAGACAAAAAGCAACAATTTATCTGTAGTTCAGTGCCTGACACTGCCTGTATAACACAGTGGAAACATACATAAAACGGGCTAATCCAGGCCACGGTGAGATAGCAACACAGCTTAAATGTGCCTTGACTGTCCAAATGGTGTGCCCATTTTGTGCTGGCTGATCTTGATTTTGCTGTGTTCAGCTTGATCATATCATCCATCTTGTGTTGTACTCAACCACAACATCACAGATCAAACAGTGGACAGTTATTTAACCTCTTGCCCTGGTTAAACACCTAACCATGCACACAAGCAAACAGAGCCCATGAAACTATGTACCAGCAAATCTCTCTCTCTCTCTCTCTCTCTCTCTAGGCGACCACCCAGCCAATTCAGCATGAACTCCCTAACCTCTGCCCTCCTGCCACACTGCTCTGTGTGTGTGGTTAATGATATGGATGTGTGTGTTTAGTTGTACCGAGGCTTCCTGCATGACTTAGCAGGTCCCAGAAACATGAGGAAGTTATGTGACAGATGCCACATCTTAAAAACTGCACTGTCATAACAAAAACAGCAGGCAACACCATGACACTCGAGGAGTTATGAAAACATTATCTTTAGTTAGTGTAATATTAAAAATGACAATATACAATAAATGTAGACAATGTTTTTTGTGATATAGAAACAGAAACACATTTTGGGCAATATAACAGCAAGTCCATCTTCACCCACAATTAACTTGGCCACCTGTCAGTGGGAATTACTTTATCAGTGTAAATACCTCTCTGACAGAGCTGCCAGAAATAGGCCATGACGCACAGTGTGCCTCTGCATGAGTGGTGAAATAGGGGTGTGTGTTTGCTGAAGGTGGGAGTAAATGAAGCTTCTGATTTCATTTCTGTCCTTGTTGATTAAATAGTGTAGTGAGTTTTGCTATTCTTGTTATACAGTGTTTTACACAATATCTACAGAAACTATTCAGAATGCTTCACTTTTTGAACATTTTGTGTTGTAGATTAAAGTTTAATTTGTCAAAATATACACTGATTAACCCAACATGACTAGGATGACACAACTCAAAACCTCTCACTTCACACTATTCATACCAGGTGTGTGTCCTTGAGTGAGACACTCAAGGTGCGGGTGCTCCCTGTGGCTGCCCACCGCTCCCCCAGGGGGATAGGTTAAATGCAGAAGTAAAATTTTGTTGTAACATGTAAAATGTAGTCAATGATAATAAAGTCGATTCTTCTTCTTCTTTAATTCAATACATTGTAGAAACCCCTTTGGCAGTCGGCCTTTTTGGAATAGTTACAAAGATTGACACAACTTGAAACTTTTTTTCTCTCCAGACAAGTTAACAATGTAGCCTCACACAGGGGAAAGGTGGATGTGTCAACTTCAAAACAGCTAAACTTGAACCAAATACATTTGTCATCAGAATGGGTTTACAAAGGTGTCAAATCATTTCTGCTTCTGTGTCCTGGTGTCTAAAAAGCTTTGTGCTGGAGTTTCAGAATCACAGTTCTTTTTCACAGTTCATTTTCATCGCAGTACAAGAAACAACACAGCCCTGTAGATTCTTGTGTTGTTTTAACATAGGTAAACTGACTGTATGAATGTAATATTAGCCATGTACATGTAGCAATACTTTATAAATACAATGGATGCTCTATTTCAGCACAGGTTATACGAGGAAACCATGTTGCATAAGCAAACAAGCAGTTAAAAGCGAGTATATGCCTGGCCTTATAACTGTTCACACAAATTCAAAAGGCTGGGTGACTGATGGCTACTATTCATAGTAAATGAAACCTGGCTTTGCATCCTCACACCTCTGAGGTGCTTCATGTTCTGTGATTAACAACATATAAAAGTCATTAATGAGAACAAACACTGAGCTTACGTCTGGTCTCCACTATTCAAGCATTGTGGTAGCTGCAGTTTTGCTGCTCTAGAATAGGTAAATATATCACATAAAATATCCACATATGTCATTTGATATTTCCAGATTTCATATAACTTCACTTCAATATACGGCTGGGTAACCCACAAAGGACTACAAATCAGTTGTGTTCTCCAAATTCAGACAAAAAGGGAGTTGTATTTCACAGCCAATAATTAAAGAGGCCTTTGAAACCAGCCCATCACATTGTTAGTCTAGAAATGTGGAATTTGGAGGGTCCAATCCTTAAATGGCCTCTAGTTGTGAAAGACGATAGTGTACATCTATGTTTTTATGGCACAATGTAAGGAGGTGTCTGCACAGCATGTGTTGACGTACATGAGGAGTGTGCAGCACAACAGCACTTACTGTTTAGTCCCTGTAGAATACACCCAGCCTTTAGAAAGCAGCAGAAGAAATGTGACACACGGCTACCAAGTGTCCGGGTCTTAAAACTCTGGTGCAAAAATGCAGCGCAGGCACTCAACATGAAACTGCTAAGTAGTGAACCTTATAAACACACATACACAACAAGTGGTCAGACATTAACATGGTAGCCCACCATGTGTTCAGGGCAGCTGCACTTAAAGAAAGCATTTAGAGTGAAACAGGAAAGAACAGTAAACGGCAGAGCTCTTGCTAACCCCCCCTATCACTGGCCAGCTATGTGACTGGTTAGTGCAAGGATGACTAAGCAGAAATTAAAGAGGGCTGTAGTCAATAAAAACCAAGACCAAGAGCACCAGGTCAGTCAAGTCCCAATGGAAATGTACCCAGAACACAGGACTAAATGAAGCTCACAGCAGCAGCTTAACAGAGTGATGTGCATTTTCTCAAGTAGCTGAGACGTTAACCCAGCTTCTTTCTTTCAGCTGACCAGCAGTGCGGGGATTTCTTTTACAGTCTTTTGAATCACAAATGTGTTTCCAGCTGGGGTTTACTCTACTTCAACATCACTACTCATGTATGGAGATAAACCTGCAGGTATAAAAGTCAAGAGTTTATGAGTGTGTGCTGCAGCAACTGTGTGACAGAACAACCAGAAGAAAGTGCTAATGTGTCCCTACTCCAAAGACTATTCTGCCATCTCCTCTGTCATGTCAGTCCGACTAGAGGAGAATTACTTCGTTGACAGGATGTTCTCTTACAAATATAAGCTGAGCAACAGGCAGCCAGACATTTGCATACACATGGTTCTGTGGAGTATCAGAGCTATCAGATCTAGCATTAAAATTTTTTCTGTAATGCCTGGGGCTTTTACAACTAAACAAGAGCGCCTTTATTAAAGGCATGCTCTTATATATATGAAGTTTATTTTTCTTTTTGTAACAATCACTGGAAAGATGTTGCTTTAATACGCATTATCATGTTGTCATCAAATTTACACCAGGGACAGAACGGGAGTGCTGCCTTCCACAGGCAGAGGAATTTTCACAGTGTGTTAAAAAGTGATAATTACACGATCAGTTTAACTGTCTCTAGGCAAGAAAAACACCACGTTTCACATCAGTCAAAAACAAATAAGTTGACATTGAACATGTTAACAAATACAATACAGTGTTTCCCCTCGGCTTACAGCTTTGAGGGGTTGGATGGGGTGTTGGGGTTGACGTGGGTCCAACCATTCGCGGGATTAGCCCCTGTTCTGTTTATCCAGTGTTCACGTGCATCAAACCCTCACTCACTTTCTGACATCCCTGATGCAGCACACAAGGACAGCGTGTGGAAAAGTTCTAAATTATTTACTGTCACACTCCTGAATCCGTGTCGGGGACAATTCATAATCATGAATAATTAATTAAGTTAGCACTTTGGACACCTGCAGAAACATGCACAGAAGTTCTCACTGTGGAAATGTTGATATGGAAGCTTTTACGCAATGTCTCCGAACACACAAGAAATAATTTGACATACATAGATGGTTTTGTTTGCTTAATATCAGTGGAAGTATGATTGGAGAAAAACGTGTCTGTTAGGCGCATCGCGCTGTGCCAGGGCCGGTGTGTTTGTGTTTTGCCCTTCATGCTTTAAAAGTCATATTTTCCAAAACGTGTGCTCTCTGTCTGCCGGTGTGTTACACTATGTGTGTTAGCGTGAGTGTGTTTTTGTGTGTGCGTGTCACAGCAGAACCCCGCTTGTGACACAGTCTTGTAAATACCATAAATATCCTGAGGCTGTTTAGTTAAATAAAAGGACAACGTACAGAGCTGTTCTATAAGAAAGAGAACCCCATTTGTACAATGGTAGTAATACACATCGAGAATATGCATCAACTAAAGTACAAAGGACAAAGGTGTTGGCTACCCAGAAAAAAGGACATGCCAGTCTGTTGGGAATTACAATCACCTTTATAAAAAAGGGTAGGTGGCCCCGCTCTACTCGAGACCATCACTTGTCCAGAGTCAGGAAATGGGGCATCATGCCATGCCTTCAAACCACATTAACAGATGTCTGAATGTTTGCCATCATCAGAATAAAGGTTTAGGGTGTAATTAAAATAAAAGCTAAATTACATCAAGATGCTCATGAACAGGAACCTTCAAAATTACATTGAGCTTTTTGGGTGGGGCTACCAACAAGTGTTCACAGGCTGCTTCTCCTGCCTATGGCTCTCAAAAACAAAATGTGTGTATAATTGGTAGTTTATCTTGTACACAAATCTGAAACTAATGCAGTCGATACAACCGTCCTGTGATAAATCATGCTTGCATGGAGGTCACAAGTAATACTCAGTTATTAATCTGCAGTGTGTGTGTGTGTGTGTGTGTGTGTGTGTGTGTGTGTGTGTGTGTGTGTGTATGTGTGTGTTGACAACACGTCACTCTGATAGCAGGTCAGCTAGTGTTAGCTCTCCGGTAGGTTGAATCCACACATTGTGCAATCAGTTTCCACTCTCCACCTCTCCTAGCCAAATACCTTTTCAACAAAATCAAGCCACTAATCCCAAGCGATCTTGTGTTTTTCTTTCACAAATAACTTATGTGGACCCTGTTTTATGAGGCTTCTGCATCATATTTTGCATAATATGAATATTATTTTGTGTGTGTGTATTGATGTTTCTGTTAATGTGCTCAAGTCAAACTGGGCCTTACCTGTATCTGCTTAAGCACTTTGGGTATTGGTTTACAGTTGAGTTTCTGACAGGCCTGTTTGTAGGAAGAGAGGATCTCCTCCACTGTCACATTCTGAGCTGCAGAGAGAGAGAGAGAGAGAGAAAGGTAATTAGGCATTTTCTCTTTCACACATACATGGATGCACACATCAGAGTCAGTGAAACAATTACATCGAGTTTGTAGTGTCTGATAATTTTTACATCCTTTAATATCATCTCATATTCATTGACATATTATTAATACACCTACAAGGAGCAAAGGTGTATGCTTTAAACCTAGTAATTTAATGTAACTGCATGTGACAGACAAGGAATTTAGTTTTTCTTTGAGGTTTCGTATAATATTTTTGCATAATAAGCCACAAGGGTTTGGATAGGATTTAGCCAGATTCCCTTCATGTCCAACAACACTGAAATTAAAGCACAGAGGTGTCTACAGTTGCAATATGACCGTAAAATACATGCAAAAAGGTTTTTGATGCTGTGACAATAGTGTAACAAAGTGCAATAGGGATTCTGGCAGCTACCATCCACTGGTCAGACATTAATATGACCTGTAGGGCTCCTGGCAGGCCGCCATGTGTACAGGGCAGTTGGACTTAAAGAAAGCATTTAGAGTGAAACATGAAAGAACAGTAAATGCCTGAGCTCTTTTGGCTAACTCCCTCTCACTGGCCAACTATTTATGTTTGTGTGACTGGTTAGTGCAAGGATGACTGAGCAGAAATAAGAGGGGGGGCTGTAGTGGACCAAAAGACTGCAGTGGCACGGAGGTATGGAGAAATTCCAGATGTCAATAAAAACCAAGACCAAGAGCACCAGGTCAGTCAAGTCCCAGTGGAAATGTACCCAGAACACAGGACTAAATGAAGCTCACAGCAGCAGCTTAACAGAGTGATGTGCATTTTCTCAAGTAGCTGAGATGTTAACATAACCGTTCACAAGGAAACTAATAAAGCATGTGAAATGGATTGGACTCTTTAGAGCTGGATCTGCACTGATGCCATTTCTACATATCACCCAATGATATTTCAACATGATTCTTGTAAATTTTATCATAATGAAGTCTGAGGTGCAGACACACTTGGAAAACACTTTCTTCTGTGCCTGCCTCTCTCCTGACAGATGAATCACAAATTATAACCCTTTAAGGGCTCCCCTACTCAAGCCAGCAAAAAGAAGGCATTGTTCTTGGTGTGTGTGTGTGTGTGGGTCAGCCCCCACTGCCATCCCAGACTGTTGCAGGGGCTAACGCCAGTCACATGACTGGGCAACCTTCAGACCCACTGTTCTAGTTTACAGTGGACTGTAGAGACACAGAGACTCTGCTGAAAGATGAAGTCAGGCACTCAAGTGTATGTAGGAATTCGTAAAGGTCAAGACATGAAATGAATGAAAACAGGATGATGGGCCCTCTACTTGCATGTGGTATACAATAGTTAAACCCAGTGTGTTCAGACAGATAAATACATTAAGAGTATGTAGTGCATCCTGCTACAAAGTCCAACCTACGACTCCATAGTTCTACTGACATGACATGAGTGCCAACTACTTTCTATCCATGTGTGTGAATGCACCATAACAGTACTGTACTAACAAATGGGGGCTGGTGTGTATGCGTGCGAGTCTGACTTTGTGCTGTGGTCAGCATTTTGATTCCTCTTACCAAGTTGAACATTTGTCCACTTCACTTTGATGTTGACTATGTCCAGTTCTCTGCATCTCTCATATAATCATTACTCAATCATCTCATATATATCATTACTAAAATGTGAATGTAATAAAACCTTTGTCTTTGTATAATAATAGTCTTAGTATTGCACTGGAACTACAGTGCAAGTACTAAAAATCCTATTCTGAAATAGTTACGTGATAAACTGCTGAAAGTGCTGACGTCCAGGACACTGCTGTGTTATCACTGTCTCAGTGAAACCCACCAAAGTCAGACTAAGACTGAAAATTACAACCATTTCTGTGGTGAGTGTAATGTGATGTTCTTTGTTGGATACCAAATGAAGGAGCAAATCAGTTCCACATGAATACAGTGAGAATGACCACAACCCGTTTCACTTGTTGTCACGAACAACATCAACCAGAACGTCTCGTCTTTAATCTTGCAGCAAGTCCTAGTACATACTGTATGGACACGCACATTGACACAACTCTGCATGACAAAAACAGAAACATGCAAGTGTACTCTCGAGATCAGACTTAACACTCATTCACAGAATTTGTTTTTATAGAAGTCTCAGTGGCTTTTTAGGACTATGTGACACACAAAGACAGAGAAACATAAACAATGAAACCACACAAACAATGCAGTGAGGGGAATACGTGGAAGGCTCTTCTCACTTTTCATCATCATCATCATCAACAGTCCAATACGACAATATTTTCACAACACGATCGTCTGGAATGAAGCAGGCGAAACCGACTGTGGTAAGAGATAGTGTGCAAACAGTGAGTAAATGTTGCTTTGTTTATGGTTTGAATTTGCAGTTCGAGGTCTTATGCTTTCCCTTAATGGTGAATAAAGACTACGGCTCACGCAGGTGCAGAACGTACGTGCTAGCTGGCCTTAGGCTGTAGTCTTTCTGGCACATACAAAGGTTGACAAAACAGTCAGCCTTCATTGCTATTTCTTGGATGTCGACTCTCTGCCATAAATGGCCACACTGCCATTAATCAACTTTTTACATATCAATACAGCTGACCACTGAGGTTCTTTTAAAGAAAGGTACAGAAAAGAAGAGGCCAAATTTCACTCACTGTATGGTTGAAACCCTTGCTGTTTAGGTACTTTTAGGTCTGACTCATTACTTATCAGTTCTAGCGATAATATAAACAAGCAGGGGGACATGTATGTAAACAGACATTTTCAAACTGTTACCCACTCAGCCGTTATCTATATGTTTTGGATCTATTGTTGACTGTTTCATTTCCTTTTTAACTGTAGTTCTCATTACTGTTTACTTCATGCTACCTCCATGAAATGCTTCCTCCTGCCACCACCAAACTTTAACTGAAGGCATAATGAGTTAAAGGTTTGTGCTACATCACCCTCAGTCCTTCCCTCCACTGTACAGGAGGCCTGACTAGTATGAATCACTAGTGTGTGATGTGTTTTTAACAAATTTCTTCACTCTAATTACTGCTGTATAATGTAGCCAGCAACCACATGAAGCACAACATTGCTGTTAAAAACAGAAGAGAACCCAAGTTTGTACAAGGACAGCCTCTCATTACCTTCAACTCTTCACTTTACCCACACTAATCTTCCATCCAAACTTATATACTGTATTCTATCTGTGTTGTAGAGGACTAAGGAGCCTACAGATGAATGGTTCTTTGCAATAACTGAACTGTGTGTCCATGCTTCCAAAATGCTGCTTGAATGCGGAAAGGGTTTGTGCGTGTACCACATTTATACAATTTGCCTCAAGGCTGAAATGTAAATTTAGTAGTAGAAGTACTTTTAAATACATACATTTAAAGTGACACTTAATCAAGCTCCATTTAAAAATAGACAGATACAAGTATAGCCATGTAATCTGACATCAACGGGATTCACCTGATGTCATGTTTTCCCCTGTGGCCCTGCCCACAGACGGGAAGCAGATGAGAAGATGAATACACCATAAACACCAAAACAATCTTACTCATTGGAATCTTTAAGTAACCTACTGACAAAATGTCTTCATCAATAAAAAAACAGCATCAATACCAGCATCCCTAGGAACCACCAGTGACTGTACAACATTTCACATTAAACACAATGATTTAAACTGTAGAGTCCTGTGCATGACTATGTCAAGACAAGATGATATAAATACCAACAATACAACTGAAGAGACACAGTCAATTTTTGGTGTATACAAAAAAAGAGGCATGACTATAATATATATAATAAAGACCTCAACAAAGACTTTGGTCCTGCAAAGAGGCAACACTAAAATTGACAGACTACATATTAGAGAAGTAAGCATTTTAAAATAGACAATAGACAATTGCCTAATGGACAATTTCCTTTGCAGACAGACATTGCATTAATCATGCTGCTGAACTATATTCTACTGCTTCTCATTTTTGCACCTACTGTATATATATTTCGCAATTTTCATTCATTCTTCAATTCATAGTCTACTGCTGATAGTCATTTCACTATTCATTCTGCCACATCTTACATGATTCTTCCATGTTCCATTTGTTACTCCTTTTATGCATGCCAACAATCTTGTTCCTTATGCATATTTTGATAATTGTTTTATTATTTTAATTTTTTTACAGCTTAGTTTCTGTGTTTGTGCAACACTCCTCTATGAACCTCAAATTGCTTCTCTGGGATGAATAAAGTTTTTTGAATTGAACTGAACTGAATTAAAAATTGCTTTCCCTATTTTGCCAAAATTATGGCAAAAGGATTTAGACTTTTTCTGTGTCATTTTGCATGCATCCATGCTGTAAAGCAACACTGTGGAAGAATATCTCTTTGTCCATCTCTAATCTTTGTGGCAGGATGCATTTAGTTTTATCTGACTGAATTTACACTATTTTTATCTATGTGTTTTTGACTTTATCAAAAATATGGATAAGTCTGTAGACTGAACCTAAATGCCTTTCTTCCCGGTATGTGTGAGTGCTGTCGCTGTAAATTTGTTCAGTACAGTGTGCGCATTCCAGTGAACACTGTGTCCTTGGAAAAGTGTTATTGTGCAGAGTCACTGAGGAGCAAGAGTGCGTGTAAACATTTCCTGAGGGAAGGTGGGGTTTGGGGGTTGGGTGGGAGGTGTGGTGGGTCCCATGCTTAGCTCACTAATTAGGGAAAGAGAAGGGGAGGTGAGCATGAGGGAAACTGAATACAACAAGAATATGTTCTGTTTTCATGATGCATTACTACTGTGCTACACTACTACACTGAGGGGAAGCTGAGGCTGAACACCTTAGCAAAACTATTAAAATGTGAAAATAGGAAATAGGCAAAAAAGAAAGAAAGACGAAAGTAAAAAAATATTGGTAACAGAGACCCAGTCAGTAGTCAAATGCTTTGTGTTAATTAGAAGTCAGAGATGTGAGGGTTAGCTCTGTAGGGTCATTAAAAGTGAGCTGCAGCTGTTGCCTGCCTCTCTGCTTGCTCTGTCTCTGTTTTATTGCACTCCCTGCGGTGCTGCTGGTACATGTATGGAGGGAGTGGTGATGAGAAGTTATGCCGAACGAGGAGAAAGGGAGGGCAAACGACTGTTCCAAACAACATCTTTCAAAGCCAGGTTAAAAGGAAGTAAAGACCTGATGCAAAGTCAAAAAATTTAAGATTAGGCTAATGAAAATCAGATCAATTCACATCTTCCTTTGAGATACATCACAAGTAACTGAAGAAAAGTTTTTTTTAACTGAAAAAAACTTAACTCCCACAATCTGGAGTTTACCGGAGCTTGTCATAACCTGAACTTGTAGGTTAAAGATGGTGAGCTGTGGTTTGCTTTTCCACTGTGTTTTTGGTCTTCTTTTGTTTTAGTTACTCTTTACACCCACGTGTGTTTTGACACTGTGCTTGTTATGCTAATGCTGGAGAAAAGAGCTCTTACCTTTAACCAATCACAGGTAACCACCTCACAAACACCTACCCCCTCCTCCTGCAAGTTCTTGGAACTTGACTTAGTGCTATTGCCTGTGGGTAATGAAATTTAGCTCTCAGAAGTCCAAACCAGGTGGAGGGCAAGGGAAACAAAAGCAGAAAAAGAACCAATAGGGAAAATAATATTAGTTCAAGATCACTGATTATAATCTGATCACCTAAACTGTCTAATAAGGTCCAACTACAGTCTTACACACCCAGAACCAGTCCAGTCAGGCTGCTTTCAGGCATGCACAGGAGCCCTGAACTTCTCTAGACATTAACCGGAAGAGCTGTATGTAAGTATGCAAATGTCTGAGTCGGCCTGGACATTATTAGTACAAAGTCCATGTAATGTCTGATTGAGACCATATGCGTATGTAAAAGGCAATTGTTCAGAGCAGTGGTTGTTTCAATTCAGTCGACTCACTAATCACTGCATGATACTAGAATGGGAATATTATAATTTTATAATACCATGCTTTCTGGTGTCACACTTCTCTTCTTCGTATTAGGTGCAATCACACTTGTCATGTTAAATAACATCAAATATTATTTCATCAATCCAAGTCAACATTATTCATGAACATCCTAAATTTGCCTTGATCATCCCTGTTGATGACAAAACCTGCTTTTCACGCTGCTGACACAACATGTTGGGAGCAGCAGAGCAGCTTTAAAACACTCTGCACTGAGATTTTAGATTTGTCCGTCTCTGATCTGACTCACTGAAATTGCTGTATGGTCCAAATAAGCATCACATACTCTTTCTCATTGTTATTGTTGTTGCCCACCAACCACTGTGCAACAACACACACTAAGTCACTTGATGTTGCCATGTCTGAGCTTGTGAGAAAAAATAAAAATAAAATACAGGACAGGAGGAGGTTACAACAGCACCTCGCTTGCTGACTCAGATCAAGGTAAATTAAGCACATGGTTAAAAATCATGAGCTTTTAATCGCCATTCTGCTGGTGCAGATTTAACCTTTGGGGTTAGAGGTTGGAGTTTAGCAAGAATGTCATTTAGGTACTAATATTTTATTAACACTATTGAAAATTATAAAAACAAATTCTGTTTACAATGTAATTTAAGAACCAAATGTAAAGGAAAATCTGATTAACCTTGACTACATTCTTCATCAAACCATGTCTGTTTCAACTCTATCCTAACAAGTTCTGGCTTTGCTGCATCTGTGCTGCAGTACGCAGCCAGTTGGATTGGTATCTTGGGGCAAGGAAAAACTGCAGGCAACAAGGGAGGTGTACCTGCCATAAATTAGAAGGGAATTACCTAAGTTGAACAACTGGCAGAGCTGCAACAAGTACAGACACATATCCTGACTGGAGAGAGCTGTACTTACATTATGTCAAGGCTTTATAAAGATTTATTTTTAAAGGTTAGCCAATGGATGTAAGCAGATGTCAGTCAGCTGAACCTGCTACTTCACTTCCACACCTTAACTGTCTTGAAGTTACAAAGGTGAGGTCAATGTTTACTGTGAAAAAGTAACACGTCATTTTACTTGAACAGGAGGAACATTTCAGAACAGTAACTTCATACAACATATCCGAGGTTACAGTGAGCATGAGAAAGTGAAGCAACAACTGTAATTAGTAGTCAATGTATTAATTAATTTCACCATCAAACTGTTCTGCGCTGTAGACTGAACTTGCTAAACATGTCATACTTTGGCCTGACTTATAAAAACCTGCACTTCCAACAGATAACTTTGGCATTTTTAGGGCTCCCCATTTAGTTTTCTAAAATCTTTCTAAAGTCTTTTAGTATAATGCATTTCAATATAACATTCATTTTGTCTACTACTTAATCAGTTCAGATTCCTGTTTTAGAAAGCTGGAACCTATCCCACCACACACTAAATAACGGGCTGGGTTTTCTTTGAACAGGTCACCAGTCTTTGGATGTGCCAATATAGCCCTGAAATTCTATTTGATGCCTTCATGTCATCATGTTGACTACCGTCTGGATTTTGCAGACATCAATACAAATAACACTGGTGCTAGTAATGATGCATATATTTTACAGAGTAATGCAATTTTCCACTTCAGCAGGTCACTGTTGATATACCAACTAACCTTTCAACACTAGGCAAAGAATTCCCCATGTAGAGGGTTTAACACATATGCATACAGCAAGAATTACAAACAAGAAAATTTTTTTTGTAAAACAAAACAATTTTTCAATTTTACAACTTATGAATAAGTAATTACAGTAATCGTGAACTAATTTGTGTTCACATGCAATACCGTTGCCTTAATTAAATGCCGCCAGTTGCTTTGAAACAATTCATCAAACCCTTGTAACATTATGCCTTCTATTTTGATTTTTTATTTTATTATCAATTCATGCTGCTCAACAAGCCTCTTAAGTATGCAACAGCTAAAAATACCAGACTTTTTTCCCTCTTAGTAGCTGCACAACATCATAACATAGCTGCAGTCAAAGCCTCTACCACCGCCCACAGAAGGTCAGGACTGATCGACCCACAAAGTACCCACAGTGTTTGCGTGGGCTTTAGTATCGGACTCCGTTTATGGTAATCTTACTGGGGCAGATGGACTCAACATGATAGCATTTTATGAGATATAAAACATGAAATTTGTTTCTCCATTTGTAAGGTGATATGACATTTGTTACATGATTAGCTGGTATAAGAAACCCTTGCTCAATAAAACACGATAGAGAAAATGAACTTTTATGTAAAGAATGAACACAAGTTTCCACATTAGCGTGTGTGTATATAAAGGATTAATTAAAAAACTTAATAAATAAGACTGTGAGGGCTTTAACTATTTTTGTGTGAAGTTGAAAAACACTTGATGTTCAAGCCAAACCTTTAGGGCCTGTATAATTCTTATCTTCCAAGATGTTAAAACTGTTACCACCCCACCTACTTAAAACCTGCTAAGTACTTAATGCAGGTACTAAATAAATGCAGACAGCCATCATCTTAGCACAAAATAATCAGATGTCAGTTATTGTTGCACATTTGCATAAACATGATCGTTTCAAAGAGAGCAAGACCTTGTTGGAAGTTATTCTAGTGAAGCCAGACCCAACTCCTGCACAAGTCAAAGTCAGTTTATTCTCCTGAGCCTCCTCATCTCTTTAGCTTTATCACACACTCTTATTCTTTGTCTTGCTGACAAGGAACAAAGTGTAAACGGTCTACAGGTGCTATGCCTTTACCCCCTCGCTCCAACAACAAGGAAGAAACGAGGAAAGACAAATGTTTGCATGTGTGCAGAGGAAAATATGACTCAGTTTAGCAAAGGGAGATTCCTTTGAAAAATATAAGACAAATAATAATTTCTTCTGTTTGACTAGTGTGCACACACAGGTCTCACTAGTTAACAGTGACACTGACAGGCAAAAACTTTAGAGATGTTTGAAAGCAGCTGGGAATATGCTAAAGACATCGTACCAGCTCCCATCAAGCAGACAAAGGACGTGTCTGCCACCTGCACACATGCACGGAGAGCGAGGGTTTAATTAGGATTTAGTAAGATAAAGTTATGTAATAGACTGAGGGAAAAGACAAATTTAAAAGATATTGACCTAGCTAGTTCAACCCGTGAACGGTTTAAGTAGCATGCTGACACAAGGAATCCTTCCATAACTCAAAGTATAACTTATCCAGCTGAACTATCCGTAATGAAAGAAAATGACTGTTGGCAGGTTACATGCTTCAAGAGGAAATTATTTCCAGGCAGTTAAAAAATGATACTGCAACAGAGAAGATCAGATACAGGGCACCTGACAACACATGGAGGCCTGAAAACCAAATAGCAGTGGTTAGAATTTAATCCAATCCGTTGACAGTTGGGTATTGTACCCAAGTGGATATTGTTGGTGTCAAATGGAAATCCTGTCCACAGATAATTTAAAACTATACTCATTACTCTAGCCTTTATTATCTGCTTAAATTATCTTAGGATTGTTTTTCAAAAATAGTTCATAAATCCAAGATTTGAAGATATTCAATCATGTAAACAATGTCCTTCAAAGTAGAGTACATTTACACTACGCTGTCTAGACTGTTTCTCTCTGTTTTGGCTTTCTGTACTACACACTAAACTTGTGTTTTATGATATGATTGACTTTGAAAGTGTTCTCCAGAGTCGATGAATCGGTGAACAAAGGCAGCCTGTGAAAAACAGAATTTCAGGAAAACAATTACAGACGTCTGCCCCAAGTTAGGTGTCACTTCTAAAACACCCATGTTAACTCATTTAAATTGATAATACAGTGCAGTCGTTGTGTAGTGTCATCATTAAATTGATCTGTTTATTTTATTTGATGTCACAAATGTGAAGTCATTTGATTTTGTAGCTGCCAGTAAGTAGTAGCTTATATAAGTCACTAACAAATATGTTTTAGCCAATTTATCATGTGGTTTTGGTCTGATGACATCAGTTAGTTTATAAATGCAAGGATTTTATCACCACAGCACAGCTGCGCTGGAAAAACTGCAAGGTAAAATGTAGACTTTATGGGTACAATTAAGTAACTCTTTTAAACTACTTCATTTTTTCTGTGAACAGAAACACTGTTTGAGCTTGCACTCAGAAAAGAAACTGAATGGGCTGTGTGGCAGAAAAGTAAAATTTCTACAGTTGCTAACATTTTCTGTAATCATGCATTTTTAACCTTGGCATAGCATGTTGTCAATAACTTTTTATATACATAGTTTATACATAGTTTTTTAGGGTTAGGAACAAATTTCCAAATGAACAGCATTTTCAGATTTAGTTAGCTTAGTATGCCCACAGCCTGAAACAGAACATGAAAATCAATTCTCACACTATAGATGTAAAGAAAATGCCGAGGTTTGGACAAACGTTCAGAGATGTGTTTGAGGATGTTAATAGGGGAACACAGAGATGCTGCCAGCTCCTAATTAACAACCAAGTGCCAGTGTTCGAAATATGTCCCCTCTCCCAGTCTCCAGTGCTGTTCGGTGCCATTTCACACAGCTGTGCTAAGGATGTCATTCACATATGACAGCTGGCTGCCTGGCTCTTCAGAGGTGGAGCAGAAAGGCAGGGTCTAAGGCCATGATGCTCTGTGCTTCTCTACCAGTCAGAATGACAACATGGTGACAGTAAGAGACGCACAGAAGACCTAACAGTAACATTTCAAAAGGGACCTGGCTTCTGCTAAAAACAGATGAGCTCAAAGGTTTAAACTACCACCTAAAAATCACCCTGTAAGTTTACTAATCTGCACAAAAGATCAAAAGTAAACAAACTAAATTTGATGGCTTCTAATAGTGAAGTTCAGGAAATGGCACAGCTTTGAGGGAGTGTGATGATTTTGAATCATCCCCCACATGAAACCAACTCTCTTTGCATCTGAGCAAAAGAGAGACAAAGCTGCCAAACCAGATGGAGAGTGACATTATGAGAGAAAAACAGTTGAATGCTCTATTTTTATATGAGGGGGCAGTTTGTGCTGCAGTGTTTAGAGAGTGTAGTTAATATTTGTCACCAGCCTCCTCAAGAACAGGCAGGGGAAGGGGAGAGCAAGGAATTCCTGTTTGACGAGGACAAAAAGTATTGTGCAGACATCGTGAGATATGAGAAATCATTACTAGACAGAAGGACTAGACTGGCTTTGTTGGTTAAAAAAAAAAAATAAAAGTACTATGATTTAAGGTTTCATTGCAAAGAGAAACAAGGTTAAAAAGTCATTACAAAACAAGAGATGTATATGTTTACAATATCTTTGTTGGTTCTGCTCAAAGAGTTAACCCAGAGAACAGACACCTTCAGGTATGGAAGGTGGGGCGGGGTGATGTGTTAGGGTTGATGCGGGTCCAACTATTCCTTGGATCAGAACCTGTTTTGTTTCACCAGCGCTGACACGCGTCAAAAACTCATTTACTTTCTGGATTGAAACGTCACGGCCACCGATTCTGTTTTTTGTAGTTTAGTTGCGGTTATTGTGTATTTTAAATATGCAGATATTCCTGATGCAGCACACAAGGAGAGCGTGTGGAAAAGTTCACAAAATAATTTACCGTCACACTCACACTGACAGATCCTGAACCTGTGTCAAGGACAATTAATAATCATGAATAATTTATTAAGTTGTGGACACCTGCACTGAATATCAGTGTTATCATCCAACAGAAAGTTTAGTGTTTACATGCTTACTTTATACTGCAACTAAAAGGTATGTGTGTCTGTGCCCAGTCTGGTGAAAGAGGAAAACGATGCGCCAGTCAAGTTTTACATGTTTTAAATTCCAAGTTGTGATCTCTTATGTGCTGATAAACCCAGTTTTAAAACAAGATATTTTCCTGCATGAGTGCCTCCAAACTAAGCGTTTGCTACTGTTCTCATTTTTAAAACACTGACAACTAATTGATTCATCAAGACTGTAAACTGCAGATTGATCAGTAATAAGTGTTGAGCACATACTTTAAGAATAGGTTAGTAATTCAAACTTCATAAATTACTTATTTATTTAATTTATCTATTTTAACACAATCCTATAATTTCAATTTATTTTATGAAACCATAGCTAATACCTCTAAATATTACACGTATAACACCAATGACAGAAACAGAACAAAATCATAAATTCATTTTTACTTTCAGTACAGACCTTTGGAGTCACTTGTTATTCTCCAGTGTTTTCAATTACTGTGCATTCTTTGCTTTAATATCTACTTTTTTCAGAACAGCATGCTAATGACTGTGCGACTGTGACATTTGATAATGTTGACTTGGCTGATTCAACACTTAAATATTCAGAGCTATGTTGTGTACAACGGGATGAAGAGGAATCTTTCTACACCTAAATGTAAAACACAGTTATGTCAAATTTAGAAAACTGTCATCGCATATGACACACATACACTACCAGTCAAAAGTTTGGTCACACAGGAATTACCATGTTTTTCATGAAAATATACATGTCTTTAGTTGTGTGTTGATGTTATGAAATCTGCTTTTCTTTCACAAACACGGTCATTTCCATGCATGTCCAAACTTTTGACTGCTGGGGAACACATGTATCAAATATATGGTTTTGGAAATCCAGCACCCGTCTGCCTCTAACACAAACTGAACTTACTTCTAGGTTTTCACAGCATTTGTTCATTCGCTACACTGAAAGCTTTGCTTCTCAGTGGGTCTACAGTCACGACACATAACATTTCATGGGTCAGAGAGCCTCTAATACCTGGTGCCAAGTGGGCCTTGGGTCTGATGACACGAGACAGAGCTGCCTGTAGGCCAAAGTGTGTGGTTACTTGCAGGATAAATTTGCAATACCCTATTATTCTGCATGACTGCCATTAAAACTATCTTGCACTATTATGAACAAAAACTTCTAGTCTAAAGTCTAAACGATTAAATAAACCATTTTAATCGTTTAGCACATGCTTGTAGTATGATGTTTGCAAAGACTTGCTCTGCTGATGTAATGTCAGGCTGCACCTGGACTTATTTGGCCAACCAGGAACAAGGATTAGGAAAGGAGTGGAAGGCACAGCATGTTGAGAAGTTTAGGAATCTCAGGACATGATACAGTATTTACCCAGGCCTGGTGAGACAGAATCCAAGTGTCTCAAGTCACAATAGAGAGTAATGAAAATAATGCTAATATATTACTACGTCCTTTATGCTCCTTGACACTATGTTGATGCTAGTTTCAAGAACTGTTGTTAGTGGTCTAACTGTCTTACTTGATTCTACCTCGTACATTGTATTCTAGCCAATACCATGAAACTGGACGACATACATTCTGGAAATATGAGTGTGCCAAAGAAGAAATGGAAATACGACACCACAGCTGGCCTGTGTTCAGAATCTCATTTCACGACAGTAATTAAACCAGATATATAGTGCTTCACAAACATTACATTCTAACAAATCTAACATATACTTGCCTCTGCTCTAACAGTAGTAACTTATACTGTGCATGGATAAAGCTCCAGGCCATGAATGTTCAGGCTGTTTCATTTCTGGTGGATGACATAAGACAGGTACCCAGGGTACCTGACATTAGATCTGAAAATAAAGAGTATGGATGGGTCATGGATCTATTGTCAGACAAAGTTTGCAGCAGGAGGAGCCTTGAAGTGGAGATTCAGCTACATTTCAGACTGACAGCAGATCTGCATGCAAAACTGAAGGCCTGTCACCTGTTTGAATAGAGACAATCTGGAGCTCACCAGGGCTGTTGCAAGCACAGAGCTTGAGCGAAGTAACAGTACTTTTTAAGACCACTGTGATAAAAGAAACTACTGAATACTACAACCTGCCTATAGTTTTAATTAACCTCGTTCACATTCGTCACCATTTAAGAGGTCATGTCTGGTTCAGGAATATAACTTCTTAATTTCTCCTGTAAAGGTCTGACTGGTCCAACCTTGGAAAATGTTATAGAAAAGTCTTATTTAAATTTGAAAATGAAAAGAGTATTAACAACAAAATCATATTAACAGCTTCAATATACAGTATAGAAATCATAACTAAACTCACTTCAGTCTGATCTCATTACAACCATATTTGGATTGAAATCAGCTAATTATAAGAAGTGTTCAGTGAATTCAACTTATTGTATTTGTCCAACTCACAGAACTAAAAAGGTTTGGAGAAGTTTACCACACCTGTTTATTGTCACCTGCATTTAAGAGAGAACGTTCTGTATCATGTAATTCATTACATTGTCTCTTTATGTCTGCAGAAAGTGCACAATCAGATGGACCTTTGGAACTTATATTAAAGAATGTGATAAATAGACCACACTGTCAGTCTTCGAGGTACTTTCCAGTTCTGTGCCCAGAAGTCTTAACTAACTGGGTTGGACTTTGGCCCTGTGGAGTGTGCCTAAAGATATTTCATGTCCAATTTACTTTAAGACTGGCTGCTTGGCATGTGCACTCCAAATGCACTGCAAAGTAATACACTAACAGGTTGAAAAAACAGCTGGGTTAAATGACAAGCAATTAAGGAGATGTATGCCATAAACATGTGAATTATTAGGTGCATGTATCTAAATGTTTGCTACAATTACAGGGGTGTTTAGCAAACAATTTATTTTCCACTGAGTATCAGACAGTATTAGTCATACATATTAACCTTGCAGCCTTTGTTCTTTTTTCCCTTAGTCCCCCTCTCCCATCTGGGCATCTCTCATCACGGATCTTTGTCTTGACCTGACCTATATTTTTGGTTTTCTTCAGGAAAAAACAAGACTCTCACTGGCTTACCCTCAAAGCCATAAAGGCCAAAAAGACACTGAGACCAGAAAGCTGAGACAACACTAAAAATTAACACAGCTTTGTCATTTTCTTAGAGTACAGCTGCCATCATAGTACTGTGAACAAATACCACTGTATCCCTTGGTCTATTTATTCAATGATGTCCACTGTCCACACCAGATGAAGGTGAGTCATGGTCAGATCGCACGCACGCACGCACACACTCACAGACAAAAAAGACTAAAGGAAAAGAGTAAACATGAAACAACAGTGTAATGCAGCAGAATAACTCTATATAAGAACTAGACTACAAAAATAACATGTCAAAAATGGTAGTTGGGGCATTTCAATAATTTTAACTTTGGGTTACAATAATGTAATGGGTTACAAGAAATATGTTTTGTTTTACAATGACAAATCCAATCAAAAGTTTTGAACCTTTATTTTTCTCATCTTACTTATTATATTCATTGTAGTGCTATATGTATTGTGTCATTTCTGGATCTGGATTGGCATCTGTATTTTGCTCCCATTTAACAAACTGGTCAAATTTTTTCACCTGAAAAGGAAACCTCACCCTCACTTTGTGTTGCCATACTGCTACAGTAAATGTAACTCCTAAGGACCTAAAATGTTTTAGTCTCATTTTACACATATGGCATTGCAATAAATAGATCACAAACTGTAAAATATAAAAAGGTAACTTCTCACTTAATTACAACTTTAAAAAGATCTGGTTTCTCACATCAGCACAATACAGGCAACGCCATATCCTGCATGAGCTTCCTTTAAACGGGTTTTTACTGAACAAACAGGAACCTACTGTAGTAACATGGCACACCTCAAGGAGTGGTGGGATTCACTCACAATGCTGCATACAGCACAGGCCCTGGACTATATTTAGATAGGTGTACTTCAGCTCTTAGGAAAAACCCAGACTAAGCTATTTATTTGACTATTTAAAGTAATAATTGAACTTTTGTTTGAAGAAGGGGAGAGGGCACAGGTGTTGCCTGAGGACTAAACAGAGTGCAGTGTGAAGTGATGACAAGCTTTGAAGATGGACACAAAAGAAAATCCCTCTCAAAGACCGGAACAGCGACACACCTCTCCTGTATCACGTCAACATCCATGCAACAATCCCACTACACAGGCAATATGGACTGTGACATGGCACATTTTAAACCCAATTCTGAACTGAGTTCATTGTTTTTAAGATTTAAAAAGAAATTCCTATGAGAATAAGTCCTGGGAAGCCATGCTGAATTGACATGTTTATACATGTCAGGCATAATAAACAAGTAAAATAAATAGAAAGTCATTCACATATATAGACATGCAGAACAAACACAAAATATTACCATGTCTCCAGGGGTCCTTAGGCTCCACTGCTCCAGACACAATATCCTCATCTGAAGGAAACGTTACCCTTTTGCCACTTGGTTTGTGCTTATCATCTCCCTCCTCCACCAACGGGTACAGACCAGTCTGGTCTGTAGCAGTAGTCTCTGTGTTGCTTGTCTGGCTAGCATCTGATGAGCTTTCTGCTGTGCTGCCAGCTGGAACACCCTGAGATGTTGAGTCCAACTCTAAAGTATTGTCGGAGGATGAGACGACATTTGTCGATTCAACCTCCAACACCCCGCTCTCATCCAGACTCAGGTCTACACCTATGTCCATTTCTGCTCCATCATTCCCTTCACCTACAACAACCTTTGCAGGATCATTGTCTTTAGCTTCCTTCATTTTCAGCACCCCAATATTGTCCTTGTGCTGCTCATCATTAGAAAAAATCAAGTCAGTGGGGTTGGCTATTGCAGGGGTGTCTTGGGCACTGCTCCTTCTATTGCCATTGACCTCAACAATTTCCAGTGTATCTTCTGCCTGGTGGTTATCTTCCTCTGCTTGAAGGTTGTCAGTGAGTTGAGGCATCAGGTATGTTTCTGAGGCCTCTGTGGGAACAACGTTTTGTTTTTCTGAATTACTATCAGTCATCAGTTCAGAGATCCTGCAGGTGATCTCTTCTGTGTTGTTTGTAGTGTTGTGATCATTGTCCACATTACTTTTTGTCTTGACATTGCACAAATCTAGACACTCGTCTTCGATATTCATGTTTTCATCTCTAATGAAACTCAGTCTTCAACTGTGCCAGACATCATAGATATTATGTTAAACAGTAACTAGGAACCAGCTGATATGGATAAGCCTGTCTCTGGCCTCTGTCTCACAACAAAACAATGATGTGCACGTTTACTGGTACTTAAATGACCAAATTACACTCAAGTGAAATCAGGAAATTATAACTTGTATTGGGAGTGACTTAAATGATAGTTTTCACAGACCTAGACCACAGCTGACTTAGATTGATCCTTAAAAATGAACTCATTATAGTGCACTTTCAGACAAATATCAATACGAAAACTATGGGATAGTTATGTGAAATAGATAGTTTCAGTCATTATTTATGTGACAAACTACACAACTCGGCTGAAATGTCACCAAGGCAGGCGAACCCCCACTTAATAATTTCTGCCAACCGTGTCCTATTGCTCCAAGACGAAAAGCTCCCTGGTCGTCAGCACATTGCCAGCAGTGATTAAGAAGACCAGGACACTCAACTGTAATGAACATGCCACTCAGGGTGCCTCCATTATGCTAGCAAAGCGAGCTTAGTGCCTGACTCCAAACCAATTCATTTGCTGAACCTCAGCGAGCTAACGTTAGCTAGCTTGTTAAAGTTGTTGCCCAACAATGACATCCAGGGCCGTGTCCGGTCGCACGCCTGCTTCTTCGCGTGAGCTCGCCTGTTTGCCCCCGACAAAGTCCATTCTTCTATGTCAAGAAAATATTTTCCAGCTGTAGCTCTTGTCTCACCCTCTGTCGTGCTGCAGCTCGACTCACATCACAACCATCGACCAGCGGCAGCCACAAAAAAAACAGGCGTCACACTCCGAGCAATGAGCATGCTTCGGTGGCTAACATTAGCGCCAGAGAACCGCGGAGAAGCGACACTTGCCAGTAAGAACAGTGCTAAATGTAAATATGAGTATATTAAAGAGATTCCGAGTCTCTCTCTGTCAAGGAGAACCGCTCTGTACCTGTTTTCGTCCAGCGTTACCAATCGCTAGCTTGTTGTAAGTCCAACAACTGTTTGTTGTTCACACGTCTTACGTCAGCACGTCGTAACCCGCAGGGGTACGTTCAGCACACGCAACGTTACGGAGGGTTATACAATTCAGCTGGAAGAGTCACACAGGCTGCCATGAAAACACAACCATAAAAATGTAACGGGTTGTTGACTTGCATGTCCTAATGGTTCATTTTATATCCAAATTAAGTCCACCTAATATATCCCATATATTTGTTACTAAAACTATTGACTTAGGGCAATTTCATTAGACATTTGTACAATTACTTCTCTGATGTAATCCCAATTTTTGTGTTTTCTTTGTTGATTAGCTGAAGGTTGTATATAATGTGCACCTGTACCCCATAGTCAATGTATAGCTTATACGATAATGCAATGTGAAAGAGGTTTGAATGTGCTTAGGCTGTAGTTTGTGTCTTACATTGTTAAAGCTTTCTGAAAGATTTAGAACTAATAAAACTACTTCATTTATCCTTTTAAAGATTTAGACCAATGGTTAGGTCACCGCATGAATATGACTTAGCTCTGTCATTGGAGCATTTTCTTTGACACTTCGCTACAAAATCCTGAACTCTAGCAAGAAAGTGCGATTAAGAGCTTTGTGTACCCCTTACTGCTGGCAAAGAGTGTTTGGATGAACTTTGTTTCATCTGGGTAAATGAATAATACTAAGACTTAGAAAAACCCGCCAACAATCCAAGTTGAAATCAAAGTGTACACATTAGTCACATGATTAAGGCCAGTGTTTGATACTTAGGAAAGAACTTTTAATAAACATGTAAAAGATCATACAAATAATTACTTTATATTCCTCAGAAAGGGCAGAATCTACTCGTTTAAAAGCTTAACACTTCAATATGATGGACTAAAATGTCCAAGACTTAATTAAAACTCCTGAGACTGAACGTCTTTAGCAGAACTATCATCCTTTGGCATCTTTGTCTTCTTGGGGAGAAGGCTTGCCTGGATATTTGGGATCACACCACCCTCTGAGATAGTGACACCTGCCAGTAGCTTGTTGAGCTCCTCGTCATTTTTCACTGCCAGCAAGATGTGTCGAGGAGCAATGCGGAGCTTCTTGTTGTCACGGCTGGCGTTTCCTGCGAGCTCCAGGATTTCAGCACAGAGGTACTCTAGGACAGCCGAGAGGTACACTGCAGCACCATTGCCTACTCGCTCTGCATAGTTTCCTCTCCTGAGCAGCCTGTGGATGCGGCCCACTGGGAAAGTGATCCCAGCCCTGGAAGAGCGAGACACTGAAGATTTTGGTTTGGGCACAACTTTCTTTCCACGGCCAGACATCTTTACCCTGAGTTGAGAGAGTTGTTACACAGTCAAGAATATAACCCAGAATTTCTTACAAAGACATACAGTATTTTTGGTCATGAGAGTAAATTGCTGTCTTACAACATATTTAAACATTACATCCAACACATAATGCACAATTTAAAGTCTTTGGTAGTAGAGCAGCATCAAACTCAAACACTTACTAGTGCTCTGCAGGTCAAGTTGCACCAACAAACACTTAAAGCTAAGACAGAAGCTACACATTACAACACAGACTACTGCTTTTATATGAGGGTGGCAGTAATCTATTGATTGATGACACCTGGTTCCTCTGCTGCATGGCCTCCTCCCATTTTTCAACATTCTTCCAACACTGTAGATTGTTTGTAGGAGCCCACCTTTCCTCTCACATACATTTAAATAAATAAATAAATAAACAGACCCTACAAAATTTGTCTTAAAAGTTAATTTTGTGTAGATGTGTAGGTGTCTCTGCACAAGCACACAGGCCCTGGCATGTAGAAAGTCTAATCAGCCAAACACCAAACAGCGTTTGTGAGCTGAATGACCTGCAGGCTGTGACAGAGACATCAGAAAAACTGCAGAACACAAGTGTTGCATGTGGTGATTTTGTCATTGTAGCCGCCTAAATTGTCGACTAGATGCTCTGGGTTAATTTTGAATAATTTGCGATAAAGAAAGACTACAGAAAAATGTAAAACAGAAACACAAAGTAACAAGCTCTACCCTACTTTACAGTATTTATTTGACAGATATAACTTTTCAGTTTTAAGATCTTATATATAAAACATATTTATATTATATGTGGAGTAGTAGATCATGCTCAACCAGCTAAAGCATTAAAATGCTAAACTACAGGCGCACTGAGTAGTGTATATGATACTTTAATATTTTCATAGTTGGTAAATAACTATGTACGTTTACTGAAGTACTGTCACGATATAAGATGGTTAAATCAGCCCACCTTTACCGACTTTTGTTTCACAGTCTGCACGTATCAACACATTTTAGTCATAACTTTCACCTTTGAGAATTTGTCAAACAAATCTGGACTAGATTTTGACATTTATGTTATCAACAGAATCACATTGTTTAAAATACACTGTTTAATTACTGGAGTATTTTTACTTATTACTTACCCTTTGCAGCCATTTTGTGTGTCCTAGTTTTATTTGTCTTTTGCTCTGACATATCTTTGTGTCGTTGGTAGGAAAGCATCTCTTTGTGTGTTTTGGTGGCTTCAATTTTTCTTTAGTTTTTTTTTAAATAGTTTTTTTATTAGTAGACCCATTCAGTAATCAATCCATGGTCAAATGATGGAGACATCATCGCTGTTCCTGCATCAGTACGATAACAAAGATTTGCAGGGTGAAAAGCATCAGCAGCAGATGGCAGCACAGACCTCAGATTTAACCTGCAGCCTGTGGTGGTGGGTCTGTGTTTTCTTTAAACTGAAATAAGATTTTGTTAATGATAAAGTGCTTACAAAACCACACATAATGGTGTTATGATCCTTCCAATTCATAAGTAGCTGCTTGATTGTGTCTGTCTCCCTGAGTGCCTGACCTGCTTACTAACTAACTGCTTGGGGGAGTGATGACTCATCTCCTACCAGTGTGCACAACATGGCATCAAGTATTTTATTCCAACACACTCAGACACACAGATGATTAACATTTAAAGCTTAAAGTAAAGCCATGACTCGTAACCCAAACATGACAACCTTGTTTTTACAGAATTATTTTCTGTGGCAGCATTTGTCATTTAGGTGGTGAAATCTCATTTGAGATGTAAAACTCTGGTTACACTAAGCATTAGTTTATTCTTGAGCTTGGGAATAGTATTTTGACAAAACCAAGAACTGAACCTCAAATACACGGCCCTCTTGCTAGCTGTGAACTTAGTAGCTATTTATATGTCATCCATAGTAGTTTCAGTTAGCTTCAGTGTGTATGGATAATGCACATCACCCTGTCAAACTACAAAGTAGACAATCTGTTGCACCATAGTACAACTCATCTCATCTTCTGACTGGACACCATACACAGATTGTTAATACAAGTGTGCTCTTTGAAATGAAACTGACTGATTTAAGAAGCAGGACATTTTACAGCATTACAAAAGAATTTAAGTTGCGAATGGCGCACATGAATTGAAGAGAATGGACCGAGAAGACATCTTCTTGCTGAACTAAAAGTACATGTTTTAATATTACAACAGAGGTGTACTTAGCCACATTTTATGTTTAACACGTTCTCTTGATTCCTTTTTGCTGTAATGCAATGATGGGTGGCTCTGTCATTGTCGATATTCTCTTTGCCAAATTTGAAGGCATTCCAGCTTTGTCCACTTCCTCCCGTGTGCTGACCATGAGAGATGGAGGAGAGAAAGATATAGAGAGAGAGACATTTCAACTGTTTGGATTCACTTTAAAATATGGCAAAGGGCCAATGGCAGAGCAGTAGGAAGACAAATTAAGTGAGGATCTTCCCAGCAGGTTGTCCTTGGACAGATTGGATGTGATTCTGTTCAACCTCTCAACATCATCCTGACACCAGTAGGACAGGACGAGACTCACAAGCTGCCACGGAGCAGATCACTGTACATACTAAGTATGTAAAGTATAAATCTACACACATTGAGTTTGTTTCTAACACAACTGATCTGCACTCAGTGGAGACTAGAACAGTGTATAAGTCTGTAAACTAGGTTTTCATCATGCTAGTTGTCATCATTGAGACAAGCCATTCGTTTTTCTGCGGTTCTCCTGGGAACCTTCATCCGTATTTATTAGCAACAGTAGCTACTAACACTGGAGTTTGTAGTCTCCTGGCCAGTGAGGAGAGGAGATGAAAGACAGGGTGGAGGGAGCCGAGAAATGATCCAAACATATGATTAAACTCACAGATTGAAAGCAAAACCAGACACAAGTGCTCTGACAAGAACTCACAATAATTTAACATAGTAGTACTTTGTTACTCTTATTACAGATGATCACTCTCTTGTATGACATTTTTCATGACACTGAGTGCTGAATTAACGACTAGATGTGTTGTCTTTGCACTGGACAGGTGAACAGTGGAGGCAGCATCACTCTCTTTGGCTGACACACAGAGGCCTCTTTCTCATTTCCCCGAGCAGTAATAAATCTGTATATCTGCCTTTTAGCAGAATTGTGCTGTATCTCTGACTTGGAGATGTCAGCATCAGACTATTGGAAATTATTATTGATCTTTGAAAAGTGATAGATCTTTTTCTTTCATATATGCAGACAGATTTTTACTATTATAGACATACTTACACATGGAAAGGGTGGTACTGATATTTGAATTAATGCCAACTTTTAAAGGGCAAAAATGTCACTGAATATGACCGAATCTTTAGAATTTTTTCATTGCAATTGTTCACCTCTTTCATCAGATAATAGCCTATTTCTTAGAACCACTTTTCTCTAATTCATAAATTCCCTGATGACAGCCTCATATAGCCTCATATGGTTCCCTTGACAGCAGAAAAAAGGTCTTCAATATGTCTGGCCTCTCTTGTAATTTGAAGTTAATAAAGAGACAATTAATGCGAGCTGTCCGCACAGTAACTGGAGAGTGAGTCATTCTACGAGTGGATCCACTTTAATTATGAAAACTTATGGACACCCACAGTGCAGCCCGATGTCCTGAGGTCCCAGGATTCTTAGGTGCTTAAAGTCTGTCGCCTCCTGAAAAAAATTCCTGTGAGGCCGTGATTGTTTTTCCATGACTCGTTCTGCAACAGCCTGGACTCGTGCCCGTTAAACAAAGGAGAAACAGCTTTAGGCTACTATGCCTTAAAGTTATTTACAGACTAAAAACTTTGAACTTTTGTTTTCTGTTTTTATTGATGTTAATTTCACTAAAAAAGTTTTTAGAGGAATAGTTTTAGAGAAGAAACACTTTCTTTCTTGCTGAGAGTTATCGGGTGGTGATGGTGCAAACAAAACAGGAGCAGTCAATGAAAAGATCATCTCAACTAAGTTGAAGTAGTGAAGCAGAGAATCTTTAATAACTTAACATTTTTATTACAGATTTATGTTGAATTGTTTTAATGTTGAAAAAAGCTGAGCCATTAGGTGTGTGTTTAATTTGTAAGCAAAGGTTCTCAGTGCCTGTAGCCCTGGGTTTTAGTAAGTTTCAGTACTCTATTCTATATTTTCACATTAATTAATACTGTAGACAGACTCAGGTGCACTCTCCCAGTTCCCGCTTCCTCTGCATTGATGTTCAGGCCAACTCTCTCTGCAAACCTCCAGATCCACCAACGCACCGCTGGGATGTGGAGAAAAGCTGGAGAATCCCTTTAACACTTGTGGTATTAGGTGTATGTTACTCAGAGGTGAACCCCTCTGAATGTTTTTGTATCCTGTTGAATTTTATTTTCTTGTTCTATATTTTTCAGTGTTGTGTATATGTAGATCCACAAATGCACATACATGCCGACAGATTTAGATGATAATTTTCATTTTTGTTCTCCTTATTTAAAACAAGACTAATGAATAAAGTGATTTTCAGAATGATCTAACAAACATGCATGAACTGTGTACAGACTGCACCACAGCATCTAAAAATACTTGAACTAATCACCTTTAATTTAATTCTTCTCAAACGTTGGCTTTGCAGAGAGTGTCTGAGCAGGAAGGACACCAGAGAGAACTTCCCTAATTTGGCATCTTAAATCTTAGTCTTGCACCATTAGTCATAGCGTGTGCTCTTTTGGGGATGTGTTAATATGGCAGAGTAAAAATGACAAAGGTAAACATTTATTAAAGCCAATTCTATTAGCACACAAAAGATGACTAAAAATCTCTAACTACATCAAGCCACTTACCTAATTTTAGTTTTACTGTGTTTTCTACTGTTTATACATCAATTAAAAATCTAATTTTGGTAAACTGTGTGCACTCTGAGCATGTGAGGTAAGCATCATCATTTATCTCCGAGTCACAGGCAGGCTGCAAAGTGTTTTCCAGAGATGGAAGAAAAAATGTATTTTTGTGAAATATGGCCTGGGTTGCTGGAGTGTCTGTGATGGTGAAACGCGTTGCTGGCAGTGTTTTTGTGTCAATCATCAAGAGGCACATGCTCATCCATAAAGTCCTTGCAGATGCTGGGTAACAAAAATCTGCACATAAATATGAAAATGCGCCTGCATAACCCCTAACACATGCTACGTTCTGTTTTTATTGTATATTGACATTTGAATGCTTTCACAATATTTTGCGATTTGTGATTGAAACATTGTCACGTGTGTGTAAAATCATGTCACAGCAGTGCTTCAGCGCATTTACTTGCCTCTGATGGAATTTCTGCCTCTTAGTATTTCTTCTGAGAGAACAGCGCGGAGAGCTTCTGTGTCCCCGAGGAGCAATTTAGTTTACACACTCAGTCAAATAACTACTACAACGATAAAAACAAAGGATAGATGATAATAAAGACTTGACTGATGACCCAAAGTATCTATCAATGACAGCCTTATCATATCTATATCTTTGTGAGAATAATGAGTGAGAGAGTAAAAACACCTCATAAAACACCTCACTGTATTGACCACTATCGTCAGAAACGGGTGGGGGCTTAGTCAAGTGGTACACAGACCTCGCTGACCAGCTGGTCTGGCTCGCCTCATCTCCTGCTCTGTTGCCTTGCCCAGCGATTCTTCTTCATCCGCTTATGGTAAAGTAATAACATTATACTAGGTCTGTTTCCAAAAGTTGTCCCTCCTATGCTTACTATTTCTGGAAATTGTGAATTTTAGTGTAGATGATCTTCTCCAGCCCTTCCTCTCCTCTCCTCTCCTCTCCTCTCCTCTCCTCTCCTCTCCTCTCCTCTCCTCTCCTCTCCTCTCCTCTCCT
>JAUYWH010000005.1:18078877-18128268 GCA_034779795.1 Ctenopoma multispine | reverse complement strand
ACACACACACACACACACACACACACACACACACACACACACACACACACACACACACACACACACACACATTTGCATTCACACACTTCATTTCTTTAAATATTCATTTCCGCCTGTCTGTGATGTTCTTTCTGGAGTTTCCTGTTCCCAGCCTCGCTGCTTCCCTGAGAACCGCCGTGTAGGAAGTGGCCATCTTGGCTTCTGTTCTTCCCTCATCTCCAACTAGTCACATTCCCACCTTAGAGAGACCCACAGAGATGGAAATAGCGATATGAACCTCTGCCATACAGGTTACTGTCCATTAAATATTAGTGGTTTCTGGATTCAGTTACAAAATAGTTGTTGCAATAGCTTTTTCCCAGATAATATCACCCTCTTTACTGTGCAACCCTTTTCACTAATAAACTCAGCATATTACTCTATTTCACAGCTGGAGGTTTCCCAGAATTTCTTCTATTCCCAGGGTGTTGCTAAGGAAGTTATGGCATGTTTTCCCCAACATAAACATGCAAATGTGAATTTGATCTGCACATTGCATTTCAGACTGGAAAATATCTACTTTTGTCAGACATGGTGAAGAATACTTAGACCTACTTTTGATTCTTGGGACACGTTTTAAAGATTCACACGTCAACACCGGGGAATTAATGTTGAAAAGTCAAAGAAGGGAAACAGAGGGGACGTGTCCGTCTGTGTAACTGATTTGGAAGCTTGACGCTAGTGAAAAATTGTCCACATGTCTTCGCAAAATATTTGGTTTTT
This sequence comes from Ctenopoma multispine, assembly GCA_034779795.1. NCBI lineage: Eukaryota > Metazoa > Chordata > Actinopteri > Anabantiformes > Anabantidae > Ctenopoma > Ctenopoma multispine. The sequence goes on along the minus strand of JAUYWH010000005.1, from coordinate 18,127,506 downwards.
AGCAAATGCTGTAATTGCATGCCCAGATATGTTGTATCTCTAGTGTCCTGACAACTGAAAAAATCAGCCACAAAATCAGTACACACCTGCTGCCAAGTCCATTCGGTAAAGGAAGAGACCTATTTATGACAATTTGGAATTACAAACCTATCTGTTGTTATTATGTATTATTTTAGTCAAAACTAACATATGTATCTGCCATTTATTCACTTTTATTAATAATCAAAACTAAAAACAGTGTTACACAATTTTTCTAATTAATTTCAAATTCAAACTAGAACTGCATCTGGCGTGAGCCTTTAAACCTTTACCTCTGCTATACATCTATTCTGAAACACGCAGATCGTAAAGCGGATTTTTGGAAAATCTCCTTCATCAGTTCTGCTGTCTGTGAGGTCTTTTCTACATGTTTTCTGTTTTTGCTCATAATTTGCTTCTTCCTTTCTTCTCCATCTGCTTTCTCCACTATTCCACAATATAATCCTTTCCCCCCATCTGGACCACACAACACCTTAGGTCTGCCCACCCCCCCTGCCCGTCAGTATATATAAAAATAACCCACTGTCTGCTTCAAGACCCTGTGCTGACAGCTCAAGGCTGTTCTCAGGCTTGTGTTTGTTTGTGTGCATATCTATGTATGTTTCTGTGTGTTAGAGTGAAGAACAGATGCTCTCGTAGCTTCAGGCTTGGTTTTCTCATTCTGGCTCTAAACACACCTATGCTATTGCTTTAGCCAACTCAAGACTGGAAGAGGGATGACGGGACAGAGGGAGAGATGGAAGGGCTGCAGGACAGAATAAAGTGTGGTATTGCTCAGTTGTAGCTTGGCAAGGACTTGAGATGTTGACTACTGGCTCAGTGAAATGTGCATTCTAACAAGCAATGTTTGTGTTGTTGTGTGTGGAATATCTGTAATGCAAAACACAAAGTTCATGAGTAATATGACACTCCAGAGGTAAAATGGACAGAAGAGCCATCTCAGATCTTGATCAAATGGTGAATTTGACTTGCAGTAACTTTACAAACTGTGTGAGGTGATTTATGACAGTAAAGTCTGCCCCCTCCTGTGATTAACAGGCACCTGTACAGCTGTGAGATCATCTAAAAAAGGAAAAGGTAAGACAAAAAAAAAGTTCTTCCTAAAAACAGTAAATTAATTCAAAAGGAGTCAGTGGAAATTTGTATGCAGTGTTTTCACACTGTATAATGTTATATAATACTAATAGCGATTCAGTCATAATCACTATTAGTACTATATACCTTCCTCTCTCCCTATGAAACACAATACATTTTTTTTAAGTAGGACTTTTGGAATGATTTTCACCCATGTCTACTGAAAGGCGTCTTCAAAACAAGCACAGTGTGGACACCTGTTATAGTGCTCATTGTTACTTATAACGGGCTTTGTTGATGTTGATGATGCTCAAATGGAAATGCTTCACGGCCTCTTGGCAGGTGTCTCTTCCTTCCTAAAAGCAGTTGCCACAGTCCGCCAAACACACACACACACACACACACACACACACACACACACACACACACACACACACACACACACACACACACACACCTGATCTTGACTCAGTTTTGGGAATCTGCTGGACCGTGTGGTGGCTTGTTTTTATTTAAAGAGGGTACATGCTTCCAGTAAACCAGTGATCTCATACATCTGGTTGATGGTGAAATTGTCTCTAAGAGCTGGGTTTCGAATCAAAGCAAAGCGTGCGTTTTAGCCAGCCAGAGAAATGTAGACATTAAAAACAGGTAGAGGAAATACAACTGTTAAAGAAATGAGAGGGGCTTTAGTCAACCATGAGGAATATTGTGTTTCTATGAAAACCTTATTTTTAGAGCAGCCAGTCACAAATAGCCACTTGTACCTGGTAACTGATTATTCATCAAGCATCACTGCCTTTAGTTACTGTTGCTTTGCAAGTCAAACTTTATGCTCTGCCAATAAGCACGTGTTGTTTACAGCAATAACAGATTCATCATTTGAAATTAATCTTTAATCGATTAATGTCAGTTTTGCTGGCTGACATTTCACCTGTTGCTATCTAGTCAACTAAGGTTATGTTATGACCATAAATGAGTAGATGGCACTAGGTTGTTCTCACCACAGAGTAGGCCAGGCTGGACCTATGTTCTTATACTTGGAAATTTCCAGATTAACTCCATAAACGGCCTTTAGATAAAAACCTGTGGCAGTTTCAATCTCTCTTCAGGAACCCAGAAAACAATCTTGTGCTCATCAGCACTCCACAACAATCCCAAATCAAAGGTCCTCTAGCAGAACTTTTAAAAACACAACTTTCTAATAAACACAATGTACAGTTGAGTGATTGGTGGTTGGGGGAGGGAACCATTATCTCATTTCACCTGTCAATTACTTCGTGTCGTACATTTTCTAAAGTATTGGAGTTTTAAAAAAGAAAATAACACCACTATTCCACCTGCTCATTGTAGAACTCAGAGCACTTACAGCTCAGTAAGTTTAAACACTGTCAGCAAACCCGAACTGGGATATCAAGCTGTTCATTTAAGAACATATTAAGCCCAAATTTGTGTTTTTTTGCATTCCTGTTATCCCTTGAGATTCTCAGCTCATCTCTTTTTTTTCAGACAGAATAATTGAGTCTCCACCAGACCACTGCTGCAGATAAGAAGGTATATCAATCTTTCCATCAGTCTGTCTTCATACACTTCCCACCCTTCCTCCCTTTGGAGTTACAGCTAGTGTTTACAAGTTCACTGCTAAAGAGAAAATAAAAGAGGAAACTATACAGCAGTCTCCTGCATTGCATGCTTTGTAAACCTAAATATCCAACACAACCTCCTCTGTGAGGGTGATTTCAACAGAATGGGCATCATCTCTGAAAGATCTGCCACATCTGCCATGTACACCTTTGACTTGTAGTTAAAATAGACACACAGATAACATATAGGTTTAGTGGAACTAAATATTGCTTTATTGCTTAGACCTTCCTGAGACTTTAAATGATGTGTTTCACTGCAAATACTGCAGCCTCAAGAATGGTCATACATGAATCAGGCTTCACAGAAATAGATTAGAAACAGACTTACTGCCGAATTTTCTCTTGGTGAGTTGGTGCATAAGTAATAATGACCAGACAAACAAGTCACACACAAAAAGTCTCATTCAAGTAAATCCATTATCTATTGTTTTTTCTTCAGGAGATTTGCTAATGAAAAAGAAAAACTAAAAAAGTAACACCAGCCATGCAGCTAAACTAAAAGGCCAATGGCAGTCCTCAAAAGGTAATGAAGGTGGAGGAGCGATAGGTTAAGAGAAGGGGAGGGGAGGTGGAGAGAAGAAAATGTGAGATCAGGCTCAAATCTGTGGGGAAGCGGTAGCTTGGGTCGGACGAGTTCACAGATGTTATAAGTGCTAATCTAATCTTTATGCCAGGCCTTCCCCCTCCTCTTTCTTTTTCTTCCTCCTCGCTCGGTCTCAGTTTTTTTTTCTCTTCCTCCTTTTACTTTTTTGTAGGGAGGCTGGAAAGGCTGTGGCCCGTGTTAATGCATCTCAGGAGCATCATGTACTGCTGCCGCTTGGTGATGGGGCCTATTTATTCATGTGCCTGTTATCAGCCCTGTTTTCAGAGTCACACATGTGCAATTGTAATAAAAGAGTTTGGAACTGGGAACAAGTATAAAGAAAAATAACCTTGTACAAAGGTAGACGAGATGAAAGGGGGGTGAAACATCCTGGGGGGGGGTTGTCTTTGCTTTTTTAAGAATATTACCCATGGTGACCGTTCATCAAGTTCAATGACCATGCGTTTGCACACTCTGACACTTTACTTGTTATTTAAGGTCTGCCAAAAGTGTTTTGCATTGGTGTTATATGGCTCTGATACTGGAGGATGGGGGGTTATAACGACCTCTCTTGTTCTTTAAGCTAATAAATTTTGGGCCCTACTTTGAGTTTGAACTCATTTCCTCCCCTTGTCACCCTCTTCCTCGATTTTTCCTTTTACATTTTCTGCCTTCCTCCCTCTTGTTGCCTGATAGGAGGGAGACTTTATGTCAGACAGCGGCTACATTGAAATACACTGACAGCTCCCACAGATTCAGCGGATATACTCGCACAGGAGTTAATCTTTCTGCACAGAATCTAACAGCAAACCCAAATCCTGTGGTTTAAGCCTCTTCCTCCTGACACGCTAGACGAGAAAGGTCACTGCCAGAAAAATCCCCCAGGTCACAAAACCTGGAAATCTAGCCAGAGATTAGAAGTACATGTGGACGTGTGAGAGGAAATAAAGCACTGAATAATTTTTTCTTTATGATGACATGAGTTGCTATAGGGTCACCATTTCCACACGTTGATTTTCACTTTCTATCTATGTCACTTTACTTTTCAATTCATTTTACTTTCCTTCTGATTTAATGGATTCCCCGTTGAGTCTGATGTTTGCTTTCTGTGTTGTCTCGCGGTTATTCCTACCACTGACTCCTGGTTACTGATGGTGAAACGCTCTGAATGTGCAAGTCATAAAATACACCATGATGAGTCAGATCTGGCAACTGCCACCAAAGCTCCAATCACTCACATCCTTCTGTCACTCCTTCGCCCCTTGCCCTTCTCTCTCTCCCTTTTCCTGTGTGTGCTGCTAAACATCTGGAGAAGAGCGATATGCTTAAAGTAAACAGACCAGCAGCTGTCCACCAGCTTCTCTCTTTCCCCTCTCCAACTCTCCCTCCCTTCATCACTTGATTCCTCCTATTTCTCTACCCATTTCTTCACAGGCTCTGTGACAGTTTCTGTTTCAGTCATCCCGTCCTCTCCTTGCTGTTTTTTTCCTGTCTCTTGGCTCATCAACATCAAGCATCAGTGATGAATATGTTTATGCTGCTGTTGCCCTACTAGTCTGAGCCTTGTGATCTGAATGATTGAGGACACCAAGAACTCGGGATGAGGGATGGTTTTGGATAAGAGCAGATTTTGCTTATGGCATTAAATAGTTTCCGGGGATGTCAACAGAGCAACAAACAAGATCCAAATATGCCTACATTGTTAAAAGGAAGTCTGAAGGAGCAATAAAAAAAAGACATAAACACTTATATAATCATGGTAATCAGGAATATTAAATAAATGTTTCACTGAGCACTGTTTACATGCAGAACTCAAAATGTGGAAGATTCAAAATTCACAAATGATTTATCAAAATGACCAATCATGGCCTATCACTAACATTTCAGATGCTGATATCCGCTCAGTTTCAGTAATGACAATGCCACCACATTAATGCCTGTGGTTAATCTAGACATTTTAATGTGTTTTTATTTTTTTTACACATATGAATTGTATGGTCAATTCTGACCCCAACTTTTTCTCATAATCACAGCACAGATGGTTACCTGGCTCATGCACAAGAGACCTCACCTGGTTTTGTAAATTACACCATTTACTATAAAAGTCTTGGATAAAACCAACATTAAACTATCCTTCCACTGAAGACCAGAAAGTTAAAAGTGGCATCTTCTGCAAATAACATTTCTGCTGATATTAGCAAAGGTGCTGATGCTGACACATGCTCGAGCAACCAGGGAAAGTTTGTCAACAGAGCAACAGCAGAAAAGTTAACAAAGCCATTGCTAAGTGGACGTAATCAAAATGTATTGACAGCACTAATAATATAGTGAAGCATAGACTGTAAACTTATTTATCTAGTTTCTGACAATGCAGTTACACCTATTTGGGGAATTAGGAGGTAAATTGTAAGTTGGAAAAATCTCACAAGGTCTAAATCACTGCCTCAGCATATGTCTATTTAAAATGAAGAGGGGGCTAAAAAGAATAGCCCCCCTCCTTCAGTATTTCCCTGAACACATGCCTCGAGTGTCGAAAGCAAATCAGAAGTGGTGAGAGAAGGTAGGAATAGCAGAAACAAGGGATGCAGTGAATGCAATTTCCATTCAAGCAGCGACAGAATCCACATTGTGAAACACCTGTAAAAACATAATTTGTCATCCTGTTAGGGAATGAGAGGAGGGAAGATGAAGATAAGATGAAGACATACATGAAGAGACAGACAGGAGAAAGTACAGGACATGCAGATTCTAAACCGGTATCTATTTTGATTAAAATGTTATCTGGTGTTTGGGAATGTTTTCAATCAGAAACAACTGACAGCGATGAATAACATCAGACCTTTATACAACCTGTGGACTGCCACATTATATGTGAACAGAGTTTGAGAAAAACTGGCAGAGAGGTGGGTGGACACGTCATCCCTCCCTGGCTTCGGGGGTCAGTGTTCTGGTTCGTGATATGCCTGCTTCCGGCTGGCCTGCCTGACGTTTTGACGTGATGCACCTGCCTCACTCTGTGACCCAGAGGTCCAGTTTTGCTCTCTCAGTTTCAGCATGAGTTTGTCTTTGAAGCTCAGAGGCAAAAACCAAAACCCTCACTATCTGTTTTATGTGTTCCAGACTGAAACCACCAACTCAGCAGCAGCAGCAGCACAACTGGTAGATACATCCACATCTGCTACAGTGATCTGGGACACTATTATTTTATTGTGGGACACACTATATGTATCGAACTGCAATTTAGTGTTCTTGAGGGGTTACCATGATTTAAAACTGTTTCTGATGTACAAAGGGTTATCTTGCAGCCATTAAGGGTCTGTGACCCCGGCAGTACATGTAATGCAATTTTGCTGCTGATATATAACTGGGATCGTGGCTTTTATTTATCATTATTGTTTATAAAAGCCACAGGCACACGTTTGTAGCTGTGCCTCTTTGCCAAACCCACATATTTTCACAAATAGAACTGACGTTGCCTCAAAAATATATGGCAAGTGTTTTGGAACAAGGGGACATTTGTGATTTGTGGCAAAGCAGAGGGGTATTTCCACATGTCTAAGCTGTTCTGTATAAATAACCTCGTTTTTTATGTAAATGTAATTGTCTGTTGCTGGTAGTAATAAAAGTATGGTTTAGATTGGTATCACTAAATGTTGACATATGGACAGTGGGTGGGTTGGCTGTATAGTTGAACCAGAAGTTAGTCCAACAGTCTGACTGGGAGGTGGGAGTATACTGCAGAAGACACCAGGGATGAACAAGTCCGCCCCCACCTGTCCTCGTAACCTTTGTCTACACTCAGACTGCACTGCACTGAACTCCATGAAATCCCCACGCCTGCCATACATGTATGACACGCACACTGAACAGATGTTAGTAGTATGCGATATCAAATGACTGGGACATGCTCCAGAGTTCAAATGAAGCACTGATACAGTGATCTGATACAGACTGGAAGAGCAGAATCCAGAGATCACATCCTCAGTGTTGTTTCTGGGAATTTTAATCTTTTACATGACCCATATATAACATATACAATCACATACTGTCCAAATTACGCACAGTACGTTTTTCAAGCCTAATTTAAAAGAATATGATTGTATTAGGTTAAAAACATGAAATATAGTACAGCCACCACACTCTTCCTACTACTAATAAGAATCATTAAGTGTCTCTTAAAGAACGGTATTATAGGGAAAAGCTTTGAAAAAGAATTTAAACAACAGAGGGAAGGCTCGCTGGCTCCTGGTCCCAGAAGTAAAATTCCCATTATATTTTCCACAGACAATGTGAGGTGACTTCTATGGATGGTCAGGAAACTCTCCTGGCTGAGTCATCAGAACAAAAGTTTAAAAGCTGTGTTAAAAAGTATATGGTTCTTTGATAAAATAAAAAAAAGTCAAAGGTAGAAGCCAGGGAACATAAATTGTGGTGAGAGGTTTACCTCAGAGTTTTTTCTGACCATTCATGTCCAATCGCATATCTAAAAATGTTGTTGTGTGGTACACTATTGCCAAAAAGGACCTAATGCTGTTGAGAAAAATGTTATTACCTGCAGCTTAAATTATTAGAGTTTTGGATTTTGGGTAAACTTTAGATTAAAAATAATAGTATTGTGATTTATTTACAGCTGTGATCACAAATTATTCTGAATTCATTAGAGCGTATGGTCCTTTGTTTAGCTTGGTGGTGGCAGCATCATGCTGTGGGAAGGATTCTGTGCAGCAGGCCCTGGAAGGCTTGTGAATGTAGAGCATACAGATAAATACACTAAAATGTGGTTAAATCCAAGAGGAAAAATCTGATGCAGTCTGCAAGAGAACTTAAGTGATTGGCTGTCCAGCAAGAAAATGACCTCCAATATACAGCCAAGGTTAGACAAAAGTTCAAAATAACAATGTTAATGTCGCGGAGTGGCCAAGTCAGAGCACAAACCTCAATCCAAAGACAGTTTGTGGCTGGACTTGAAAAGGGCCGTTTATTCACAATCCCCATGCAACCTGACAGAATCTGAGCTGTTATGCAACGAAGAAAACTGCAGTGTCCAGATGTGCAAAGCTGACTGAGACTATCCACATAGGCTCAATGCTGTAACTGCTGCCAAAGGTGCATCTACTGAATACTGACTTAAATGCTTTTTCAATAATTTATTTTCAGATTTACATATTTAATCAATTTGGAGTCTCTTGAAGTCATCTGTTGTCACTTTGGCATTAAAATAATCTTTATTTGGTTGATCAGCGTAATAAAAGTGACTATGGTCCAGTACTGTTAAAACGCTGTTAAAAAGTTTAAACCTTCAATGGTACGTGAAAACTTTATATAGGTCAACCTGCAGATGGTACCACACTCTACAAGACCACTGCTGTTGAGCCTTAAACAGAATGCACGCCTGACAAGATAAGCCTGGTCATATCCTGTCTTTGTGCTCTACAACCTCACCCTTGAGAAGTAAGGAGAAGGAGAGAGCTAAACGTGTTAGATTTGCGATAAAGGCAGTGAACAGCCTTGATGAAGGCAGAGGTCAAGGTGTGATGAGCTACCTGAGTTTGTCTATTCCACTGCACATAAGACACCAGAACACAATGAAGCAAGAAGTGACCAGTCTAAGCTTCCTTTTTTTAAGAAATCAGAGGAAATCTCCTCATAGTTTGCATTCCATATAAACAATCAAAATTAGTGTAACTTTTGCAGAACATTTAATCCCCTAAATGTTCTTTTTCCCTTAAAGTTATGAAAATGTATCAGAGCACTCCTGTCAGTAATAATATGGAAAAAAATCAGACAATCATACAAGCTTTCAACAAAACAGGTGCCAGGACAGGACATTTTCAGAAATCAGTGACTTACTTTGCAATCCAATCAGACGCACACAGTAAGTAGGGGTAGAGTGGGGGGGGTCACTTCTCTTAATTCATCATGTTGGACAAATACACTGTTTATTTTCTAATCTAGTACCTGGGATAAGAAGGAGTTGATGGTCAGGTTGACAGAGAAAGAAGCTTCACATTAAATCTGTGTGGTGATGAGCAGGTAATTGAGAAAATGAGATAAAAGCGAGTCAAATGGGGTGCCGAAAGAGGAGAGATTCAGTATATAAGTCAAGAAGGAAGGGTTGTAGGTGAAAGAATGAATAAGGGTCATGGAGGAAAAAAGGTCAGAGGCTATCACTCAACCACTACGTGAACAATGATGTGTCACAGCCCATGAGATGAAAACTACTGCCGCTAAGCTAAAGCGTTATCTGCAAAACCTGTCATGAGGCACATACCATTTGTGAACATCATACGAGATGATAGATCTTATGTGCACATCTTTATCTGCTTCCTACACACAGAAAATTCCAGCTGTGTGCACATTGGTCTGGGTAGTTTCCCCCAACAGCACAACAGCTGGCCAGTTTCTCACTGGACGTGAGTAACACCGTGCAGACAGACTGGTAGCACTGTGCACACTGCTCTGGTTTTCTTCCAACATTGGCGATCAAAGTTTGGTTATGTTACAATGCTGATGACCCCCGTGATGCACACCTGATGCCACTGCAGCATTCACAGGAACCAGCACCAAGTTATCCCTCAAACAACAAAACTGTGGACAAACTAATATATGCTTTCTGCGCCTGACGCCTCTACGGGTTTTCTAGTTCTCTTCATTCTTTTTTGTGTATTCTTGTGTGCAGGTTTGCTAAAATACAGAAAGACATGCATTAGATTTTATTCCATTTTTATTCAACATGTCACAGAGGTGTCATTTTTTTATAGTTGGATGAAGACTGATTGTTGATTGTATTAGAGGTTAATATTTGTACCACTATTATTGCTAAATCATTCAACTTGGATTAAATTTTAGAACTTGTAAACAAACTCTCTTCCACCACAGAATCAAACTGAATTGGCTGCATCTGCTACACTGTGAGTGCTAAGTGACCACTTTGATGTGTTGAAGTTGCCCCATGGGGTTTTCCTATAAACAGGGAAAAGGTATACGGTAAGCACATTCAGACAACAACGATCAGAGACAGAGCAATAAAAGGTTACTCTCTAACTCATGCAAACAAGTCACACCTTTTCTGTGTAAACCAGATCACACTCTGTCCTCTGTCTACTCTGCACTCACCTCTAATCTGCAGCGAGCTGGTCCATCTGGTGGTGGCTGACGGGACAGGACTCTTCTCAAACAGCCATGAATGTAGAGGTCAAAGACCCGACTGCTGATTTGGTTTGACCTTTCTGCCATCTGGGATCAGAAACATATGTGTGCTATCTACAGGGGTGTTGTGGGACGTGATACGGTGGTTCTTCAGCAGTGCAGAGATGACATTTCCTCTTGCTTTTAATTCAGCCACTGTGGCAACGATTTTTATGTTCTTGAAGACATTTCACCTTCCATCCAGAAGCCCTCAACAGTTCTGACTGACCGGCTGGAGTAGCAGGTTTATAAACACAGTGAGACACAGTGCGAACGACTTTGAAAGCGCCTGGGTAGTGATGAAAGAACTGCATTGTAAGTGGGTGAGAGATTATGTCTTAGGCCACCGCTCCTCTGTTTAACTAGGACTTGTTCTAGACAGTTCCCTTTTCAGAATATGAGCATTTCTGTCCTCAGAGGAGTGGCCCTTGGATTTCAGATGCAGATGGACTGCTGTGTCTGGTCCTGAGCAGCTGGCTCTTCTGTGTTACAGTATACAGGCAGAAAGATCTGCAGTCAGGTCTTTGGCCTCAACATTTGTGTGTATTTGAGCTGCTTCAGTAGGAGGTTATGACAAGTCATTGTAGACTGAGGAAACATATATGTATATATGAGAGGCATAAAAAAGGAAGCTATGGACGATGCAAAGAAAAACTGACAAGACAGCTGTGCTGTTTACTTAGTTTATTAGAGGTATATTGTCAAACATTTTACAAGCTGTTGCTTAAATGTTTCCATGTAGAGAGAAAAATGCAACACTAAAAAACAATTACTAAGCTCAGCAGAGAACACTTTCAGAGCCCCTGTTTGGAAGGCACTAAAGTCCCAGTTTTAATATCAGCTTCCTTTTTTTTCTTGACACATGCAGACACAACTAGCAAAGACACCTGTTGTTACACACTTCAGTAGCTACAATACACAGAGCTTCAGTTGAATTGTTAGTTGAGCTTTTAAAGGCAACGCTACTTAAGTCTGCTATCATGTTGATCATTGATAAAGTGGGACATTGAAGTAACGCAGACTGTTAATTCAGTACACTGAACATTTCTACAGATGTAAAGTTAACTCTAACTTACTTCATGTGGACGAAAGGTTTTCAGTTTTTGCTCTGTTGAGTGCAGTTATCTTAAATATTTTCAAGATTAAATACACCATATTGCTGCTATTTAAATACACCATGTGTCTTATAAGTTAGAATTGCCATACAGTGGAATTATGTATAATCACAAGACAACCATCACTTGTATTTTCTTCATGTCTGCAAAAGAAATGTACAAAAAAAGTCTGTTTTTTTTTAAATAATAGTGATAGCAGTACATTCAAACAATAGCATAATAGTTCCTCAGCATTATTGTTTTAAATAGCTTGTGATCTAGGGGTCATTATATTAATGCTCATAAAAACAGATGCCTCCTACTTCTTGGTTTAAATATTGCAGACACAACACTGTCACACAAAGTTTAAATGCCATGCTGGTGCCGTTGTCGTATTGCTAATGATGTTGATTTTCAGTAAGTCCATCAGAAAGATACAGATTTGTGTAAACTCTGCTCCAGAGCTTAAAATACTTGTCCACAACTGCCTAATCTCAATGCTTACCATTCGCTCTGCCCACCATCACGGCTAAACACGAGCATGTGCCTGTCAGACAATTGTGTGAGAGTGAGATGAGTGGAAAACACATTGTGATGTTAAAGCGCTGGCTTCTTATGAGAGAACAAGTAGCCTGTCACTTGATGTGTAGCTGCATCATGGCTAAATGGAAAAGGATAAAAGTAATTTCTGGCAGTTTATTTGTGTTTTGATGATATTTCAGCTTGGACATCCTCCTCTGCATTATTACCTAATCATTTATCCAGATGTGACACAGATTATTTCTGTTTCCCTCTCTCTTTGTCTTTCTCTATCTATGTCTGACACTTGTCTTGCTACTGATAATGATATATCTGTTCCCTCAAATCCATTCTGTCCACCCATCCTTCTTATTCTGCTGCATCTGTCTCTTTGATATGAAACGATTTCTGTATCTCTTCTCACAATCTATTTTTTCAAGCTTCTCACTTTCTCTTATTCCCTCGTTGCTGCTCGGCTAGCGTTTTCTGGGTGAATTTCCCATTAACGGCAGCCACAGCCCTCCACCACCATGTCCTGGTAATTCTTCAGCACCACTCTGTCTTGAGAGTCCAGGTAGAGCAAGGCGATGGGACTGAGCGAGGTGGGGACGCAGCAGGCCCGGGGCACAGCTCCATTCACAGAGTTTACCAGGGTTTGCACCATGGCGTGGCTAGAAGAGTTCATGTGGTCGGCCAGAGGAAAGCGACACTCTCCCAGGCAGAAGAAGGCATCATAGCCACTTGGTGCAATGATCCACTTGTGCCAGCCCACATCGTTGAAATCTACGTATAGGGGATGACGGCGGCATCTGTTGCGGGAAAGACGTTTCAGTTTTGCAGCCCGACCACCATTTCTTTTCACCCTTCCACGTTCGCTCCAATTGACACTACCTTTATCGACCACCCGGCCCTGAACTGTATACTCTGATTTTTTGGCCCTTCCCCAGTATTGGTCTTTATTGAGAACCTTTCCTTTTGTCCCTTTTCTTCCTCTCATCCTCTGGCCCCCACTCTGGGTCCTCCTACCATGTTTAACTAAAGGCTCCCCGCGCCCATCATGACTATAAGTCACCAAGAGAGGTCTCTCCTGGGCCCAGCTGTGGTCGTCCTGCCCCACAGACCTGCATACCCTTAAGTGTCCCTCTTTGTGTTTCTTGACCGCCTCTTCACTTGCAGCAGGGGAGAGTCTCTGGCCTGTGAGCAAGGAGGTGCTGTTCTCAGGCTTAACCTCCAGGAGGAAGCCCAGGCTGCCACTCCTGGCAAGGACCTCATGGACGAGCTTTGCACTTAGACTAAAAGCTTCCCAGAAACCACCTGTTTGATGACTGTGGAGGCCGGTTGTGAGTAATCTTGTCTCCAGCAGGGTGGGCTCAGGGTCTTCATGGCACTCAGAGAGGTATAAGTTTAGTCTGTGGGATCCCGGGCCGAGTGAGGCTCTGTCACTTCGAAGAAGTCGAAGCTCAGCTGAGAGCACCCTCTCATCCTGAGGGATGGAGGAGATATTGAAGAAGATACAAACTCTCTTATGATCCTCTGTTACAGGTCTGTCTCCAAGGGGCTCTAAGAGATAAAAAAGCCATCAGCTTAAATTTGGTAATTTGCTAGATCTTTCAAAAGCAGGAATATTGTGTAAATATTTGCCATCATAAACAAATAACATAAGTGAAAAGGGTAGTTCATGTTGACAGCCCTGTGCCCCTCGACCTTTCCTGCAAGTCAGTTAGTTTTAATATTTTGAGTAATTGGAGGTTTGTTTGAGAATTTTATGCCCATGGGAGGCAAGTTGCTCAGTGGGTCTGCAAACTGGAGGTGTGGTCGAGTGGTTCAATTCCCAGTCCGGCTAGGCTACATGTACATCCTTGTATAAGACACCAAAACCCTGGATTAGGGCTGACGTACTGTCTGGCAGTTGTCCAAACAACAATTACCCCAAAGGAATTATTAAAGTATTATGCTCATTAGTATCATTCATTTCGTTATGACGAACAATATCAACTGATACCATCTTTGTTGGTATTAGTATGTTCTTGTTCTGTAGGTTGACTCTAGTGAATTTCCTCTGTGCTACTCTGGAAAAAGGACTTAAAGCCCAAGAGGCTGTACAGACATTTAAACTCTGATGTGAGCGTCCTGATTAGATTAAATGATTCCAGGTGTGTTTATCACTTTCTCAGGAACAGTCAGGAATCTCCAGTCTTTGCCCATTCATGTGTTTCTGATAATAAAACCATTAACTACGTAGTTTACATAAGTTATAAGTATAGTTAGTAAGAACTTTAATGGCTTCAGCTCTTCTGGGAAGGTTGTTCACAAGGTTTAGTGTGTTTATGGGAATATTTGAGCATCCTTTCAGGAGAGTGAAGTCAGGCACTGATGAAGGCCTGGCTCTGCTCTAATTCAGTCCAAAGGTGCCGGGCTGTCGGGTTGAGGTCAGGGCTTTGTGCAGGCCAGTCAAGTTCCTCTGAACCAAACTCATCCATGTCCTTATGGACATTGCTTTGTGCACTGGATTCATTAATTTGGAGACCTGTTCCAATACTTTTTGCAATATAGTGTAAGTAATATTTAATGTGTTGTAGCTGAGAAGAGGATGCTGTTCAAACTCCTCTCAATCTTGGACAATCACTCTCACCCACTACACAGTGTCCTGGCTGGACAGAGGAGCACATTCAGCCAGAGACTGAGGAAATGAGATCCTTTCTGCCCAATGCCATAAAACTGTACAATGGGAGGACAATGCTCATAATCATTATTTATGTCATATTTAAGTGCCCTCTCCATGCCATGCACTACATTTCACCCCTGACTATCATTGACCTATGTTTTAAATTATTTTTGAGTTTTTTATACTGTGCATTCTGTGTATTTCTGTATTTTTGTATTGACTATTTGTTTTGGTATTGATCTTTTTCTGGTTGTGGTTCTTTTCTTTCCTTTTGAACTGAGATCAGCTGCAACAAGGCAAAACAATTTCTAGAATTCTGTAGTTTAATAAAGTTGTTTGAATCTTTGGATGTGACAGGACACCTGCAGGGCCCCCTTGCAGGTTTGTCCACTCATAATCTTTGCAGTGCAGAGTCCAGTCCAAATTCCTTTCAATGTCTAAGTATGTTATGACGCATTTAGCAAGAAGAATCTGTCTTATCTAAGAGTGCACACATGAATTTCATTTAGTGTTTAGATTGCTAAATGTTGAGTCACAACAAACACCTGGTACTGTCATAAATATGATCTTTATTCTATGACTGATAAAAAACAGAATGCATGAACAATTTTCCCTTACCAGGTGTCAAAGGGGCGATCTCAACTAAATATATAAATTTTATAATAAATATATTTTGTAAATCGCATATTTTCATTACCTTTTCCAATAATAATAATAATAATAATAATAATACAATAGAAAACATTCACAGTATAGCGTCATGATGTAGCAGCAATCTTACCATTGTGGTGAAAGCTGCGTATGGTGTTGGCTTGCTGAATGTGCTGACTTGGGAAGCTAAATGAAGGGTCCTCCACTAGATGGTACTGCTGCTGGTGGAAGCGGTAAAGATCCAAGAGGTACTGGGGTACTGGCACTCCAGGTTGAGGGTCTGGCTGTGACTGCAGACCCAGTCGGCTCAGGAGGAGACTCTGGATGGTCAATGCCAGGTTGGGCTCGAGGGGGGAACCAGCTGCTGGAAGTGACGAGGAGGAAGGCGCAGGAGACACACTGCCATGGTAGATTTCCCTGGTGTCTCCACCCTGGCGACCAGACGAGGCTTGAGGTAGCAGCAGGACCATGAGGAGCAGGAGGTTAGCAGGGAACATGGTGGATCTGGGGGAAGATAGGGAGGTAAGGAGAGAGGATTGGAGGACAGGTGTCAAGTAGAAACATAGGAGGAAGTGGTAAATTGAAGAGAGTGTGGACACAAAAAAAGAGAACATTCTGTCCTTTTAAATGTAGGCACTTGGAATTAAGTTGTCCAAGCACATTATTGTATTGAATTATAGTATATCATTGAAGTTTTGGTTGAGAAATCTACAAAAGACATGATTCCTAAGAGATGCTTCTGGTCTCTGTATATCATACTTATGTCTTCTATTTCCTGGACACACTCATTTCTCATTAGTCGTCAGCATTCATGTGGCATATGCTCAAGAAATTTACTGTCCACATATCCACGTAACGTTATTTGCTTGTTACTCCTGGTTGTAGAAACTGTGATACTATGTTTCCTCTCTGTTAATTTAGTCCATAAATGTAATAGGAAACCGAAGTAGGAGCAAAGAAACAGTGTCTGTATTTTGTGTCTGTAATTTATTAATTATCTGAGTTTTTGTCTGAAAAACCCAACGTTAATTATAATCTTTCAAATCATTGGACACTGTGCTACTGAAACAGTTAGTGGGTTTTATGATATAGCAGTATGACTAGGAGAAGAAATTATTTAAAGAACTGATAAAAGTTAACCTCAAGTTACAGATAATTTCACTTAAAAGAATTGTACCTGTGGGTGCCCAACATACAGTATTGGTTGATTAATTTCAACTGATCATAATAGAAAAACTGTTTACACATTACTGTAAACAGTTTTGGTTCTTGTATAAACAGCTGCCAGTTTAGTCTGATATCAGGGTATAGATTTTGGTGGAGGATCAGCTATGTTTGAAAGTGTTACACTCTAGCAGTTATTGCTCATTGACTTTGGACTTCTGCAAGGCAGGAAGATAATAGCACTTTTCTGGAAGAATATAGACATACCCTCAATAGGAATGTTTGGAGAGACTGACGTATATTGTCAAAAGGAAGGAGAAGAGCTTTGACATGAAAACTATGAACTATACACTCATTCCCTTTTCCTTCAGAGGGTATGTGCATTATACAATATGTTGATATTAAAGTATTAATGTTTCTATGCAAATATGTGCAAATGTCTCTGCCACATAATTACATATCTGTATATCTTGTATGTTTGATGCAATACCTTGTTTCACAGCCAAAATCTGCCATAAACATGCAAACGAAAAACAAAATATGTGTGTCACTCTCATGTTTTCTCCCTGCCTGCATCATTCATTTTGAACAAGTATCTACAGATGCCACAGCAGAGTTTCTTTATCTTAACTTAACAATGCTGACTCAACAAGTGTCCTTCCATGTGTTTGCTTCATACAGAAAACACAAGCACAGACAGGGTTCACGCGTCTGTAGTGCAGGTGTTAATAACTGAGCTAGTAATTAGAAACCAGCTAATTCACAGCCTTCTTGAACTGAAAAGGTTGAGGTCAGAGCAAAGGAGTAAAGGTTGACCAGTCAGGGACAACACAATCTGCACTGCAAATAAACTAAAGTGCTACACAATAAAGAAAAATAGAAAAGAATCAGATACCTGTTGTCACCCTTGACAAATGTAAATTACTTTTTTTAAGAGCATGTGGATCTAGATCTGTGTCTTAAGGAAGAGCTGACATTTCCCTCTCCTCTATCTCTTTATCTAATCTTGCTAAGGCACAGAGAATCGATTAGGCCCTCTACAGCAAGATAACACACGTGTTTATGGCTGAGCGAAAACATAATGACACTGTAATGGCTGCTAATCTTACCACATTGTCAGAAAAGGGGTTAAAAGAAGGTCACAGGTGTGAAGGTGTATATATTTTTATGCTTGTGTGGTTGTGTATATGTGTGTTGTTCGTGTGGTACGTGGTTCAAAGAGCAGGCCTGGGAAAATAAGCCACCTCCAAGTGTGGGATTGTTGCTAGTCGTCCATTAAACCCTGGCAGCCCCACCCAGAGCTGTTTCACCTGAGGCTACACAGCAGAGGACAATTACAGATTAGACACTCTGCTGGACAGCCTCTCCCATACACCACAGAGGCTTGTAAAGCTGATTAAGGACAACAACATCACCTCTCTCCTGTACTTTCCTCACCTACAAAACCACCCAGGTGAGTCTGAGGTTCAAAGGTTGTCGTCACACAGTAGGGTGTGCCTCAGCTTGTGCGAGGAAGAGGAACACGTGAAAAAAGAGAAAGAGACAGCGAGCAGAGGCCAGCGTCCCCTGCATCACTTTGACATACATACACCCTCTATCTTCTCCCTGGGGGCGTCTGTGTTGTGACTGGTTCTATCTAATTTAAACCAGACAAAGAGGTTCCAGGCTTAATTTAGCATCTTTATGTATCATGTGTGTCAGTATGTCACCCACACTGTCGACTCATTCCAGCTGACCAGAAAAGCTGACATTTTTATGATTGGACGTCCCCCACAGTTTACCTATGACTATCCCTGCCTCACTATACCTTTTTTAAATTCTTTTTTCTCTGTGGCATGGATTTGGACTAATAAAATGTTCTTATGATTGGGGTCAGGTACGATGTGAGATGAAGGTTTGAAGTTCATCAGCAGTGTTTGTGCATCTTTCCCCTGTGTACATGCAGGTAACTCAGCCTATTAGACTTATTAGATGTGACCTGACCTCCTGAGCAGACACTTGCATGACCCTGGCGCGCAGCGGACGAGTATCTTCGTCGACCCTCCCTGTGTTTGCAGAATTTACTGATTAAAACCCCTGACCTCTGATGTCTGCTTCTAACTGCTACCTCTCTTTTTATCTGTTTATTTCAAACACTGCTTGCTTTCCTCTTCCTCCTTCCTCTTTGCATTCCTTGAACTTTGTCCTTTTGCTTTGTCTTCTGTGTTGTCATACTGTATGAAACTCCTTTTTTCTTTTCTGTTTTCTCATGCAGTTCTCTTAATTTATCTGTCAGTTCCCCTTACTTGTATATTTATCTGACTTTCTTTCTCAATCTTAGGATCTTACAAGTTTAAAATCTGTTTTTGTGCTTCTCGGCATCACATTCTCGTTGCCTATCACCGGCTCTCCCTTCCCTTCTCTCCCATTAAAGTTGCTCTTTCTACCTAGGCCTTAATGAATGGTGTTTTTGCGGAAGAGTGCGGCAGACTGTTGCCGGGCCAGAGGGCCAGCATGTCACTGCAGCCGGCTGATTTATCCACAGCCACTGTCTTCATGTTACGCCTGGTCCCTCAACTTTCCCTTCCTGTTGTTCTTCCCGTGTTTCTTTTCCCAAATTCCTCCTCTCACTCTCCCTGATCTCCCCCCCACCCTTCAGCTCTCATTTTTCTAAGCTGCCGTCCCATTCTTTCAGAACATGATACGTGCAGCATACATGCCACAGGGTTCATTTTCTCGCTCTGAGCTTGCTTAAAAATATGTCATGTCAGACAGCCACATGATCCCAAATGTGATGTACAGTGTACACATACACACCTGAGAACACTTCTGAGGATACAGCTGTATTCACTGCCGCTCTTTCTCCATAGAGGCCCATATAGTGTAACACATAAAGGGAGCTTACACGCCACAGTCTGTATAATTAACTGTGAGGTTATGGCTGCACTATATTCCCCATGCTTGACGAGTCATTAATGCATGGTTTTGAGCCGAGGAGTTCATATATTTGGGTGGGGTGAAAAATGATCAAAACAGTTGTAAATGGAGTTGTGGTTCTGCTTTCCGAGGTGCAACGGATGAAATCATTAGAGTAATATTCCAGGTAGGCTGCTGTGGGTTTTTACTGAACTCTATTAGAACAGCACTTTAATTCATCCCAGCTGGACCGATTCAATAGCTAATGACCCAAACGTCAAATCACCGTTTCTGCTACACACATGCAGATGCACATGTGTCCATGCAAAGAACAGCACAGGGCTTAAACACACACACACTACCAGGCAGAGTGAGCGCTAACACGTACACAGAAACAGACGCTGAGATGTGTAAGTGTGGAGGAGCTGTGTCATAAATATGTGAGAGTGCTTGGAAATAGATTTAGAAACATAGGTTCCGTTTAGTGTTTTAGGAGCGCTGCAAATCTACCACTTTCCTGTTTCCACAACATAACTGTGACTTGCTCTACTTGTCTCATCAGCTCTCACGTCTACAGTACACGCACAGTCCTGAGCTCAACATCAACAGGTCTGTGTATTTACAACTCGTCTCTTTCTTCCTCACGCGCCTTTTTTTTCACCGTGTTTCATCTTCTGTCTCAGCCTGGGATGCTCGGAGGTACACGGTGAGCCAAGTGCATTGCGGTTAACAGGAGCAATGCAAAAGCATCAGTGGAAATATTGAGCTATCCAAGCAGTGACTACTGAAAGCTCAGAGACTGCCCTCGTTGTGTGTCTGACAGCTAAACCAATGTGAAACACAGAACAAAAACACAACTCTGCTTTTCACATTAAAGCTGCTGAGTGTTAACACTCGGGGCCAATTCGTACTGTGTATGTTGCAGTGGTGGTGAGTTGCATTATGCTCTTTGAACTCATAATGGGCGCATTATTCTTGGACAAGCTGCTTACCGGACAAGATTTTGATTGAGCAACACAGTGTGCCAACAGTGCATGCATGTGCGTAAGTGTGTGTGCGTGTGTGCGCGTGTGCGCGTGTGTGTGTGCGATTTTCCCCAGAGTGACTAATGGTTTCAGCAGTGCAGTTCCTGTGGCCTGTGGCTTGACAGACAGACGTACGTGTGTGTGTGTGCTTGTGTGCGTGTGTGTATGCGTGCGAGCCATAGAGATGTAGTACTCACGTCCAGGTGTGGTGGGCTGTATGCAGAGTCCATGGTTTATCCTTGAGCTCCAGTGTTACGATCCCTTCGCTCTCGCTCCTGCTCCTTTGGACAGAATGGACAAGATGCACTATTTACCTCTTTTTCTCTCCCTTCTCTGTCTTTACCTCTCTCAAGGTAACTGGTCCCTGTCTCTCCTGTGTCTCCTGTGGACATGGACTGTAGGTAATGCCGCTCGCTCCATGTTTTTCTCCCCTCTCTGCTCTCTTGCTCAGCTTCTCATCCTGTTGTCAGTGTCAGATAAGCAAACTCTTAAAAACATCCACCAGCTTCCCTTCTGCCTGCCTGCCTGACCTCTGATAGTAGGCGACTCCCTTTCTCTGTCGCTCGCACTTCCACTTCTGGTTGTTTAAAACGCACTGATACCGCTGCTGTCATGGAAGCTGCAGGAGAAAAATTAATTGTGCTTGTCTGTCTGTCTGTACTGTATCACTGGCAACAACTCCCTCTTGTTCCTAAACCTCCATACTACGTCTCTCTCCCTTCCTCTGCACTCTGTTCCTCCCTTTTGTATCTCCTCCCCTTTTCCTCTCTCTCTCTCTCTCCTGCTTTTCTCTCTCATGTACTCACACACACATCCACATACACTTCTTTTGCTTTTTTTCTTCTCTGGAATACTAAGTGTCCAGTTGGTAAACTCAGTTTAACTCTAATTGACTTTCCTGGCCATTTGGATCCACCCAAGTAGTGATGTCACTGAGGTCGGCCTCTGTTCATTTACAGGCTGTTATCTCCCTCCCTCTATCTGTGCTCACACACCACACACACAGACACAAGCAAAGCAAACAAACTAAAGCACAAACACTCAGAGACATTGTCTTCCACACACAACCACAGTAAAACGAAACCAAACACACACACACACACATATCCAGAGTCCAGATAACCTTGAGTTCAGCTCTCAGAACAAGACTAATTATGTTCCACATTTCCTCCTTTAACAAACTCACCTGCTGCTTTTCGTTGGCACCATTTTTTGTTTTGGCCAACATGCTCGCAGGCATTCGCTCCGTCATTATAAATACAAGGCCCCATGACACTGAATGAGAGCGAACAGTTTCAGTTACAAGCCAAAGGTATGAATGGATGACTCATAAGAGCTGCCATGAAGTCACCACAACCAAGTGTTGTGATTGGATGGAAGTAGAAGTAGAGGTAAAAAAAAAAAGAAAAAGCAGCCTGTACTTCTCCACTATGGGTTGAAGCAAGGTGTGTCCGTCCTTCCAGTGCAGAGCGTGTGGTGAATTTGTATTCATGGGATGAGCCCATGAGAAAATGTCTCTTTAGGATGCAACGTCTCACATATTAGATCTCATCTGGAGAAACGCTCGCCCACGTCCCTCTGCTCCTCCTCTCTGTCCCCTCCACTTGTTCTTCCCGTCCACTCTCGTACAAACGCACACAAAACTCATTCACAGACTTCATTCATCCCGAGGCTGAGTAATTGTTCCAGTGCAGAGTAACTTTACACACAAAACACACTTGCTCTGTTCTGGCATCACACACACACACCCGCTTTAGAAAAGGGTTTTCATTAATCATTCACACACGCTGGTTGTTTTCAGACTTTTTATTGAAACGACAAAAGAGAAGACATGATGCAATGTGAGAGTAACTTTTTCAATTTGGACATTGTCACACATCTTCTTAACAATCAACACAATAATTATCCAGAATTTCGTAATGATAACAATTATCTTTCTGGAAGGTGCAATGAGAACATAACAATGATTTTCATGATTAAATCCTTCATGTACTGTAAGTAAACCTCCACCGTGTCTTCTTGACTGAAATCATACCCACCGCACTTGATTCTGAGCTTTGACCTTCTTGAGTTTAAGAGAAAACAGAACTTTGATTTTGGGGTTCAGTGACACTGCAAATACTAATCTGGTTATGTTGGATCTTTACCATCTCAAAATGTAACTCAACATCCTTTGGGATACTTGTCACAAGCCCTCGAACACACCACCAGGAGGTATTTTGTTTGGCGATCATAATCTTTTTTTGCAGCTGCGTTACCATGATACCATAAAACAATAAAAGCAACTTACTGTGATAGATTGCATAACTTGGGAAAGTTGCTTGGAAGGTAACAAAATGTGCCTAAATACATATGGTCGCCAGTAAAATGTACACACAGTATTTGTAAAACTCTTACAGACATTAATAAGATTTTGATCAAAGCAGCATGGATTGATTTAAGATTCTAGTGGGCAGCTCAAATGATACAGAGATACAAAACAAGAGAGGCTGAAATATGGAGAGATGTGTAAAGAATTGGAGTTTCCATATGGCTTCAAATTTTCCAAACTTAAATCTACATAAGTGGAACATAACATTAAAAGAAACTGAAAGTTATGGAGTCAAGAACATTATTTTCTTTCTGTTATTGTTATTTAAGTTTTGAAATGTCTGGGCCTTTTTTTTTTTTTTTAATGGAAAAAGGTCCATAGATATTCAGGGTTAATACTCTAGACTTTACCACAGCTCTGGATTCTCTGTGCCTTCTCCAAATGAGTAGTAATTCCAGCCTCCAGTTTTCCCATCCTCTGGAAAAGCTGTCGGCTGCCTGTCCTGCTGACTTCCGATGGGGGTGGAGAGAAACTTTTAAAGTAATACCTCACCGCCCTC
Source organism: Ctenopoma multispine (assembly GCA_034779795.1). NCBI lineage: Eukaryota > Metazoa > Chordata > Actinopteri > Anabantiformes > Anabantidae > Ctenopoma > Ctenopoma multispine. Next base: position 18,104,096 of record JAUYWH010000005.1, on the reverse strand, counting down.
TTAACAAGCCGTTCATCCGTCCTGCATCCCAGTGTTTCCACCTCCATACCACTCCATCCCTGCATGGATACAGAGAGCGAGGCCTTGTCAGGAGAGCGGGAGGAGGAGGGAGCTTGGGTTTATTCCTCGTTTGTCTTCCTCTTTCCTTCTTTTTTCTCTTACAAATGTTGGACATTATTTTTCAGTGATCAACATGGTTATCAGTCAATCATTTGTGGTGGAAAGGAGAGAAACGTGGCCCAACAATCCACATTTATATGTTGAAACAATTGTCAGGAATTTTATTTCTGTGATACTGTGTCAAGTTTATCGTTATGTGTATCTACAGCAAAATCTGTCATTAAAGTTATTTTAAAATGTACACAAGCATTTTATTGGTGCGTGATTCAAACAAGTGCACAGTGTAAGGTGTTGTCAGGGAATCTCAAGTCCGCTGTGGTTAAATGATTTATTAAGGTTTAAGGTTTAAAGAGAGGTCTTTCTGTTGTTTAGCCCAGCTGACTGATATCCAGAACAATCATACAATTCATTCAACACCACTGTAAAACTGCTTAGTGAGGAAACAGGAAAGTTTTGTTTGCAGGACAATGCATTTTACTGCATTTCTTTTAGCTTGGTGTTAAAATCGATAGCTGTGTGGTGCGGAGGTGTTGCAATTTCTGGTTCGTTTTGTTTCTATCCATCATCACATTAGGCCTCATTGTTTGAACATTTCCATGAACTGCTGTTCCCCACCCAGCCTCCAGATGTCCTCAGACTTTCCCTCTGTTCACAAGCACACCTGTCTCCCCTTCCCAACACTAGATCCCTCATCAGCTCTTCTTTGGCCAATTTTGCCAAATAATCTTTTATGATCTTTCGCACTTATTCCTGTCAGATCTGCTTGTCTGTTTCCAACTTGTTTGTGCCCCCAAACATCTGTCTGCGTTTGTTTACTTGCCCACAGTTTTCCAACCTCTACTCGTCTTCCAACTTGGTTCAGTTTGCCTGGAATTTGAGAAAGTTCGCTTATGTTTGTTATCTAAGTAAGCAGTGCACTAGATCTGCCCATTTGCTCAGTGTCTGTGTTTGAGCCCTCTCTATTCGCTGTTCTAAGATAAATTGTGACACAGAGGAGCTCATGAGGGAAACGCAGGCTGTGGAAGTCAGGTGATTTACATGACTGCTAGACAGAGGGAATAGCAGGCTCTGAAGCCACAAGAGTTGGCTGACAGCAGAGGAAGGTTAGCATAGCAAGAGTCCTACAGATTATTTATCATATTTCATTTCATGGTTTTGGTTTTCTAGTTCACTCTCACTGCTCCACAGCGTCAAAAACACAGCTCTAAGAACCCGCTGAACCTTCCCAGCACTGTATTGTTTCAATACACAGTAACTTATTAAACCATTCATGTTTTTTAAAGTGTGACTGTGACAATAAAGCGGAGGAGAAATGTGATACAGCTGCTGTTTTCATAAACGGCAGTGCAGTGAGCTTTGGCAGCAAAATGTGACGTAATCTGATGTATTCGTACACGGCGCACAAAATGTTTAAATTTGCTTCAGTTTAAATAAAGTTGACATTCAGTACAGTAGGATATTGTTGTAAAGTCACATGTTTGTCTGAGGAATTAAACGAGAGCTATTAAATCCCTTATTGTAGATCTGTGTGAACCATGGAAAAAATGCACACAGATTGCATTAATTTACACTCTGCTGTGCAGGTTGTTATGTTGTAAGCATGTAAACGTTTGGTTGTGTTGCAGATCAGAAAAAATATAATTATAAAAATTAAACCAGTTGAAGTGACAGTGATAAACATCAACATCATGTGAAGTGTTGTTTGGAGAACTTATGGAAACAATGGAGCTTAATGGCGTGGTTGTCTGCAGACATTTTCCAAAATCAAATTTTCCTCAGGACAGCACGTCACGGAGCAGAGTGAGTCATGAGAAAAAAGCTTCACAGCCGCCAAAAATAAGCGGAGATTGATGTTCGAACACTTAACATGATCGATGCCTCACTAGGAAACAACCAGAATGACAAACATGCAACGCAGGAGAATAATTTCTGTGATGACCTCACATTTACCTTCGCTGTGTTTGTAATGAAGTTACTTTGTTTTACTCCTTTTAGATGCCTTTGACATGCAACTACGGAACTTCATGGAAAAATAAGATAGAAGTAAAGAATTAGTTACTTATACAGTAGTTTGTTGTATTTACACTTTCTGTCAAAGTGAGCTATAAACAGTTCACAGTGATAAGACAGGATCCGTTCTTTCCTGTTGGATCAATTATCATCTTGGTGCAGGCTTCCATTTGCAGTTCAAACAGCATGTAGCGTTTGTTACAATTGCTGTTTCATTTATCGTTAAAATTTGGCTCATTTAGTGCTGTGGAATTAGTTGTTTGGAATCTGTCTCAATTGCTGCTTAATTGCCTTTTATAAATGATACTGTCTATGAAGCTGACAGTACAGTTGCTTTGGCTCTTCTTTGCATATACCTCGTCCAGATAGTTTCAGGTCTCCCATCTCTGTCATGGCTGGTTTCGACCCCGGTTGTACAAGCTGTAAAAAGTGTTGCCTTACCTGTTCAGACAGAATGTTCCATTCTGTGATGATACATGTAAAGTATCAGCACAATCATCATCACCAATACAAATTTGCCCTTCTACAGTCAACCAAAAATAATATGTCTATACAAATAAACTGCAACTCCAATTACATTTTTGTAGCCAGTGTAGTAATTTTGTTGTGAGGCAACATTAATTTTTTTGAATGAATGAAACACTACTTTTATTAAAAGAAAGTAAAAAAAAAAAAGGTAAAACGAATTACACTGACCGACTACACTGTTTTAGCTGCACTGTCAAACACTACAGTTTGAAGTAATGAGCTAAACACAGCCTGATGATAACTATAAACAGATACTGTATATGTGCTGCAGCTGAACCAGCGAGCATTAAGTGTTTAGATTGCTGGTTGGATACTTTCAGTAAATACGTACACTCTTTGCTGTTTTTATACATTGTGTGGGCCTTAGAGGGAAATGACACTGCAAAAAAAAAAAAAAAAAAAAAAGAAGATGAAGAAGAAGGATGATTTGTGAGTGTTGTTTGCTGGGAAGGACAAATTGATGTCAGAACGAGGAGAACACAGAGACGAGAGGAGAGGGAGACGACAAAAATGTTCTCTGCGTTTCTCTCTCCATAAACAGTGACCTCAGGACGAAGGAATGAAATCTTATCGCTGCGAAAACTCACTTTGGAATTCCTTGCCAGTGGATGAAAAATGTCAGACCCTGTTTGTGTCACTGCTTCTGTGTATAGTCTATCAGTGTGTGTGTGTGTGTGTGTGTGCATTTCTCATGCCATCACCTCATGTCCACTCACCGTCTACTGCCTCGCTCAGACGCATGCCTCTCACCCTCCGCAATTTCATTAGAAAGACAACAAAACTGATGAAACTGTTAAAAGAGAAATTCTGAACCCAGGAATTGTTTTTGTATTTTCCCACACATTTAAATATGACATGTCTGTGAAGAAGTCAGTAGTTTATAGGCGGTTTGAATGGATGTGTGGGTGCTGGTCTCATTTACAGATTTCTGAGACCAGTCTACACGGGTGCATCTCTAACAAGGTCTCAGAGTTTTTAAAACACTGAAAACATTTATGTTTTTACTGGCTAACATTTTACTGAGATGTTCTCCTTGTAAATGTAAGAGTTGAAAATGTGGCAGGTGTAAGGTAAATCTGTGTCTGGTTGGCTGTTCGTGCCGTAACAACAGATGTGATTAATCATGTAATCACTTAAGAGTTTATAATCCTACACTTGAGGACTAAAATAAATGAAGCTTTTTACTCCCAAGCTGGCTCCTTAAAATGTTCTTTCTCATGTGCAAAACCCTCTTTTTTTCTGACCTTACATGATAAAACTATCAATACTAGAATCAGGTTTGTTTTTATTTTTATTATTTGTGTAAGCGAGTAAAAAAAGATGGTGCTTTAATACACTGGTCTGTCATTTTAGTCTTCTTCAGTGCACAGCAGGTTAGCTCAACATGCAAACATGTCAAATCTGCCCACAGTCAAGCATACAATTAAGTTTATGAAGAGTAAAGTTCCCAGTAATTAAATTCCTGTAATATACCCTTACAAAAACAGTATTACCAAGAAGGGTAATGGAAACTCAATTTTGGACAGAAGCTGAAGTAATCAAAATAAAAAAATGTTCATATCATACGACAGAAAACAGGTAAACATCCCTAAATGCACATCTCTGTGCAGAATAAATATTGTGCATCGACTGCTGTGGTCAGTGGTCTATCATTTGCAATAGTCACGGTACTTCCAGCTGTCCAAACACAATCTAGAAGGTCATGTACTAAATAAAACAGAGTGGCCATAATAACATTGTTGTTTCCAGTATTTTCCTTCTCTAAGTGCTGTATATTGTTTAATCAATACCAGTAGCATAGGACAAATACAAAATGTCAGTTATGATGAAAAGTCAACAAACTCTATCAGGCACCTGTTACGTCACGGCCGTTTTTAACAGCTTTTTTTTATTTGTGTCTCATTTTAATATCTGACAAAAAGTGAGATGTGGTTGAAAGATCCATACAAACTGATCTTTGCTTGTGTAACGCCCTGTAACATCTGTCTTCCACTCTCCCTGGTACAGGTGAGTACTTTTGGCTGTCTGGACACATTAAGCAGCTGTTAGAGATTCCAGCTCCTGAACCAGTTGATTGCACATATACACTGACTATTAACACAGACACTGTATGTTTTAGAAACTGACTGCCAGCAAACACATATGCCAGACTTAGGTTCTGCTGGCACTATCTTCGTTTGGGGAGGTCATATACAGTTTAACACAGATGGCATTGATTAGTGACGTTGTCCTAGGGTGTACAGCAAAATGGATAATGTATTGCAGTGACGTTTTTCTCTTTCAGTTAAGAAGGGTTAGGGTTAGTTTCCTTTCTCTGATTGTCAGAGCTGACCAAAATTCTCAGTTGTCTCAGCAGCTGTCTCGGATTCTTCAGGAGCATCATGTCCTTGTCAATCAGTAAAATAATCCCTCAAAAGGATGGTAACAACCGTCCTGAGCATGATAAATAAAGGCCATTAACATTTTATAATCATTATGTTTACATCTGTGTTGCCTTATTCCCAATAAAAAAATTTTTGAAGCAGAGGTCAATGTTTTTCTGGTGATTCTAATCCTCCTCCTTATGTATAAAAGGTGCTATAAGTACAAGTAAAGTCTCATGCATTGATTATATTTAATATCTTATCAGTGTTTGCTGAAAAGAGAAATTATTAAAAAACGCGTCTTAAACTCACAGGCCAACATGAGGATGTGTCTTCAGCTAGTGCACATTTTCTCCAAGTATATACATGTTCTTTATCTAGAAAATCTGATGCACATAAAGCACATGTGTCTTTCTGCGTGCTTGCATGTCGCCACACAATTACAGTGCGTATATTACAGGTTTGTATACGCATATGTGTGTGTGGTCAGTAATAACAGGAAGCTGGGCCTCCATGTTGACGCAAACCTCCACTGGGGATTGGCCATTTGAAATAAATAAACAAACACACAAGTGACCCACTCAAGCCACGAGTTCTTCATGCGACTAAAAATAAGAAAAGCGGAGGGCTCCGCGCCATCCAACCCAAACAGGAACACCTGCAGCTCACCCCTCAGCTCGGGCCTGCAGCAGGTGGCTGTGCCACAACATCAAGCTGCTTGGAGATGGTCATAAAGTCTTTAAGCTTAACGCACTTGTCTTTATATTTTTTCTTATCTCTTCAGACAACTACTGCTTTCTTTAATCCATGTTCAGTGTGCTGCACATGAATGACCCTGAACAGCAGACTAACTAAATTTTTGCAATAGGCTGGATGTCAAGATTAATGACATGTGATGCTTATTACAGGAAACACTTATTTTAAAATATCACTATAATCCAATTATTTACAATATTTTGTCCAAAATATTCTGCTGAATAAAAAAATCCATGATGTTAGATTTATATTTCTTTAATTCCTTTATTTTTTGTCATTTCTAAGTTGTTACTTGTTGTCTTTGTTATTTGACCAATATTGGTCTGAAAACCATTTTGATATGGTGGATATCTTTTTTTAAGTTAGTAAGTGGAGCTTGAGTTACTTCCATGGTTATGAATGAACTTTGCTGTTTAATTGTTTTAACATAATTCATTATCTGGAAAGGACACACTACCCCATCTAACCTGCCCTGCCTGGCAGATTAATCAATCGATCCTTCCTATATTACACTATTTAGTGCTTTGACTGTGTGGTCCACACCGCAGATCATGCTGTATCTGTGGGTCAACCCTGAGGGAAGCTCTGAGCTTTAATTTTGGATGTCTTGTCCTGCCCTGATAGCGGGTTCCTCTGGGAGGTTAAAATGCCCCTCAAGCAATTGCAACACCTGCTCGTATTTCTCTCTGAGACACTGTCATAAAACACAAACCTCTTTTCATACATAAAATCAAAACATATGCTCACGACTCATGGGACAGCCAGCTGACTTCAGAGTATGTGACTTAACACAGATTTTGTCTGCATACACACACAGAGAACACACATGTGTGAGGCCATGTGTTTGTTCTTTGGTGCAGAAGTGCATGCCTGTCTGCATTCGTGTTTTTCCCATGAAGAACATACTGTACATACGTGTGAGTGTCATTTCTGCATCTCCTCGCTGTCTCTGAGTGTTTTAGCTCCAGATGTGCTCGGGTCAGAGCAGGGCTTCCTTCCCCAGTCCAGATGTGTCGGCGTGTGCACCATAGTGGCACGCCATGCAACTCAGACTCTCCTGAGACTGTAAAACAGCTCATAGGGTCAGACACATTTTAGAATGATCTCTGTTTGAGAAGAACAACCAACTGCATGAGCTTTACTTTAACCGGGGATGTGTTGTCTGGGCCTGTTACTGGACTAGCATCTCACTGCATCAGTAAACTGAAGCATCTCAGTGTTAGTTTGTGCTAAAATGAATGAACATCTCTGGCTTGAGTAAAGTAATCAAGTGATTCATCTCTCTGTTACTGTCTTTGGCAGGATGTGGCCATCTGTCCAGACGGGACAGCTGTGTCCGTTGATATCTTCAGCAAGGAGACCAGGACCGAGCTTAAGAACAGAGATCTGGCAATTTTACAACAGGAAAAGGGCACTCAAGTCTTGCATTCTCTGGCACAGCGAGTGAAGGGAGAGAGAGGCTGAGGCAGAAACAGATAGAGAGGGATGTATGTGTTGGAAGACATTTTTTAAAGAATATCTTTGCGCTTCTGCAGATTTGAGAGCTACGGTAGGGTGATGAGAGTTTGGCGTCTGTGGTGGAGAACATAAGGAGAAAGGGAACAAGGAAGATGTGCTCTACTTGTTATCTAGCCTCAGTGTTTACTCAGATTCCTACTCACAGATAGCATCAGCAAATAAGCTGCGGTCATGTTGACATGCTATTGGTCTAAGCCAAAGCTGACCTTTTGCCTTTGTGAATACACACACACATAACATATACAGATATGATCCTGCTGTTCTCTACATTCTGCTCAACTATAAACACTGAGCATTGATGGGGGCTGAAGAAAAACAAGAGCACGATTTCCAAGTAGGTTTAGTTAAAAACTGAGCGATATAAAGTTTACGTTTGAATTCGTGAAGATTCTTGTAAAAATGTTATTTTTGTGTAAACCTCTCGAATTGATACGGCTGAATTTAAGATGCAGTTTAACAGAATTCAGCAAAAGGTGTAGCTAGTGCTATCTATCAGAGGTTATTTGCACAACTAGCCTCATGTAGTCAGGAGGACGCAGGAGCTGAACCACCAACCCTGGGGTGGTTTGTGGACGACTGTTCTACCAACTGAGACACATTCATCCCAATTAGTTTTGTTTGACCTGACCTGCACAAATCACAAATTTATCATTCCCTACTACAACATGGAGTTCGGTAACCTCAACAGACCACAATGAACGTGAGCAGAGTTCTAACCAACCAACCAATAACGATGGAGGCTTTTTATGTCGGGGTGTGTGAGGTCTTTAACTTTACAACCACAGTTTATGTGCCATAAAGATGATCTTTTTGTAACCTTACTGTGTTTGCAACAAGTCCTCCAAACAAAGAGGTTGTTATAGGCTCTGCTCTCAATTATGACCCATAGGAGCACCAGTAACAGACAAACCAACCTTTATCGTTATGGTAACAATAGCAAACATACATGTCAGGTCGTGGAACAGTCTGACTGGTGACACATTTAGACACAACTTAGTTAGGTTTAAGAAAACATTGTGAGTTTGGCTAGAACTGTTGTCCTTGCGGTTAAAGGACCTTTGTGATCAGGGGAACAGAAGTAAACACATAGTTAAGGCTGTGGATGGTCATCACTAACACAAACGATGATTTCAAGCGTCAAAACAAACAGTGTTATCCCACGCAAAAGTCCTGTGTCCCTCCTCCAAATGCAGACTTTATTGACTGTGGGGGGCAAAGTCAATTTCAAAAACATTATTACTTCATGTAATCAGAGGTTTTATCAATGTTCTGCCTGGTGATAGATTTGGACTTTTGAAAACTGAACATTACAATGAGGTGGCAGTCAAAATCTCAGAGTTATGTCCAAACCTGTAGATGAAAAACCAGACCTTTGTGTATGGCTTGTCTAACATTAGTCTGACAAGAATGTAGACATTTCTGGACATAGCTTTATTTAGCGTCATATTTCATGTCAGCTCTGTGATAGACTGGTGACCTGGAGACCAGTGTACCTGCCTTTTGCCCAACATGAGCTGGGATAGGCTCCAGAACTCCCATGACTCTTAAAAGTAAGTAAGAGACAACCAGGCAGGTGGACATGAAGGTGAAAGAAACAGGACAAGGGTCATGATCAGAATCAGACATACATACATACCAGACATATGAGGAAGCAATAATAAAAGTGAAGGCAGAAACAGAGATGGAGCAAATGTTCTGGGACAGATATTGTGACAGCTACACGCAGATCCACCATCAGGTTTCCACCTTTCATGCAAACAGCGAAGTGCAACACTATGAATGTCTCTCTGGAGAGATACTGGATGTAAATTGTGAGAGACAGAATTTCCCAATAGATTTGTATTTGTTATTGATTGTGGGCTGCAACTAGAGGCAATAGTGGACATAAATATGGTATAAACATATAGCAATACAAATAAAAAAATGATGAGGTAATGGTGGAGCTACACACATTTTCTACTCTTTGTCCTCCCTGTTTGTGCCGTGGATCAGTACTAATGAAAGGACTATAACATAAGACTACAATGACTTTGATGGATCAAAAAAGGTGCTGAACTTTGATTTCTATACCTTGACATTTCTATATAATCTGTCTTTCATAACCCCCTTACTACTTCCCTCCTACAGGTTTCAGCTCGGTTTCTTTATTCCATTCTTTGTGCGACAGAGTGATGTGACAGTAGAGAGCAGACAATGTCGGGTTACCCTAGTAATTTGGGAAGGAGGACAGAAGTATCCTGGGTGGGTAACGTCCCTCCTTCTCGTGTGGCGCGAGTCCCACTGATGATTCACCAGCAAACACGATGAAGGTTGGTGACCCCAATTTGAGTAAGGCAGGAGGAGGAGGAGCAAGAGAAGAAAGCAGATGAGGAAGGGGGATAATAAGGAGGAGGGGATGGCAATGCCTACGTCAGTGGCACTTGCTAATAGGCAGATGTCCTTGTCCCTGACACAAGTAAATCATGTCTCTTGGGGGAAAAATAAAAAAAGAGAGGAGGAGAGGAAGGGAGGCAACAAGTAAGGCAGAGATTGAGATTGGCGTCTGGAGGAGTGAGGCGCTGGGCTGGACGTGAGTGCGTGTCTAAGTGGAATTATAAGCAATTAGTTCACTCTGTGAGCCCACTGCTGTTTAGATGAAGACAGAAAAGAAGATGGAGGGAAGCTGCAGAAGGTGAAATGACTCAGTTTAAGTGTTTTAAGCTGTTTAGGGTGAGTGAGCTGAGTTGGAAACAGGTGATCCGCACAGAGCAGAGGAAGATGAGGAGGAAAAAAAGATAAGAAGAAGAAGATGGAACAGGAGCATGGAGACTTTTCAGCAGTGTCAGAAAAAGTATTAAGAATCATATTTTAGAACTGTACCAAATAAACCGTAATGACGTATCTAGAGTGCTGTACATACAGTACCCAGTTACATTCCAGTACTGTTGTTTGGCAATCTTGTAAAATCAGTGGCTCCAGCCCACAGAATCAGCTAATGACCACAGAAAGATGAGCTTTGATAAGAATGTGATCTTCCTTCTGATTAAATTGCTCTATACCAGACATTTACCCCCTCTGCCAGGACAGCTTTCCCTCAACAAACACCATAAGCACATATCTTGAAAAGCAAAGCAGTCTTCTAAGGTCACGGAAACATTTCTAAAGGAATTTGTACCCACTGGAGTGTTGCCTTATGTTTCCCACCAAAGATGCTGATAATAATAATATGATCCATTTTGAGAGGCTGCACATAGTGCAGAAGTCAGGCTTGGGTCTTTGCCTGCAGCCAGTTCCAACTGGAAATCAGTTCTCAAATACCACATGACTACTTCCTATTTTTGTCTAATTAAAGGATTGTTTCACTGAAATGGAAACTGCTTCAGTGGCACACACTGGCGGACCAGATTCTGTGCGACTTGCGATTCAAATCTTAAGAGGTGAGGTGGGAAGTGATTTGCTGTTAAAACTGTTTGGTTATTCAAATATGAATTTAGTTTTAATGAGCCTGACTCATGACTGAGCTTCAGATGAATTACGATATACGTAACTTTGGCAAAGATTTAGAAAAAAAAAAGAAAGACGAAGCAATATGAAGATATACCTGAAGGCAGGTGTAAACAGGAACAGTAAAATCCACAAACCAATTAGCACCGTCGCCTCTGACTGGTCAGCATTGTTGGTCACAGATGCTGAGTCTGCCCAGTCAGCGGTGACACCGGTGGGTCTTCATCATTACAGACAGTAATTAGCAGCATCTTCCTGTGTTTATTCCTGTGGGAAAGGGAGTGGACCATGGTTGAGTCTACAGACTTACAGACAAATGAAGATAACTTTAATCTAACTGTAATTAGTGCTTCCCTTCTCCTCCCACCTCCTCTTAGCCTATGTCTTCCTGTCTAGACTTGAGTTGTGCATAGGTGTCCCCTTTCCCATATAATGCTGTAGCAACAGCTTGGTCACATACACAACGGCTGCGTCTCAACATTTTGGCTTCACTGGTCGTAATGTTGTGACTCACTCTGTATATTGTATCTGACAAATAAAAAAAACCTTTGATTCCTGTATGAGCCTAAAACAAGTGTGAAATACATTTTCAGTTTGAATAAGTGGCACCTTTAGTCAAAAGCAAATCAGCTGAATATGTTAAGGAATCCATATTATACATAAAACATAATGTTTTAAAGCCTAATGGTTTGTTTATGTTTAAGTTCAGTCCGCCGCTCAGTGGGGTCAAGCTGGCATGCTCCCTTGTTGCTCTCTTTATCTCACTGGCCACTTGAGACAGGGAAGTGAGGCTGCCACACAGCGCCTGGCCCTCACAATCACTGGAGCTCCTCCAACATTCCCCCCTGGTGGCAACTCAAACAAACCTCGGGACTAACTGTGACTCAGCCATTCCTCTTGTGTCTGCCTGTCTGGCTGCTTCGACAGATCCAATGAGAACTTAGCAAATATAACCCTGTAATTTGCACTTGTGACAATGTGGTGACAATATGTCAACAGTAAAGAAATAAAAATGATCATAAAAAGCAAAACCACAAATCCAAAAACTCCCTCATTCACTGTCCCCTTTAACATAAAGTTTCAGACTCTTATAAATCAGAATAGGTTTACTGATAGGTGTAGTATCACGTCATTCATCATTGCATTTTAGTATTGTTAGCAGTCCCCATTATATTGTATACTTACATACTCCACTCTCAGAGTTCAGACACATTGTGGACATAATGTGATATTTGATTCAAAAACCAAGTGTCTCAGTGAGGCTATGAGCTAAACGGTAATATGAGTATGACAACAAGATTAACTGTCTCCTAGAAGCTACATTTAAATATTATGAAAAGGTTTTTCCAATGCTGTTTGTTTTTCAAAAGAATGAATGAAATCAGGACACGGTCTTTCTCCAGAGTCTGTGGTAAGGTTTAGACCACAAAAACGTGTCGGTGAAGGTTAGGGAAAGACTGTGAGTTTTGTAAAATATAAATGAACACTTTGTGTGTCTAGCCATTGTGGACTATTTCAGCATTAAACCACTGACATGTGTGACATTTCTTCATAATTTAAAAAATGAACTTAACCCAGTCAAATTATGGCAAATTATGCTTTAGTTTAGTTTTGTTGTTAACTAGTTCTACATAAGTGTGATGTCTATAGGGCTGCACTGCTAACATGCTAAGAATAAGATGTACTGAAACAAGCAAAGACAAATGGAATATGAAAATAAAAAGGTTAAGAATCAGTAAGTCAGCAGACAACCCACAGAGTCGTCCTGATTCACTTTTGCTTGTTAATGAACCAGCAGAGACGAGTGAGAAGCAGTTTCCTTGGCTCATTAGCTGTCTGTGTGAATTACTCATCTCACTGCTTCAATGTTCATGAATTAATTCAAGCCTCTGTGTGACAACTCGAAGGCCAACTTGTTAAACAATGTCATATTAGGTGATAACAGATGTTAGATGCCCGAGCTGATACCTCTTCTTTGAGGAAATGGGTTTTAACACATGAATGATCATCATCTCCTCCGAAATGTTTATAATGAAACACACTAAAAATACTTGATGATGAGGTCACTGCTCAATTATTTTAGTCTGCTGGCAAGGGGTTTTGGGCAAAAGAGTGATTAAGTGGATTTGTAAGTTATCAGACACTTGTCAGGAAGTGAGACAGGGCCACAAACAGGAAAGAGCGGAATGTGCTTCCTGTTGGCTGGCGGCGTTTTACAGGACAGATTCCTTGTACCATCATGACTGACGTGCTGACACACACACACCACACACACACACACACACACACACACAAACACACAACCATACTAAGAGACAGTAATGTTTTTCCACTGAAATCAGGGAGAAGCAGACTGCCAGGAAAGGCAAACAGTAAGAGCAGATAACATTGAGACAGTGTGTACCCATGAACTGCCACATATTAAAGTGCATGAATCTAACAAAAAGCTTCTCTTCTTTTAGCTTCAGTAAATCGTTTATATCTTGCTTCATGGTGTGTAGGAGTGAAGCAATGCAGAAGACACTTTGCAGTATTCAAATAATGGAAAGATCGTGGGTCGTGGAAAGATTCATTTTACATGGCAGAATGAAATTGGCCATATTAAAACTTCATTCATTCGTTTTTCAGCCATTTGAGGTTAAACACAAACAGGCTGTGAACACAACGCTGACATATTAATCTTAACCACATCAGACTTTAATGTGCATGAGACAGAATAGAGAAAACACATAAAGAGTGAGGCCACAAAAAAGACACAACACTGGAGCACTTCCACAAACCTTGCAAATTAAGCCCACGGTACAGATCTTCAGGAAAGAAACAGAAACAATTTACACATACACATTATTAATTTATGATCGCTAAGGCAAGATGCCTGTTGTGTTAACAAATGACACTGATCCGAGCTGGTGAACAAAAACTGTTCTGTTCTAATACGTTTATGCATGAGCCCAAGGTAACGTTTGTGACAGACGTCATGAAATTCCCTCCAGGTCACACTGACTTTGATCTCTGATCATCAGAATCGAATCATTTCACCCTTCAGTTGAACTTATTGTATATCATGTATATAAGTTAAATGATTTTGGAGTTAGTAAGCCCACAATTTATTCAGTTTCTGGTCGGATTTTACAATCATGAAAACATGAAAGTCAGTAAATGGTCCTTCAAACCCACACTTTAAGCTTTTACCCTCAGATATTGTTGGTGTTGCAGACAAGTTAGTGACAGAAAAAGATGTACTGCAGCAAAAATGGGATTAAAATGCAAAAATGCAAAGCAACTATGGGATTACATGAATGTAAAAAACGAAAAAACAATATTTGGCTCAGAAACAGGCTGATGTAAAACCTGCAGAATATGTTTATGTACTGTATGTGTTGGTATGGACACTGATCACAGAGGTGAGACAGAGAACTGAGGGAGTTTAGGGCTGCCGGTCACAGAACAGCATGCCTGTGTATATGAAATTAACATTGGTTGTCCTTGAGGGCTTCCTGATTGAATCACACAAGCTTGATGACGTCATGCAAGGTTTTAAGTCATATTTCGGATTAGAGGGGGTGAGTGAGGGGGAGAGAGATAGAGAGGGAGGATGAGTCACTGCCCCATTGATGAGTGTCTCCACTGAGTAGTCAGATAATTCAGGTACAAAAAGAGACACAGGCACAGCACGACCGCCTAATGGCACTCAAATAAAATGACTTATTGGGAACTTGCAAAATACACCTTTTAAGAAGATTAAATAGTATTGATGCTCCCTCCTCCTCCTCTTCTCCGTGAGGCTGGTGCTAAACAATGATGAATCCTGCTCTGTATTTTATTTATGATAAAAGATTTAAATGCTGTCATCAGATGTGGAGTCTTGGCTGTGTTAGATTATGAAGACATTCAGGAAAAACATTTATGGCATATGAACCCAGTTCACCAAATACCTCAATGTATTTGACTGAATCACGTATGATAATGTAAACAGCATAGTAGTCAGAAGTGTTAAGTAACTAAGTAGTAACTCATGTTCTGCATTTAACAATTTCATGCTACTTTTACTCCATTCATAGTGAAGTATTGTACTTTTTACTTTTAAATTATTTATGGTTATTACGGATTAACCAGCTGTCAAAAGCTGTTTATTACTAAAAACCTTGTTTGTTATAACTTTGAGACTTTGTTCATTCTTGTTATCAGCATTCAGGACAATCTGTTTGAATACATTTCTTCCTTAGTGGAATATTTGGAGCACATACTTAGGTCACAAATTTGAGTACAGCAGGAGGAGGATTTTTTAGGAAGGTACTTGCATTTTTAATTAACTATTGAGTTTGTGCACTTCTACTACCTTTGCCTATGGTTCATTCTGGTGTTTATTTCTACATTTATGTCCACAGTGATGTCAGACCCAAACCATCTCATCAACACCCAACATACGGCATTAAGGCTGCAAGCCACAGTGGCTTCAACTGATAGATTGTTGCTGATTATTTTCTCAATTAATCTTTTGTGTTAACGATTTGAAAACAGTGACAGTGTTCTTCATAATATCCTGGAATCCAAGGCAGCTTCATTGAAAGCCCAACAGCCCAAAGCATTACGATAGATACTATAGAAAACAGCTCATTCTCACATTTAGGAACAAAGAGCAACAATTTCTGCTTGAAATATTACACTCTGTCATCTAATGCCAGTCGACAAACTGATTTATCCACTAATCACTGAAGGTTTATGTAACACTGCCACAACTGATTCTGCTTTTAAAGAAAACTGAAGCCTCCACTTTTGGCTGTGTTGACCAAACATAATGGAGTTTTTCCAGGACAATGATGAACATAAAACAGAGATCAGCTAGGTAAATTGTCAATAATCAGAACACTAATACTTTAATGACCACTTGAGAGAACTTTCATTTTAACTCCCACTCACATGGTCAACTACTGTATGACCACTGTGAAGCAGGAGGGCTTTGCTCAGAGCCCTTCAGTAGGATGGCTACGTGTGCATTACCAAAAGCTCCTCAGGAAAAATTGGCACTCACCTCAGTGCTCATCTTTGGGCCTCTGTATTTCAAGTATCTGTTCTCCAGTCATATGTATACTATTACTGCCTTAGTCTCATTACTCAGACTCAGTACACTAATTGAGCAGCAAGAGTTCCATTAACATGAACTGTTTGATAAAATACAGACATTACACTGGTCACACTGTTGACAAAGAGATAAACTGGACTATTATGGGCAAAGTCTCATGGTGTAGAAATGGGAATGTCACTGATAAACTCTGATGCACGACTAAATATGGTCTGAAAGTTTGGTTTGTTTGTATTCCTTAAAGTCTTCAGTACCATTAAGTAGAACAACTATCTGACCTTACAAGACTGTTATAGCTGAAATAAAC
This sequence comes from Ctenopoma multispine, assembly GCA_034779795.1. Lineage (NCBI taxonomy): Eukaryota > Metazoa > Chordata > Actinopteri > Anabantiformes > Anabantidae > Ctenopoma > Ctenopoma multispine. The sequence continues at coordinate 18,087,928 of JAUYWH010000005.1, read as the reverse complement.
AGTGACTCTGTATCTACCTGCTCAACCTCCATTTAGATAAAAGACGTAAATATGTAAACATATTCTAAAAGCACCAGTAGCAATGTGAAAAATATCATCATATTAATAATATTTTGGTCAATACTTTTAAAAAAAAATCTGCTTTCACCCAAAACAAGTGTAAACCCATGTGCCATGTTAGACTGTTTGATACTGCACATGAAACATAGGCATAGGACTCCCTCTAGTGCCAAAAAGCAGGGATTGCTTGTTCAGTCACACATGAAGATGATGTAATGAACAGTACAGACAAGAGTGAGAAAAGCAATGTACAAGCACACCATTCTGCAAAAATATAAATAGCTTTATAGACTATCTCACAAAGTGTGAAAATACAGCCCATTCTCATCAACAAATGGTGCTCCAAGTGCCTTTAAGCCCAAATGACATATTCTGAATAAACAGAAACCTTCTTAAGTGTTCATGTGACACAAGTGAAAGAAATTACATCCTGAGACCTGATCAGTGCCTCTTTCTGTACCCCGATAGGAGTGTGCAGGTCCGACACCTGAAAATTCAGCACATCGATGTCAGATGCTCCAAACGTGGCGTCCACTTTCACGTTCTCGTACATGTGAAACTGAACCTTCTTGTTGGTCATGGAGAGGAGACACCGGAGGAAACGCTCTCGTAGCACAGACCGTGCCTGCTGCTCTCTCTGCAGCTCCTCAGCGTCTGCCTCTGATGCAACTGAAGTGCAGATGGAGGTGCGGCAGAGAGCGATGAAGCGAGGTGAATTGGGGTCAAATCCGCGGCTGTTGGGGTCAGGTCCTTTAGGCAGGCGGAGTACAGACACCGGTGTTGCCATGTTGATTCCTTCTGTCAATACTTATGGAAAAAAGATTAATACTAGCAGGACAATGTCCCTACTGCAAAGAAAAGGCACATTTGCATTGAAAATAGTTCCCATACATTGAGAACAAGGACAATTTCTACATTTCTGATTCATTTAAATTACAACAACCCTAAGATGAAGCTTCCTATAATGACATTAGACCAAATAAGATGCAGCCTTCTATAATGTTTGTGCTTGTTTACTAGCTAAAGTGCTTATCAAGCAAAAGCTGCTTATCAAGCTTATGTTTCTGTTTTGTATTTGATTGAGAACATTTATCAGTGTCAAAACCTGATATATATTTTTCGTACTATTCTTAATCAAATATATTCCCAATGACTTGCAAATGATTGCATTAAGTTTTTATCAACATCTTTGGAAACGGGTTGTACATCCGTGTTTGGGAGTGTCAGACAAAACAAGCTATTTTAAGATCCTCAAACAGCATTTAAGCTAACCTTAATATCAAACATATCTACATACAATGCTACAGATGAATTTGTCCTACAGAGCGAAGACATAAGCTACATGAAGGTTATCAGCGAAAGTCGTTTAAAGTTCATGAAATATACTAAAAACAACATAAACGCTAGCAACTTCACAACAGCGTGGTATCACTGCGCAAACGTCAATAAACGATGTTTCAACACACGAATCTTCATGACAATGTACGTTAAAAAGCTGTCTAATGCTTCACTGAATATTATTTTATCTAACTAGCTCTTACACCTACCAACTCTTTGCTCCTGTCTGCAGCTTTAGAAGCAACGTGTGATATTGTTGCTGCTTCGTCTTCTTCTTCACTAGATTTATATGCTGCTGAAAACCTGCGAACACGTGCGTTATCGCCACCTAGTGGGTGCATGGAGAAAAGGTAAAAGTCAACAAATAACACCCAAACCAAATTAATTTGATCAGTTTATCCATTTTCTTATTCATTTTATTTTATTATATATTTTAAAACAATTTTCACTTTGTAAATATAATTAAAATGATGATGGATCCATTTAAAATGTGGTTTTAACCATTTATTTGCACTCTGTTATAAAATCAATAACAACAGTAAGTTACAATGAGACCCACCCAAATTAGATAAAGTAAGGCATATTATTACTATTTTAAAATAGAGTTCAGACGACCTCATTGAAATTACATCCCTTTGGAACAATACCCTGAAAACTGTGAAGATTCTTAGTCATCCAGGTGAAGTTGTCTGGAAGTTGAGACGTGCCAACTGGACTTCTTTCTTGTTAGGTTGAAATGTTTCGCAATTCATCTGAATCGCTTCATCTATTTAAGGCAGGTGTGAGGTGAAACCAACCTGGAGATTACATTTTTTGTCACTAACCTTCCCTCAACCTAACAAGAAAGACGTCCAGTTGCCATGATTTAACTTTCAGACCCTGAAAACTGGTATTGTCATACAGGCCTTAACATTTAAGTCTTTTGAAGTCATCAGACTTCAAGATTTCACACTGAATAAAAAAACATACATGTATCAAACAGAATACACAGATGAAAAAGGCAAAAAAAAAAAAGAAAAGAAGGCAAATTAAGAAATACACAAAAATGACAATAATAGTAATGCAGTCATTGTTACTATTTAGAAACTGTAGTTGTCACAGTAAAATGTGTTTATTTGGTATCAATTTATGTGATTATAATGTTCAAAACTGAGTATTAAAACGTCCTTGTTGCATTGTTGCCACCTATTGGTGGACTTGAACATTACGCTTTGAGGTGCGCATGCTTTGGACGGATGGTCAATTAAGGCACATGCAGCTAGAGACTGAAGACTCAAGCCAGAAAACAAGCTAGCTTTTATATAAGGACCAAAAATGGACAATATGGACTGCTATTGCTCCTGAATGTTTGGTGGACAGGCGCACACGTTTTTCACAGTGTTTGCTGGTGAAGAGAAGATTAAAATACTGGTTTGTCATCAGTTGGAGTATGGCCCTTTATTCTACACCAAACATAAAAAATGTCCTTCAGAAGCAGTTACAGAAACAATGACTGTATTTACATGCATTTAAGTACAAACCTTACTTAAAGAAACCAGAGTAAATTTTTGCACGTGTGCTAGTGAGGCATGATATAACACAGTTCAAACAGTGAAAGAATATAAAATTAATTTACCCACAATTAATGGTAGCGTGTATAGGACTAATACAGGCAGGAGTCTGCAGAATATTCTTGTTCTTCTATAGAAGTTACTTTGCATTTCACTAGTTACAGGGTTCCTATTGTTCTTGTACCTGTTCTGAATGTGGTGCACAGATTATGCAACCAACAAGAATTAAAACTTAATCTGTCAGACACTCTTTATCCCCATCTTTTCATCGCTTTTACCAAGTTTTCAATAGACTCATAGAGTCGATTGTTCTTTCCTCTCTCTTCCTCTGTCTTTTGGCATTAGGACATAGACAATGGGAAATTTTCTTAAAACCTTTAAACTATTTTATATTTTAAATTCATTGAACACATTCTGTTTTAATTCAAATGATTACAACTTACTGCTAATGAAAATTAAAAAAAAAGGATTTACATTACAGAAATGTCTAACTTCTGAGAAATTGTTCTTTTATGCACTCGGTAAATGAACTGAGTGTGAAAAAGTGTTTTTTTTCAACTTCTGACGTCTTTCTAAAGAAAAACAAGCCTCAGGTAAATGTGCAGGACTTGATCAGACATATTCGGGAAGAACAATAAATCCACAGTTACATCATGTTCTCAACCCCTGTGTACAAGTGTTGCGTACATCACGAGAATGGTACAGGCCTGAATGCTATGACTGTGATTAACTTAATCTTAGTAGACTGACAGCACCATGTATTTTATTCACATATGGGTATAAAATGTGAAAAATGAGGCGGGGTACACCCCGGACAGATCGCCAGTCCATCGCAGGGCGGTCAGATATCATGTAGGTAGGAATAGGCACAGTAGACAGTTCGGACACAGGTCAAATGTCAGGGAAAGGTCAAATAAGCAGAGTAGACAAAACAAAAGACTGAAGGTGAAAGCCACCAATTAAAAACTGAAACCAGACACTGAAACTGACTTGGGGCAGACAGATACCAGGTTCAAAACAAGCAGGTTGGTAAAACAGAGGCCCCCAATCTGGCACCCAATCAATTGTGATGAAATTGTATTAAAATAGCTTGGTTAATACAGACCAGGTGTGACTGACTGAGATCACAGAGAGGTGAAACAAACGAGCTGGAAAAAATGATTTGCAGGTGAGAAATAAATCATAAACAGAAATGATATTGTACTAAAGGGCTTCCAACATATCATCACGCTGATCTGTGCCAAGTATGCTGATCTTCCTTCCCTACGGCAGGTGTTCCCACTAGTGGTGGGCGGACCACTAGTTTGGTGTGGGACTCTGGTTTCCTGCATCTTTATCATGCACAGTAAGCATCGTTTCGCGTTAATAGTAGTATTCACATTCAATCACAAAAAAACGTTTAAGTACAACATAACAATTAGGTCCTGTTCAAAAACGTGATTAGTGATTGTGATCGTGTTTATAGTGATCGTGATTAGTTGTATGCGAACATAATCTTTAGGAGACAGGGTTGGAAAAAGCATGAACAAGAGAACAGCAGCTAAAAAAGTAAAATAAACGAAGAAGAGGAGGGAAATCCCTCAGCAAGCCCCCCTGTGGATGTAAATTTAACACTGGGGTTTCTGTTTGTTCATATTTTGTGCGTTTGGTTGTGTTTTTACAGTGATTTTAATGCTTTTTAAGTGATTTAAACATTGTTACTTTACTTTATTGTGACAAGGGTGCATTTTCCAGCAGGCTGCCCTTATAAGCTAATAGTATCGGATTGGGATCATGGTCTGCAATACTGGCCCTGCATTGACTTTGCATCGGATCGATGCCAAAGCTTGCGGTATTGCACACCTCTAGTACGCTCTTCCTGTTACTGATGCACAGTGTTGTGTTGTTGTTGCTAAAGATCTGTTTATGGATTAATGCTGACTCTCAGCTCACGTACCAGATACCAGATTTCTCTGTACAGCAAGTTTATGGATGAGTTTATTATTGACATTTCTGACATGTCTGACATGACAATTCAGAGAGGAGATGCTGTCTTACATGCTTTTCTGTAGTTTCCTTAGAGCTGTCAACCCCTGCAGGGTGGAGGAGTAGCAGCAATCTTCTTCAGTGATGCAACCTCAAGCTTATCAATCAATCCTACACCTAAATATGGTTTAAACTCACTTAACAGCCTCACTCTTAGCCTCTCACAACCAAACTGGAAAACTCAAAAACCAGTTATTTTCCATTTTTGTATACGATCGGCGAGTTCTGGTTTCTAACTTAGTTCTTGGTGCAATTGAAGTAATTATAGTGGGTGACCACATGTAGATATTGACAATAACAGTTTTAAAACTGCATTTAAATCTCTATTAGACTCAAAATCACTGTTTTAATCACACCCTTGATCTTGTTCTGACGTATGGCGCTGAAATTGAACATTTTGTGGAGACGTTCACCACTCAGGAAAAAAATCCACTTGAGTAAAGGTTTATCTGAAAATACTGTTGGCAAACTTAAGGAAATGATTCCATCATCTTTCACTTCAGTGCCATGTACCAACACATGGAGGGCAGCCATCCTAACCTTACTTCCGCACAAGCTGATTATCTTGTTGATAATGATGCAACCTCATTGTGTACAATACTCAATACAATACTGCTGCCCGCTGAAAAAAAAAGGAGGTCGTGAGTACACAAACTGGTTCGCCGTAGATCTTGCTGAGCTAATTTCAACAATTAGTTTTTGTTAATCGGTGATTACCAGCTAATCAGCAGAGTATAGAGCAGTGGTTCTCGAACCCCTCCCTACTCTGCTTGTTTTCCAGCTTTCCCGGCCCTACACACCAGGTTTGTTCAGGCAATTAGAAGCTGGAAGATACCACGTCATAAGAGTGTGGAGAGAATTGGTATATTCCAGCAGTGTGTACTGTGTAGACTGTTACCTAACTTGTCCATTGTAGATTAGATCAATCGTTTTTTTAATAGCAGGTTATTAAGGTTGCTGTAGTAAGAGGATCTACTCTTGACCCAGTTTGCTCTTTATCTCTAAGACAGATCTACAGGAAAACAAACTATTATACACGATGTGTAATAGTATAAATTCAGGATGAATGCGCAATACTTTTTATTATATATGAGGTGATTTTTGTTTGTGACCCCAAGGAATTTGCATATCATTCATCACATGGCCCTATTTAGTCAATGGTGCTAGTTTTGGTGATTATGGAAAGGTACTGTTTATAAGGTTGGGAAAACCTGCAGTCAGCTGAGACTGATGAGGAGACTCGATGAGTCATGAAATGTAGCTCCCACTGAAAACTTTGTCAGTTTTTTGTAACAATTTCCCCAAGAGGATTAATGAGGTATCATTCAATATCATTTGTTTGTTGGTGACTATTTATCTTCAGAGTTTAGGAAAGATGATCTTGGATGAAGAGAACTGAGCATGACTCAGGCAATGTTAACATTTTAAATGCACAATAGCTGCTGCGCCCTAAAGATTTGATGATGATGACTAAGTCATTCTCTGATTTTGGGTTAAAACCTATAAAGTAGTTCATTGTTCTTTCTGGAAGTTGAGTCATGGAAACTTCTTTCTTCTAAGGTTGAAATGTTTATCAATTTATGCAAATGGCTTTGTTGGTCTGAGTAAAGTTGGTTAGTGACCACAAATGTGTGTTAAATCTAACTATTTGTATTGAACATTTGGGGACACACAGGGTAGTATACATTGGGTAAGTCCCACTGCTGTTCAGTCATCTGGATATTAAGGACATGTGGTTTTAACCACAGTAAAATGTTTTAAAGAGCCTAAGGAGACACAAAAATGCCAGACTGATTAGTGCCCACTGTTAATAAGGCATCTGTTAGAATCTGTCATCTGTCATCTGTCAGAAGTGTGGGAACTGTATTTTCACATACTCCCTGGCCTGCTCCATGTTTTAAAGAGTGAGAAACACTGTCCTTATCGATGCGCATCTGTTGTACTCTTCTCTCATCATTTTAACATCCGTTTACACCATTGAGGGATCAGCAGAGTAATGTCAGCGTTACAATGGCTACACTGTACAAACATACTGTATGATATCATTATACATTTCAAATGATCTGATAACCAAGCATCTGATGAAGGAGCCACCAACCATAACTGTGAGTGAATCACCTGATGCCAATCAGTGCTCTGAACTATTTCAGTGAAATGAGGAAAAATCTCTTCTTCCACAAGGTCTGGATCACTTTCAAAAATGCATTACTCAGACTGTGTAAAGATAACATAACCAAAAATATAAACAAATGTCTCATAACTGAACAACACCACAGTATCTGGCAATCTACTGTCCACCTGGCAGTCTATGAACAGACTGCACTTTCTGAGACAATGGTATGTGAAAACCACATCTTCTCACTGGAGATAACCTCTAACATTTTTGCAGCAATGACAGATAAACTAACAGAAGCCCTGTGTCAGTAGTTTGAGTTGATTTTAACTGGAAGGAAAAACAAATGAACTTTACCTACTAAAATGTCTTGTTTATGTCCCAGAAATTGGATTCTGTTCATCTGGACAATTTTCTTCTAGTGTGAGAATATTTCAAGACTTATCCAAGTCTCTTCCTCAGTCTCAACTGACTGCAGGTTTCCCCAACCTTATATTATAATAAAGATGCCACAACAGTCAGTTAACTGCCATAATTTATTAAAAACACTAAAACCTAACTAAGAGGGAAAGAGAAGGAGACAGTCGGTCATACTACGGCCAAGAGGTCAACCACCCACTGGTAGGGGGCTAGGAGTATTCTAAACATGCAAAATCAGTAACAAAAAACACATCAAAACAACAACAAAAAATAACACAGGCATGCAAACACAAACCATGCAACTATAAAGGTGAGTAACCTCCCAAACACTACCCACACCTGTGGATGGAGGCCGCCACCAGCCGCAGTACTAGAAAGCAAGGAAGACAGATTAAGAACCAGTTAAAGAAAACAATAAAACTACTAAAACTCTTAAGTAAACTAAATCAATAGTAACTAAAACAGTCAGTGCTGTAAACAGACAAAGCACACAATTAAAACAAGATAAAACCAACATGAAAAGAACTTTAGAATTAAGCTTAAACATACCTCTGAGCAGGTAGCAATCCTGCACAGCTTGTTAATCTGTAAGAAGTTATGGAAGACCCACTCATTATTTACAACAATAAAACATCAGCAGCAGCTTGACACACTTGTTTGTCTTCAGCCTATTAAGGAGTTGTGTGCCTATCTTATTGGCTGCTGTTTCTCTGCCACTGTCCCTGCAGAAGGCGAACTTCTAGGATTTCATTACCTGTATTATTGAGCATGCATCGCGATTTGTTTATGCTTGTCTACCATCAATGTGTATTAATAATGATTTATTTTCTCATGTCTTTGTTCCTAATGGTAACGTGCACTGAGCAGTTTTACTTCACTATCCAGCTGCAGCTCTGAGTCTGTATTTGCTGAAACAATGCTGTTTGGACGATAGCAAGAGACTTGTGACTGCCACCAACACAAAGCTTACACAAAAAACAACAACATTTTATTTATTTAAGAATAACTTAAATAAATAAAATGATCTTTGAGATAAAGAATGCGTTCAGATATGCTGGGAGTCAGAGACGGATCTTGGCACAGGCGCCACTTGCTGGAGGAGGCGCAGCTTCAAGCCCTCCCCTCCAAAAAAAAAAAAGAGAAATCGATTTTGAGCTCGTTTTCTAAAGTGTAGTTACTTGTGTGGTCGTTGCTTCCTGTATAAACCCCTGACGATTCCCTCCACGATAAAGGGAAAAGCGACAGTCCATCCAGGAACCGCCCACAGAATCGTTTCATCGGCTTTCCGGCACCCCCTCTCTCCCGTCCGCCCGCACACGCAAATATGTTAAAGAGTGGGATCCAACCTCGAAGACATTCTGCTAATGTATCAAATGTGAAATATGATCTCATAATGCAGATTTAATACAGCTGACCCGATGGTGAACAGTATTCAAAGTCTCTTGCAGAAATGTAAAAATTAATTAATTAGTGACCGAAAGGGCAAGATCGCGGATACAAGCGGCCGAAATGAGTTTTCTCCGCAGGGTGGCTGGACTCTCCCTT
>JAUYWH010000005.1:18057725-18078777 GCA_034779795.1 Ctenopoma multispine | reverse complement strand
CAGTGAGAATCTACCAATGTAAATGGTCATGAAAATAAAGAAAACAACATTGAATGAATTTAATGTGTCCAAACTTTAGGCCTGTACTGTATATATTTATTTATCACTTTTAAGAACAACTAGAAACACAAAAAGTTGTTTCTTGGCTGCTCTCCTTCCACAAAGAAAATTCCTGATCAGTTTTTTTTTTTTTTTTTTTTTGGACTACGGATGGATCAATTTACCATCCAGATAAAGCTGCTAGATGCTAAGTCAGGTCCTTGCTGGTTTTCTTCTGATGTCTCAACAGATTTTGATAGGTCTTCCACTGCTATTTTTTTCCTTGGCCTCTCCAGATTACTCTACAGAGTTCACTCTCAAGATTAGGCCCAAACATCTCCCACGACATGTCTGGTTAAACTCTTTTTAACCTCTTTTTTTCTTCGCTACTGCATACTGACTCACAGTGTGAGAAAACATTAGCCTCTCTCATCCTCTGAAGCAGTCAAACTTTTTAGGCTAATTACACAGTGGGACAGTCAGGATATCCCAGAGACATTGTGTGAAACTTTTTGTAAAACTATTTGTATGGCATTAGCAGATTGGGAGGTGGTAAAGTAGTGTGTTTATCTGACATAAAACTTAGTGTAGCTCATCTGCTGTTACCACATAAGCTGCTGCCTCTTTGTAACTCATAGCTTATCAGTGTTCTTTCTTTTTCTTTTCTAACTTTTCATTTCATGGTTTACAAATATCAAAAGTGTTTGCAAAGAGGCAGGAAGCAGAAGTGTCACCTCAAAACTTGTTTTTGAGAGGGTCTGTCTGCAAACAATTTTAAACTTGAAAACCTGTTCTGTCCACTAAGTGAAATCCATGACTAAACATTTAAAATGTATTTACTGTATATCTTGTATATCATGGAAGCAATGATCAGCCTCATGTTTAAGATGGCAGGCAGACTATCAATGCGAACATTAACCATTTCTCTTAAAAATCTTGTATCTTCTATATAAGCAGGAGGATTGCTGCTCAAGTAAGCACTGGCAGTTGCTCTACTCTGCCAAGACAGGATTCAGATGCTGTGGTCACTGGTACTACAACACCTCTCTGTGGACATGCTGTGCAGGGAACATAAGTCCTGTTGCCCAGCCAGGACATCGTCAGAGTAAATCAATTCAAGGTCAGTGTTAGCTTAGCAATTGCATCTCACAGTAGTATTTGATCTTTGTCATTTTACTATAACTTGATACAGGTATCGTCTCACTAATATGTGCATATTGTTTTCAGGATCCAGATTTCAATCAGTGAGAAACCTGAATGACACTGATCTTTGCAAAGGAAGTAAGATATCCGATTTCTTTGTAAACTTAGTAACAATACAAGTGGATTTGTAATTTAATCTATTTGTTTATGTTTCCATTTAGTGCAAGTTGGGATTGTGGAACGTGTGTCTCTGCGCAACATTGTGTTCAACAGCGTGCTGAAAATCCAAGGAAGAAACACCACAGTGAAAGCTCTGCCCATGCACCATATCTGGAAAATACCTGATCGCTGCAAGCCCCCTAAACTGATCCCTGGCAAGACCTACTTCTTTGATGAAGTCAATGTATACACTGATTTCAACCATCACACTATTCTCCAGTCCCTCCATTTCCTATTTTCCAAGTGTTATCATCCTTAATCTGTTAATCTTGTAGTCTATACATGGGCATTTAAAAGATATTATCTGTTATGCATTTACACTACTTATTCATTACTTCTGATCTCCCTCAAAGGTGCCTTTTGACAACAGCAAACATCAAATCTTATCATACACTAAAATATTTGTTACAGGTTTCATGTAAACAAAGTGCAACAGTACGACCTATGAATCTTCTGGGAGAGAAATTGCATCGTTGTTTCTGTTTCTTAACAATACTATGTCTGCCACAGATGGATTTTTATTCTATCTTCCAGTATGGCTGTTCAATAGAAAATCAAATAGAAAAGCTAATCAGTGCTGTAACACTTAAATGACCAATTTGATTTTTTGTACACTGTGAAGTACTCTATAGTACAAGACTTATTTAAGAAAAGCTATAAAGCTGTGCACAAATAACTTAGACTAAACTATCAACATAGTGTGAAAACCAGCAGGAAGCATACAAGAATATTATTGTATTGTTTGCTTTTCACATAAGCTAATCAACTATGATTTAGTGTGTTTTTAAATATCCTTATTGTCTTTATTCAAATTTGACTCTTGCACTAGTAAATGGCAACTTTTTGCACATCATTCAAACTATTGTGTTTACGTCTAAATGACATGATATGTCATGATTGATAAACATTTCCTCAAAAATTTCAGGGATAAAAAATATGCTATAACCCCAATTACCCCAGGGTTCCTCTGTAGGGCCTTGTATTTATGTTAAACAGTAACGTTTTTTGTTCTAATTAGATGAATGTAGTAGAGACTGCAGTTGCTCAGCATACGAATGTGATTTATGTACTGTAATACACAGTGTAAGTAGAATCTGTTTTGCATTTGGTGTAATGTACATTTCTCATTCATACAACTGTATGTTTACTAAATATCTCAATGACTCTATTTAGGCTAAAAAACAATTTTGATTTTACTAAAGATATTGTCTATATATGAATCAGAAAGTCATGTTACTACTTCTACATCTATATTTGTTTGACTTTATATTGCATGTTTAGTGTTATTATGCATCAATACCTACTGTGGGTGTATTTTTATAACATATTAAATAAATAACTATTATGTCTCACCTTACGTAGTTTGGGATGTTTGCTTAGCACACTTAACCTTTGCAGAATGGTGACTTTGATTTAAACAATGTCTTGACGTATCTGCGGGGGCCTTTTTGGCTCCGCTTCATCCAAACCGGCACAGGAAGACTATAGAGAGTAACTTCCCCATATGAAGGAAATGGATTTTTATAGGTCTAATGAGATCTTAGCAGTTACTCTTAGCATAATTAAGATATCCTTGGCATAATGAGACAATACATGAACAAACTGTAGTTAATCCTACTGTTAACCACAATATAAAATGATGATTGTTGAACTGTTATTGTTTAACCTTTTTCCCACACTCTTTAGAGGAGGTAATTTTTATGTTAAGCCCAGGGAGATAGGAATTTCTGTTAGTCCACAACATCTGAAATCGACACAGTTTATTGTGTGTTGTTGTGTATCACATGTCTCACACCTGTAGTCAGATAATGTTTATTATTACAAGTTCAAGTCTGGTGCTAATTAAGGACAAGTTTACAATTTGTCACCTGAAGTGTCCATCTCTTAAATTTTAAAGCAGGCCTATTCATATGTCAAATGTGTGAAGGGACATTTTCATCTATAAACCAGCCCACAGTCTTTACCTGACCCTAACCCACTGCTGCGATACCTGATCTCAACCATAAAACACTATAATATGGCTACAGATCATTGGCGGACAAAAATATGTTGCCATTTATCTAACTAACCATTTATCCTGACTGGCCTGGCCATGAAGATGTTTCCTTATAAGTGATAGCCACATTCCTTGTCCTGTGCAGAAATATAAACAGTATTTAAATGTGTATCTAAGGCTTCAGCTAAACATACTATGATTTCATAAGTCTGCTAAAGGACCTCATTTTTTTAATAAACTATCTTACTTTTGGGCTTAAAATAGTTCATGTTTTGTGGTTATGTGGTGGCTTGACCTTTTTGGCTCTGCTTTATCCAAACCAGCACAGGAAGAGAGCATTAAAGAGCAATTTCCCAGTATAAAGGAAATATTTATCTTTGTAGGTTACACAACAATATACAGTAGCATCTCTGTTCTTATTCATGGCATACAGTTATTTTTGGCTTTTGACAGTGATCCACTTCAAGTGTTTAGCTTTGTTTTTTTTCCTGATAAATAGTTTGTTAAACAATAGCCAAGATACCTTTACATTACAGCAGTGGGAATAACATCAGTGCCAGCATCCTGCTAGATCACGGATAACTGATGCCATCACGTACTAGTACTTTATGGAGTTGGAAAATATTGCACAAAGACAACAGCATCTGGAAGCAACACAGGGGGTGAGGGATCTCTCATTCTATTTCTATTATTACGGGCTTGACGTAGTCATCTAGTTCGCTGTAGGTAAGCAATGAGGGGACACTGATGATGAGTTGTGCTGTTTTTACAACACTGTATTATTGCGTTAATTATTTAACTCTGTTAATTATTTTATATTAGTTATTTTAACTGAGTTTTTTTATAGCTTTGGATTGGTGGCGGCTTGTGTCTGAACCAATGAGAACATTTGGGGGTGGGCCTAAGACTGCTGCAGCGTTCTGCAACAGGAAAAAACTGAACCACAGTTATTTGTAACCACTGCAAAGTTAAATTTTTCTGTCACCGGAGAGTCTGAAGTAACGCATAAATACTATACACACGGACACAGACATACACTAAAAGAAATCATAATGCTCATGTGTTTCTTTTAATGAAAGCAATTAACAACTGCTCTTCAGGTGGTTGATGACCAGGTTCAGATTTGCTCCGTGTGTGTGTTCACATCAGAGCAGAGCTCCACCATGCACAGAGATCAGAGGAGAAAAATAAATGCAAAATGTACAGAGCGAACCCAGAACTAAAAGTTCCTGGCAACTGTATGACTCCCGCTGGGAGAAGGCCGCCGGGGCAGACCCAGGACACACTGGAGGGATTATATCTCCCGGCTGGCTTGGGAATGCTTTGGGATCCCCCCAGAGGAGCTGGAAGAGGTAGCTGGGGAGAGGGAGGTCTGGGCTTCCCTGCTTAGGCTGCTGCCCCCGCGACTCGACCCCGGATAAGCGGTTGTTAATGGATGGATGGATAAATAATATACCCCCAACCTAAGAAACTTACACCTTTGTATTATACAATGGATGATATGCTTACTTTTGCCAATGAAGACCAAAAGACGTCCGTCTGAAGGCAGGGGCCAAAGTTCACTGAAGTGTTTTGACAAAGTCAACATTCTGTAAATGTCACTGAGACTGTGATGCTGAGAGTGAATTGTTCTACTGTCAAACTTTACAGTTTTGCTAAGTAAATTCTTCTGGACAACATTAGCACTGTAATGTCGGCGTATTCTCAGTAAACCACTGATAAATGTCCAATGTTAAATGTTAATGGCTTTCTTTAAAAAATCCATTGTTGACTTTTCTTGAAGTCAGAATGACAACTCAGCTTCAGCCTATTATCAATGTGAATTGCAAGAAAAGCACAAAATGCATGAAATTACTACCATGTACAATGATCATGTACTAGTGTTGTGCGATACTGCAAGATTTGATATTGATCAAAAAATACAGTTTCTGTTTGTCCCAGAATTGAATAATTTGAGAGTGAAGTTGTAGGACTGATGCTGGTTAGTGGTGTAAGTTTCATGGATGTGACACTTTCCTAGTGAGAGATAAGAGGGGGTTCAGATTGATGGTGGTGCATTTAGCTCCTAAAGATTATGTTTGCATACAACTAAACTGTAATCCCTATCACATTTTGAACAGGACATAATTGTTATGTTGAACTGAAACATATTTTCAGTACATCCTAACCATAAAACCTGATGCTGAACTGTAACGTATAGTTTGATGAGACGTGGTTGTTTTTTTCATGTATTTAAATAAAGGCTTCCACAGTATCTATCTATGCACTCAGTACACACATTAAGTACTGTAGATGACACAACACTCCTCTTCCTCTGTGCCATCATTCACTACAGCCTGCATGTGTCTGCTCAGCCCCGCTGAGGAGCAGTATTTGTACCAGCAAGTTTAATTTCTTATGCAACGGTCGCGCTAAAGGTAGATCAATGCAATCATGCTAGTGTCGATCCGATAGCAATAACAACTATCTATATTCCGATATTTTGAATCGATCCACCCACCACTACCATGCACTATAATAATTTTATTAAATTACGTTTGGCTATGGCTTCTTGTTATAGTTTTCTTGTTATCAATGACTTATAGGTGACATTAAATGTATTATTTTACCTATTTATAAAAGTCAACAAATAATAGCATTCGCTTGTGGAAGAATATGGGAGTGGCCGCTTTCAGTTAATCAGGATGAAAGAGGAAAGAGGAAGGAAGGAAACAAATACCAATGTTTAATATCAATTGATTATCTTTTGTTTTAAATTGGCACCTGTTTTGTTTTGTTCTACATCAGTAATTCAATAATTCCCAGTAGGAAAGCCTTTTATTGGGTGTGTCAACAGCAGAGAAATTACCAGAGAAACATACCGGCAGCTCCAAGATATTTCACATGTAGGTAAGGTTAAAATGGCTATAAATTAGATGTAAAAAATATTTTGACAGTGTTTTTGGCAAAAGGTATTTTCTCATTTCTTTAATGGTGTGTCACACAGTTTGGATTATATACATATGAGATCATTTAAAATGGTATTTTAACTAAACCTTAACTAACCAGACTTGCACAAGTATACAGTTGAAATAAAAATGGTTGAGCCACCGATGGTAGCAATAATCTGCTACTTGTAGTGCTACTTGTAACTAAACCTGCACAACATTCAGGGGGAACTTCCTCACAGAACTGCTTCAGTTCAGACTATTGGGCTGAGGTCTGGGCTCTGACTCAGCTACCCCAAAAGGCAGATTTTATGTATCTGAAGCTATTTTGAAGTCTATTTGCTTCAGTGTTTAGGGTCATTGTCCTGCTGCATCACCCAACTTCTACTGACCTTCAGCTGGTGGACAGCCAACCTGACATTATCCTTTTGGATACTTTGATAAAGTTGAGAATTCATTTTCCCATACTATACAGGCTTTTTTAATGAGGTATAACCAGGTTAAAGATTCTCAGTATATCAGAAGCAACCAGAGGCAATAGACATATACAGTATATATGTCAGTATAATACAGTTTACTGATCTGGTGGTAAGAAGAAGTCATACACAGATTGTTAAAGCCACCTGCAGATTGCTGACAAGAGTTACCAGCACAATGCCTGTAAAGAGTGTTACCAGAGACAGAGCACAGTTTTGGATGACGCAAATGTAAAGGGAAATGTTTTGTAAGCAGTGTTAATTCAAGACATTTGCTAAATAAAACAGAAGTACAAAGATTAACTCAATGATGATAGATAGAACTAACTGGCCAACTGAGAAAATATAATTTAACAACAATTTGTCAGACATCAAGCAAATCAGGCCCAAAAGACATGGAGCATTTTTAGGATTACATTCCATTCCTAACAAGAAACATTTTCATGTTGCAGGCAGGAATGTTGCTGCAAATAAACCTGGATTCCGTATGAAAGGGAAAATACCAGAGATGGTTATCATCATACTGGCATTTTAATGGGACTTTTTGAAATATTTAACATTCCATCATAGGGTGGGTAATTTACAACAGCAAATGAAATGTTTTTGGCAACAAGGACAAGAACTGTGTTAAGATCTCTTTTATCTTATCTATCTCTTTAGCTTGATATCTCTTTAGCTTGGTGTGTCACACATCTTAAAAGAGATTACTTTAGATGGGAGCTTAAGATGGATGGATATAAGAGGAACAAATTGTTGCCTAATTCAAGACTACTTCTGAATAAGATAACACTGCATAGATGGACTTCATGATGACAGAAGAGGGAGGAACTAGCTGGACTAACTATTGCCGATGGTACCAAACAACCAGCAAATATCACTTATTTATCTCATTGCTTTTTAATACATTAAATCTCTATTGTGATATTTTGAAGAAACAAAAACACTGTAGCATGCAACAAGATAGATAAACAGATAGAAATAAAGGCCAACTGTCTAACTGAACAATTAATACCATGTTTAAGTAACTCAAATATCTAACAATTGCAAACTACATAACAAATCAAAATAAACGTAAACACAGTAGAGATTCAAAGCCATGTTGATTTGGGGAGGTCCACAGGGGAAAGGTGTTTGAAATTCAACTTCAGTCCATCAAAATCAATATTTTACATGAACATATATAACAAACATGTAAAAGAAAACAGCGTAATCTCTGAGAATCATTTTACAGCCTCTGTTTGGTCTCCAGTATCTTTAGATCACTGTTGAGATTCCAGAACAGACATCCTTGACTTTGTTTCCTTGCACTGACTGACATCAGTGATTTCATGATGGGATGTTAGACACTGAACACTTCTCACAGCACCTTTTTGCTTCCCAAACTTTTGAAATTCCATGACTCATAGAGACTGCCACATTTGTAATCTTACTAATGTGTTTGCTTTCCTTCCTCCAATTCAGAAAACTGTCTCGAAACATATTTATCTAACCTTTTTGAAGGAAATGCCCATGGCTCAAAGCATACTCCGAATTTGCTACAAACATTTAGTGGTTTAAAGGTTTAGTGCATATGCTGACCCCTACCTGCCACAACGTTAAAATCACAAACAAGTGAAATGAATAACAGCGATTATCTCATTATTAAATGCATTATATCAAGAATTGGGACACATTAGGTAGCAGTCTTAAACCTGCAGACTGGGAAAGTGTCTCCAGTGTATGTATAGTGTATTCAATAAAGGCCAGCGTCTGCAGTTTAGATGACATGTTGTGGCCTAATCGGTGTATGTAATATCCTTCACTGTTGATTTTCAGTTCTCAGTTCAAGTCTAGCCAAGTGTAGTGCTCAACTGATTGAATTTTTGCTATCATAGTAATACTGACTTACTGACTGACATTACTATCCATAATCCCAAGCAGCATGCATAGCTAAAACATTTGAGGTTATTACAGTATTGTAAATATCTCTTCTTTTTAATGTGACATTGGCATTTTTTACTGATTTATGAGACGTCATTACTGTGTGATCTGTGTACTATCACCACTTAAAAGATCCAAGTTCCACAGATCAAAGTGAACTGTAAACAAACCCTGACAGTAATCTGACCTCATGAGCTGTGTAACAATGAGAAAGTAATTAGTCCCCTCTGAGTTTATAGATTTTCATTCACTTCCCCGAAACGACAGTGGGGTGGAACCTCAGGAAGAGTCAAAAGGATGGGTGGAATGCATGTATGACTCTGAAAGCAGGTTCCTTCATGGTTAACCAGGTGGAAAAGAAAAATGCTACCAGAGCTGCTTAAATGTTAGTAGGGAAAAAGTCAGGAATTGACTAACACTAATGGATTTGTTTCCCAGGAAAGTATTACATTACATTTCAGTGCAATCCTGTCATGGGTGTGTATGAAGCAATATGCACAGTCACAAATGCAGAGAGATTCAGTGATGAGTTTTTAATAAAACAAAGGCCTGCAGGTAAACAGATAGACAAACAGCAAGAACAAGGTGAGGAACAAAACAGACTAGATAACAGGCAAGTGGGAAGAATGTGAAATCATGCAACACAACAAGCAGCCAGATAAGACAAAGAGCACCAAGAATAAAGAGATAACTAAGGCTAAAAAGATACGACTGGGAAGGGAGAGTAGGCAATTAGGCCAGGTGCAAGTGGAAATGAGCTGATTTATTGTTTATACAAGGAAATAAACTGGGGAAACTAGTTCAGGTTGGCAGGATGTGGTGTTGGGTCATGGGTGAAAATGGAGGCCTTTCAGTCATTTGCTCATGAATGAAACGGAACACAGGAAGCCAGACCAAAATAAACAAAGCAGTGACTGTAATTATGACACAAACAGTAAATCAACTTGTAAAGAATAAGGGAATGGGGGAAGCTGGAATGGAAGGCCAGTTCCCCTCAACTAGACTGATGACATAAAACATAATCTCTCAGGGAAACAGAGAAAGTGTTCCGTACCTTCTCACTTCATGGTTAAAACTGCAAACCAGTTTTAGTATCACATTCTTAATATTGTATATTCACTTATCACATACAAATTTTGCACCATAAAATTACCTTTCTCTTTTCTCTCCAACTGGAGATCTCTGCATGCTTCTTCTTGTGCAACGCTATGACAGTATTTGCCATACATTGAATATAATCTGATGTGTTTATCATAAGATTTAGAAAGACAGTCCCAACCACTGTAATTGTAAAACAGGGATTGAACTGGATGCTGCGGATGCCCTGGATGTATAAGGGCATCTGACACTTTAGATCTGCAATTTAGTTCACTGTTCAGACTCAGTTTTTCTCACTTTGAGCCAGACAACACTGCATAGTCAGCAGATGCAAGCAGTTTCCAGTTCAGGCCATAACATGTTGTGGCACCCCTGTGTTCCCAGTGTTACTGGTAAATGTCTTTGAGATTAGGCAAAAATTAAAACAGTGTGCCACAAAAACACAACAAAAAGATGAGACATGTTCATAAGAGAAACATGTGGTCTATGCTAGACCACTCCCAACCTACAATATTTTGAAAAATACTATCAAAGTGAAACTCAGCCTAGATTCAGATGGCCTTGGATTTGGACTTAAAGAATAACTAGTTATTACCATGGTCAGATAAGTCCAGTATTTCATTATTTTAATTTAATGCCCATGCATTGGTTTTTGGTACATCTATTCTTGAACAATATTGTCACTCTAACACAGAAAGTCATCAATCAACAATCTAAATGGTCTGTGCGCTGACTCGTTTGCTATTGAATGATTGTTCATGAGTCATCACTTATCTTCTCTGTAAATCAAGCTTGATATTGTATTTACTCTGTCTGAAGATATGTTTGTACAGGATTTACAAAAAGAGAGTACGCATGACACAATCTCAGGGTTATTAAGCTGAAGAGTGCAATTTGGAGGACAACACACCACTAAACCTGACACTCCAGGGCCTGACAAAAATATCCACATGTGAGACCTTTACACATTACTGAGAACACTGGATTCACCTTCACTTTAGTTGTTAGAAAGTGAGACATCCACCCTTACTGTACACCCAGCAAGACACCAAGAAAGCAAGAGACACAAACGACAAACAATACAGCTAGTGCATTTTTGTCTGCTTTTGTAGTAAGTTGACAAACTTTCCAACATGAAATGTTAAAATGTCGATAGTTTACAATGTCAGTAGTCAGGCCTGTGACATGTAATATGAGCTCCTAATTGTGCCCTAAATGGTCTGTTTATCACAACCACACATGAATCCCCTTCAAGACCTTTATCTGTTGACTGAACCATCATAAACCACTTGGTAAAAAAAAATGCTGAATGTTATTAAATCTACGTGAACTTCCTGAAGCTTCTGTCCATCGGACGTTTTATCAAAACAAACATTTAGAGTGGTTACAGATAAGCCTTACATAATGTTGGGAAATTCACACTTAAATCATCATTGAAAAATTAGCTCATGTTTTCCCATTGGAGTGAACGTGGTTCTCCAAGCGTCAGCTGTATAAGATAAGACGTGCTTTGATAATCAGCCAATACACTGTCACACAATTGTTCACTCTCCATTGTGATGTAAAAAGGTGCCTTTTGTGTGTTGACTTTCAGGGGAGGGTTGGAATTAGGCAAGTTGAACTTTTTTTGTAATCATATCCATTTCTGTTCCTCAGCATTGTTCTAATATCCTGTCTGATGTAATACATCACGCTTTTCTGATGCAATGCTCACCAATCCTGGGAAATTCTGATGGGAAATGCTGGTGCAATGTCTCCCTCTGCTGTAGCATTTTGTAACTCACAGAAATTACTCTCTTCTCTTTGACTCTTCATATGATTAATATATTCACTTTGCACTGAAAAATTCATTTTCCAGCCCTTTGGAAAGGTTTACAAACCTAATATGATTAACATAGGATAGTGAAGGTTTTTCTTGTTTTCTATAAATTTCTGGATGGTTGCAGTGATTAAATCTAAACAACTCCATTAAAACACTGACATATAAAAATATTACTATATAAGATAATGACACATAACTTCTTTGTGTGGAATGTAGTGCAATGGAAATCATTACAGAAAGGGGAGAGTTCTGCAATTTGAATAATCTGTGGCACTCTGTGGAGCTCTTGACTTTGATCAGTCTCAAGCTGAAAATGCTCCTTTGTTCAGCCAGCACACTGTGTAGTGGGTGGGAGAGATGGTCCGGGACTGAGAGGAATGTAGACAGCATCCTCCTCTCAGTCACAGTGTGTAGACTACAGCTCCACACCCGTAAATGAACAGCCCAAGACATTAAAACATATTTTAGTATACTGCACTAGAGTGTAACTCCACCGCCCAAAATGACCTCTATAATAAACAGTTAAAAAGAAAAAGAAAAGTTCATTAGGAAAGTGCATTCATTCCTCTGTGAAATTCAATAGATTTTGCTGCCATAGTAATACATCTGATTGTTTAGTTTTGCACTGTGTATGCTATGCTCTATGCACTATGCTTTGTGTGTGTGTGGTCAGAACAGAAGTCTCATAGTTCAAGTTCTATCTCTAGAGACCTGGAGGTGGCTTGTCGTCCTTCCTGATTATAGATTTATGCTTACATTGTTGTCATTCTGACTATTCAAAATTCAAAAAATCTACTAGGTTGCTCCGGTCGGTACACACAAAAGCTGTTTCCTGTCTGTCCTTTCTGGAAATACCCACCATCAAGTTCTATCTGACACTTATTACACAATATTTTCCAAATCTAACTGAAAAGGAACAAAAATAATCTAGTTTACAGGCCAAAAAAAGCTAAATACTTTACTTTACTTGGCAGACGCTTTTATTCAAAGTGACTTACAAGGAGAAGACACAAGCAATGGTCATTTGGTTTCTGTAAATTCCAAGTTACTACATGCTAGAAATTGTTAAGTGCTAGACAATCTTTTTAAACAAGTGAGTTATCAAATGTTTTTTAAAGGTGGTGATAGTCTCAGCTAGTTGAATGGTCTTTCTACCAGCCTGTGACAACAAAGGAGAATAGATTCGATTGGGATCAAAGATCCTGTGAGGAGGGAATTTTTAGTCTCCTCTCATTTGCAGATCTAAGAGGGCGTGCAGGAGTGTAGCTTATTAATACCATGTTGATATAAGAGGGTGCACTTCCATTTACAGCCCCGTAGGCAAGCATCAAGGATTTAAAAGTCAATGCAAGCAGCTACTGGGAGCCAGTGGAGAGATGTGACATGGGTGCATTTTGGCTTGATATTGAGAGAGCAATCAGGATGGGCTCTCTCTCTCTTAAAAAACAAAACACATATCTGGTATATAAATGTCACAGAAGCAAAATGCTTGTTTAAAAAGTATTTCAAATGAGTCTAACACACACACACATTCACAAAGATTGCCTAGCACTAAACAATTCCTAGCATGTTCTTCATCTTGACGAGTTGGGTCTTATCAGGGCTCTTAGTTTGTAGTAGCTCAGAATTTATGGAAACCGAATGGTAATTGCTGGTGTCTACTCTTTGTAAGTCGCTTTGGATAAAAGCATCTGCCAAGTAAAGTAAAGTAAAGTAAAGTAAAGTAAAGTAAAGTAAAGTAAAGTAAAGTAAAGTAAAGTAAAGTAAAGTAAAGCAAAATGGGCTTCCCTTCCTAGACCCAGTGTCTGGTTTGTCTATGCTGGGCCACACTGTAGAAACATATCAGCACAACATGGCTGTCTCTGTAAAAGTCATCCAGCTCTCTATAAAGATATAATAGGCTTATTCTACGCTAAAGAAAATGCAATAGTTGGTATTTTGATTACACACAATATAATTATGAATACTATATTCCATTTCTGCTATCAGCACACTTCACCTTTAAATAATATTGTCAGAGATATTTTTTTTCCTCAGGGATATGAAAAATATTGCAAATAATGCAAAAATATGCTTTTAAAGATAATGTAATACAATAACTGCACTATTATTTTATACATGAGAATATCAGGAAGCTCAGTAATGATATCCAAATCTGGATATGAAGAGTTCCTATTTCATTAAGATCAGGGTCAATAAGTGACTCTATTTCAGACATTATATGCAAATTCAGCACTAAACTTTCACAGTAGAGAGCAAATGAAACTTCATCTACCTTTAACTGTTCTATTTGCTTGTAATTGTGTTATATAATGATAATGAAACCTCCAGGATTCTGGAGCTGAGAATATAACTACAGCCATAAAGAACACAAAAGGCCACCAATAAAAGAAAACAACCTTTGTACGAGCCGGTGAAAAACCATGCCCTCAACCTGGAATAAAGACCAGCCTCCTAAACACTGTCATTGACTGGTGGATGGAAGTTGACCTTGGCGAGCAGACTCAAGATTCAAGATTCAAGATTCAAATAACTTTATTAATGCCAGAGGGAAATTATTTTGGCATGTTACAGCAGCTCTCCGTTCAAACAGATAGAAAGAAAAGAAAGAAAGAACCACAAAAAGAGAAACACTGACACAAATGTTAAATACTCAATTTACAAAACAAAAATAGGTAATAAAAATAATAAAAATGAATAAAAACTAATTAATTTCGTGGTCTAATCAGTTCAGTGTATAATTTAGTGGGGTTATCTGATTATAAATATGATTATGACAGTAGTCCTCCCCCCTCTCTAAAGGAGAGGAGTTGTACAGTTTGATGGCCACAGGCAGAAATGCTCTCCTGTGGCGTTCTGTGAAGCACTGCAGCCTGACATGATCATTGTCTCAGAATCAATGAAGCAATTGATCATGCTGGAATTAACAGTGCCTTGAGAAGAGCGCATGGTTGAGGCCAATGAGAGAAAGTGAGCCAAGTACTGGGAGTTTGAGGAGGAATGCCGAAGGAACAACTGGCGAACTTACTGTGAACCTGTGGAAGTGGGCTTCTGGGGGTTCGCAGGCCGCTCACTCTGCAAAGCATTCACAATGCTGGGCATCAATTGGATCGCCAAGAGGAAAGCCATGAGATCAGCAAATAAAGCCGCAGAGAAAGCCACGAGGTGGCCTTGGATCAAGAGGGCAGATCCGTGGGTGATTGCTGTTGGGACGCAGGCCGGGATTTGATCAACCCTGGCAGGGTCACCTGGGAGAGGGTGTCTGATGCTGAAAGACCCGAAACACCCGATGACACCAGGTCACATCACTGATAGTGTGTCCCAGTGCATCCATGAGATGTATCTTTCACCAGTATTCATAACATTGCTAAATACCTGGGCACAAATCTGGCACCTTTAGTTGGACACATGGACCACCGTGACAACCACATCCACACAGTTTTCCTCAAAGGTCAGGGAGCTAAAAAAGGATACAAAACAAATCATGGTATCCTTTGCTGTTACATAACTCTTCACCAGCATCCCCACCACTGCTACCGTAACAGCTGTAAGGAGGAGACTGGAAGAAGACAGCACCCTTACCACCAGAAGCAACCTTAACCCTGACCAGATCTGCCTGCTTCTGGACTTGTGCTTGAACACCTCTTATTTCACCTACAAGGGCGACTTCTACAGACAGAGACATGGCTGTGCCATGGGCTCTCCAGTGTCACCTAGACAGAGACTCATCCATCCCAAAGACCGGATGCCTTTGTTTTACTTAATGAGCCTATTTCAGGAAGGTGTGAGGTGAAACCAACTTAGAGGATAAAGCTGTGGTCACTAGTCAACTACCCTCAGACCGACAAAGCTCTGTGGATGCAGAGTGAAAAGTTTCGACCTTACAAGAAAGATGTCCAGTTGCCATGACTCAGCTTCCTGACAGACTACAGAGAAACTAGTCTTTTAAAAAGAGCTCCTTAGATATAAGATGCATAGCTTGGGACAGTTATTAAAATCGTGGGATGAATTAATTTTATTATTATGTATTATATTATATTTTATGATTGTACAAAACTATTTATGGGTGTAGTGGTAATGAGATTATTATGAATAATCAGCCAAGATATTGAGATAAATATATAGGGAGATATAGTTACAATACCTAAGGGTTAAACTGAGTACTGGGATAAGTTTTATCGGTTAGGACGTTTATTAAACATTAAACTGTCCATGTCAGTATGAAATAAATTTGATTAGACTTCATATAAAAATCACACGTAAGAGAATATGTGTCTGTATGATTGTGATTAAACTTTATTTTTAATGCAATTAAATCATTGTAAACACCAGGAGACTTCATGTAACTGTACTGTAATACCTTTGAATATGTAACGGGTCTTTATATTAAAGTTTACGAAATAGGTGAACGTTCTGTTTATTTACTTTTTGTAATAGAACATGTGTTCTAATGTCAATACACAATTTGGTCACAAGATGGCAACATTGAAAAATTCTTTCTGAACAAGCAGCTCCCCCTAAGGCGCCATAGGTTTAAGGTTTAGTGTCTTGTCCATGGACACTTCAACATGTGGCCAAGAAGTGAACCAGTAACCCTGTGGATCGTAGACTGAAACTGATGAACTTTAAACCATAAGTCCTTGAAAGCTCTGATGTGTTGATAGCATGTTGTCACGTACAGTATAGTGTGATCATTGCTTTTTTATATTGTCAATAACCGTTTTGCACATACTTTTCTTCTACGTTAGCTCCACCTAATTGGTCCTATCTATCAGGAGGTCTGACAACGCCAAATGTAAAATGTTCATATATGACATTACTGTGTAATTTTGAGTGTTTATTCTGTCTAGAAATCAGACCGCATCCATTTTTGCTAATATAATCAGCATTACAATGAGGACAATGAAAGTCAAAATTTAAAACTCAAATTTGAAGCAAAAGGCCATTGCTGCCACATGGGAAATTGTGATAGATAGGCTGGATGGATGCGTTACATGAAAAGCT
The DNA here is from genome assembly GCA_034779795.1 of Ctenopoma multispine. Lineage (NCBI taxonomy): Eukaryota > Metazoa > Chordata > Actinopteri > Anabantiformes > Anabantidae > Ctenopoma > Ctenopoma multispine. Next base: position 18,062,133 of record JAUYWH010000005.1, on the reverse strand, counting down.
TATCTTGGTTTATCATGGGATTATGATAACAATGAGATGGGATTAACAATGAGGTACATATGGGCCGAGGCTAAAAAAGAATAACATTTAGACCTTACATTCAGTGTTAATAAGAAACAAAACACATTAGGTAATTAAATTTCCTGTCGTTTGTAATTGTTGTGCATAGCAGTCACAGCGGTTGCACTAGTTGGAAATGGATGGGTCAACAAAAAAGCAATGAAAATATACATCTGGCTGTACTAGACTTTTGACAGCCAACAGCTACACAAAAAAAAACAACTGTAGATCGTTATGAAGAGGCTAAGACACTTAAACAGTGAAGTGATCACTCCAACTCGTTTATATTCACACATTTGTCATAAAAGTCTTATGCTCAGCTACTCTCAAACATTCAACGATGAGAATGTCTCTACAGAACAACACTTGTGCCAGTATGTGTGATTTTGGGACGTCACGTGAAATAAATTGAGACATAAAGTACAGTGGCCATGAGGTGCAAAACACAACATTTCAGCAACAAAAGAGAAAACATATCAGTCTATAGAAATGGTGGGAACAACACTGCTTGCTTGTGATAGGACAGAACCAAAATCAATCAATAACAGCATCAGAATGCAGAAGTAAACCCTCTCATTCATGTGTTTGATATTATTTGGATAAAATAACCACATAGTTGAAGCTTGCATCATCACTTTCTCTACTGACAAATTAAAAACTTAGAAAAGTACCAAAATATCAGTTCTAGTAAGGAGAGTTTCAGATGACCTTTTCTGTAATCTGAAATGTAAATGGGTTTTCTCTTATTTTTGTTGTGTTTTCTAAAATGTTGTGACATGTCGATGTGCTTTCTGAAATGCTGTTGTTTTCACTTTTGTGAGCTTTGCTCCTTTGTGGCAAATAGAAATTCAGCAATAAACTAATTACTTTTTTAGTCGTTCCAAAAGCTCCAAAAACGGATTTATAATCTAACATAACCTAACGAACCTAATCTAACCCTAATCCCAACCACCTCCCGCGGACGGATATGAGATTCTGGCAGACAGTCTTTTGTGCAGACAATCGCTAATGCACTACACTGGCGGAGGGATACTGTACTCAAACAGAGGTGTAGCAGCACGCCAGCGTTATTGAATTGAGGTTTCCGGTTAACTCTCCTGCAACGGCGACAACAGTCTCCACAGATTTCGCGAAAGAAATAGCGTGACAACACTTACGTAATTAATTAGATTAGCTGTCCGGCAACAGGAAACCTTTCGTTGGGTGTTTTGTTATTTCCACGTAACTTGAAGCGTCAACGAGACAATGGTGAGTACTTATCAGCTAATGCGAGTCACGTTAGCAGTGTTAGCTAACTGTCCGTTAGCGTTAGCTGTGAAATGTTAACATCGATTTCACTGCTTCGCTGTGGTCTCAAAATACAGTCACCAAGTAACTGTTACTGCACCTAGTGACAGGCATTTATTTTATCAGACGTTAATCTATTGAGACGTTTTCGGACATAGGCGTTATCAGTACCTTTCTGGTGTTTTACTAGCTAGCAGACAATTTTGAGGTGTAGGGTCAGTTAACGTTACCTAATTAAAAATCACACGGTTGTCAGTCTATCACAGTTTTGATAAGTGGTTTTCTATGTAACGTTACTTGGCAGATAGTGAGTAAAACGGTCTTATGTCTGTATGTCAACTGCGCAGCTACGTGTTGTATAGGCGGTCTGTTTCTTGACAGAATATAATATAGATCATTTAGCAGATTTGTGCAAGTCTCTGCAAATACTCTTGCTGTAACCTACGTGCTTGTACCGAGGTCTGCAGTGTCTTTCTATCGTTATCTTTGAGTCGAGAGTGGGCGTGGTGGTGGCGGTGGAGGGGGTGCCGTGTAAAAATAGACTGTTAACGTGATCTTGAAACCCGTCTCGTTAATCTTGCAGGACAGATATTCAAACTCTGTCTAACTGGCTGACTTGCTAACTACCACTTTGCCATCCCGCATAATGCCGCAGCATGGGTAATGCCTCTTGCAGGCACAGCAGCACGGTGTTTTTGAATGTAATGTTAGTGTAACATGCGCAACAAGCGAAGAGAGCTTGTAATCCGCCACGAATTGCGATTACATAAGAATACAGCGCACAGGTCCTAGTTTGCTGCTCATCATTAGCAACAATTGTCTTGTCATGTTATGCGGCTTTTTTAGACGTGCATTTGCTGTATTCTGCACCATTGTGTGTACTGACAACACCACAATGACAGCATCTCCTCCGTTACGTATTGCGCCATAACGCTGAGCCGCATTCTGCTCCTGCTGAATGATCCTCTTTGCCACCCCTCCTTCTGCACCTCCCTTCCCCCCGCATTGAACTAAACCATGCTTGGTGCAGTAGACTGTCAGGACCCGCAGTGCACCTTTCCAAAATGGGACCTAACTGTAGAAAGAAATCACCGATTGTGGCACCGCACATGAATATTTGACACTTCGCCTTCATGTCTCCTATTGTTCCCAGTATTGAAAGAGGCCTGTGATAGATACTGTCGTCTGCCAAGTAAAGAAACTTATCTTTTCAGTCACATGCAGGCCTTGTTTGTGTATTGGCTGTTGTTTTACAAAATCACCCACAGCCCTTGTAGTTGTCTGTTTGCGACGTGAGGGTGTGTGATTTGATCGCATTTACTGATGAGCTGAAAGACACTGTTTTGCTGAGCACTTTTCACATCAGCCATTTAAATAGTCTAACGCTCAACTGTGCTGTGCTCTGAACCAGACACTGCTTGCTTCAGCACCACCAAATTGGCTGGCAGCGGACAGAATGGGTGCTCTGTAGTCTGTCCTGCTCTCCTCTTTTCTATCCCCCCACTCCCCCAACCAAAACGGTGACTCATTGAAATTGACTAGAAGAACACATGACGTTCCCACCACCTCGAGCTATAGAAATGTTAGCTTTAATCAATTTGGTTTTGAAAAGGCAAGGGATTGTTAGAAACTCATTTATTCTTTTATATTGTGGAAGCACATGAACACAAAGCAAATACATGTATTGTATGCAGCAGTTCTTTTCTTGTAACACCTGATAAAGAAGACATCTGAGAATCATATCCTGACAATAAGGACTACACACAGAAACAAAGTTCTAATCGCTGTCAAGCAACAGTTGGCACAGGGGTTAGTCTATGATACTGAACTAAGCTTCACATCTGCTCAATAAAAACGATGCAAAGAGGTGGTTAGTTGCAGTGATATTCGGTGTGCTACATTAGCGACCCTATTCGTGTCTCACTAATTATAGCAGGCGTGTGTATTTCGGGCTGTGGAGTATTTATACCCGTCCCTCATCACACTTTCTCAGCCTGAAGTGGGCATGTTGACTGACTTAGACAGGCCTGGTAAGACCTCATGTGGGTAACAGACTGACATCTCAGATGATCTTGAAAAAATGAATTGGGCTTATGAATCCAAACCTTTATATGTTTTCATACAAGTAAAAGTGGTACCAACCATCCTGGGAGCAGCAGGTATGGATGACATTACCACAGAGATCTGTGCTTTGTGGGTTTGTGTAAATTAGCTAATCTCAAAAATAAAAACTTTTTACATTTATCTACATATTTGATCTAGAATACAAACGGTTAAGTTTAGTATTTTAGAAATACCACTCTACTGAAGTACAGTGAGGATTTAGTTGGGGTTTTTTTTATTGCTTGGCATATTTAAGCATAGTCTTCAGCCAGGTAATGAACATGTCTGGATCTCACTGTATGAAAATATCAGTCTGTTTTAAATTATTTTGCTTTGGAGTGAATTTTTTTGACACATCTCTTCGGCCAGCTGCACATGCTCCTCTTTGGTCAACTGGGGGGTGTACAGCTCTTAATATCTTGAGGTCACATTTCCTTAGAATACATTTTTGACTATGAAACACTCACACTCTGGATGTGTGAACAGTGACTGTAAAAGTTTGTAATGTCATTTGTCATACACAGCCTCAGCCTTCACGTTTATGAGATTGCAATAGTGGGGAAAAAAATCAAATCATTCAGACATTCATGCAGTAATGCACAATAATTTAGAACAGTCAATTGAGTTTTTTTATTTAGAATTTTTCTTTTAATGATGACTAAGCTTAAAAATGAAAATGTTCAAGTTGTGCCTATGTCTTCATAGGCTTTTCATTGTTTTAAAAAGTGAGTTGCCCTCACTATTAAGGACATATTCTAGTCTACATTGTGGCCCACTACAGGGTAGCATACTGAATAGTTCTAACTGGACCGTGAAGCTTTTGCTATCGTTCAGTTGTTACCTGTTTGTAGTATCACAGAAGTAGCCTGGTAGCTCAATGGTGCAGAAGGTCGCAGGTTCAAATCCCAGCCTGACTCCTAGCCCATCCCCTACCAGGTGTGTCTCTGAGCCAGACACT